>BQKN01001100.1:979544-1041264 GCA_022839385.1 Asparagus kiusianus
TATGATAACTCTAAATAAAATTCTTAAGAAATGATTTTCAAAGTAGTTTACTTTACTTAAGCATTAACTTAGACTTTTAATTAAAATAATGAAATTGTTACATGATTAACTTAGAGTTGAAAATAAATTTTTTAGTTGTCTTGCTCTACATATTTTTCAGAATATATATACATAGACACACACACACACACATACACACACACACACACACACACACACATGATCACATATATTTTAAAAATGAACAAAGAAAACCACACAAACTAAAACCATATTAATTAACACACGCACCCACTATTTTTAAAACCATCATTCTCCATCTCCATCTATTATATATCCAGCAATTTCCCCTCACCAACTACACCATTGATCAACCCTCTTTTTTTCTTTATACTTAAAATGTATAATATTCATTACGATGAGGACTCACATGGGTCCTCTGTCTGCCTTGAACGTCCAACAAAAAAATAATATACTAAACTCTGTAGTTAGTCAATAATGAGTTCCTATCATTATAAACAAACTAATTAAAGATTAATAATTCTTAAAAATGTACTTTGTTTCCCTATTTTTCACTACAAACTTGTTAGTTGTTTATTCCTGGCCTGAAGATATTTTCAAAATTAATCATCTATTTAATTAAAATTTTAAAAATATTTAAATAAAATTTATGCCAAATGTAACAATCCATGTTTATAGATTTTAACTCAAATAAATCTGACTTATTTTATAGTAAGAAAATAAAATAAAAATATTTTTGATATTTAACCACGTGCATTGTACGTGCACAACAACTTGTCACCTTAAAA
Organism: Asparagus kiusianus; assembly: GCA_022839385.1. Lineage (NCBI taxonomy): Eukaryota > Viridiplantae > Streptophyta > Magnoliopsida > Asparagales > Asparagaceae > Asparagus > Asparagus kiusianus. The sequence goes on from BQKN01001100.1 coordinate 980,354, forward strand.
AAGAAAGTTAAGAATTGCTCCATCTCAAAATAAGAAAATGAAACTTTAAAATGAATATACTTTAGGACATTTATGTCAACTAACCTTCTTAACCCTTCCTTATTTGTCAAATACCAAAAACTTAACCATTCATATTGATTATCAAATCGAAACAAAATTATTTTATTTTAACCCGTCTTTCTCCTGAACTCTTCTCCTTGAACCTTTTGCCAAATAGGACCAAAAGTTCTTTCTCAGTGTGTACTGAATAAAAAAGTTCAGGGGACTAATGACCTCTCCCCAAAAATACATGGTGGTTTTTTTGAAAATCCTAAGTATTGCTAAATATGTAGTTTCCCAAAAATACAAATAAGATACTAACACAATACATGATTGGAACAAAATTGCTTTAGATAAAAATAAAACCTCAACTATTGGATTGTTAGTTAGATAACAACAAAAATAAAGACCCAGTGTTGGACGGTATAGGCTTATATACATCTTCATAGTCTTTAAAAAAAAAGAAGTTATACGTCGAGATATTTGCATTTAGGAAGTAGGACCCTCGGTAAAGTGACTCTTTCAAAATCTGACGATCGGGTCCACCAAATGTAGGTTAATTTTAAAAAGAACATTTAATTGGTTAAAAAATCCTACACTAATTGATTCTAATGCAGGTAGTTATCTAAAAAGGAAAAGCTTATAATAGAAAGGAATATATCTGTGTGTAGTATCCATTGGTTTTTCAACTGTTCGCATCAACCAATCATGATTTCATTTTGAATAAAATTACAACCAAAAAAAATCACAAGGTACTACTATGGTGACTAGGGGTGCTAAACCGTATCCGTATCTGAGGAAATATTCATAACTGTATTAGTTAGGATACAGATATGATTACTCAAATCTATAACCGATAGAATATGGTTGCTGATATGGTTTTGTAGTGAAATATTCGTATCCGTATCCGAAATATCCGAATACATATTGGTCATACTCTTACGATAGTTTCGATTCTTAGATTATGGATTTGTGGTTAATTTTGATGATCAAGATGTCTAATCTTAGCTTTTCAATCATAATGAACATATTAATGAACTCTTTTGTATCACATGACTATATTTTTCTAAATACTATCTAGTTTTCTCATATCCTTTTTGTATCCGGGTACTTATTCGTTTATATATCCGCATCTATATTCGTAACTGTATCCTATTTTGGCGGATATGGATATAAATTTTTCTTACCGATATATATCTGTATCCGTATCTGTATCCGAGATGGGTAAGCGGATATGGATATGGTAAGTGTCATATCCGAGTCGTATCCGCTCCGTTAACACCCCTAGTGGTGACCCTATAAATTAAGAAAATAACTTTGAAGCTATTTCTACCCTTTTCAATAAAAAAAATATATGGGAAAAGCGATTGAAATTGCCCCGGTATTCAATGGTCAAGAGAGCAACTCCAACCTCCTCTTTCGGAGGTCACAATCCCACCTAACAAACTCAAAACTCTATTCGCCAAGATAAAAATAAATAAATAAAATAAAATAAAATTACCATATCAAGGGAAAAAATGTAAACAAAACAAATGGCTAAGAAAATGAGCACAAGCGCAAGAACTTTCTTCTCCTACCCTTCGTTCCCCTCCTCGCCGACAGCCGGTGGGGCCATTGGCCTTATGACGAGGAGGCGACCGGGGGCCGCTCTTCTAGAGGCCTCGCCAGAATCTGACGTGGCAAGAATGCTTGGCTCCCAAAGTGGTGGATTCTTAGAAGACTTTCTTATAATTTCAGGATTAATAGCGGTGCAAGTAACTAGTGCCATTTATATGGTGATGTTAACTCCAATTCTTGCAAGCGGAGTCAGGCCTCTATTTCTCATTATTTTTGCTTGTATGGCCACTTGCATCTTTGTGTTGCCATTTGCGATTGCAATTGAAAGGTAAGTTCAATATGATTAAATGATTGGAAGAATTGGAGACTCTCTGATTATCACCTAATTAAAGAGGATCTAAATCTCATTATTACTAGGCTTTCTTGTTATCTTTTAGCATAATTATTTGTGTTCTTGAGCTTGTTCACAATTTTTTATTTGTAGGAAGAAATGGCCATCAAAATTGAGTATCAAATTGGTGGCTCAAATTCTGTTGATAGCGCTATCAGGGTAAGTGAATTCATTCTTCGACTTAAACAATTAATTTTGTAAGTTTCTTCATATTTTTTTGGTCAATGAAGAAATCTTTATTCATTTCCCAAATTGAGCTTTTATGTACATCAAGAAAACTCAGCTGATAAACTGAGAAATCAAAACTGAGGAACTATAAAAGATATAGAAAAGGAGAAGAAGAGAAAAACCCCCAGACTGAAAAAAGAATTACAGGGATAGAATCCACTCCCTGTGCTCCTCCGATAGCCTGCTGTTAAGAATGATTGTCAGCATATCAATTTTAATGTCCCTAATGATTTGGTTTGTGCATCTGTTCTTCAATTGGAAAATTCGAGCGTTGCGTTCTCTCCAAATACTGTAAACTGAAGCCGATAACGCCATTCTTCTAACTTTCAGCTTGAATCTGTTCCCTTTGAACCTGTCACTGAACCAGTTAACAATTAAATTCCAATCGCAGGCCCTCCAATTAAATTGGAGCCAGTTCATAACCCCATTCCAGACTTCATTTGAGAATGCACATTCAAAAAATAAATGATTGCGGGATTCAAGGGCAGCACCATCACATAGAGCACAATGAACAGATTGAATGAGCCCTCTCTTAGAGAGCCTATCTTTTGTAAGGAGCTTGTTTTGGATTGCCAGCCATAATATGAAAGATTGCCTAGGAGAGTTAAGCTTTTCCCAGACAGTTTCAGACCATAACACTTTGTTGACTGGAGGAGGAATTTTTGAGTACAGTAAAGATAGCTGAACTTTGGAGTTTCTGCGGGAAGAGTTGAAACACTGCTTCAAGTATTGAATTCCTCCACATAGAGCCACAGCCTTATCTCTAATCTTCAACAATTGTTTCCAAAGCCAAGAGTCACCAGTTTTGATACTAACCTGCCAAATATCACTACCTTTTAGATAGTTTTCATGGATCCATTTGATCCATAACAACTCCTTTTCAGAATGAATGTGCCAGATGGTTCTGAGAGCTGAAGCCATGTTCCATTTAGTTGCTGAAAAGATCCCTAATCCTCCAAATTTTTTCCCCATGCACACTTTGTCCCAAGAAACAAGTGGTGTTTTAAATTTTTGGTCTGATTTGCCCCATAAGAAATCCCTGCACAGAGCATCTATTTTATGAAGAACCTTAACTGGTAGAATGTAACAAGATGTCCAATAGATTTGAACACCTAAAATCACACTCTTAATGATATGGAGCCTCCCTGCATAAGATAGATTACTGTGCTTCAACCATATTTGAAACTGACCCATAATTTTCTTGAATAGAGGACTGCAATCCAAATAAGAAAGTCTTTTTGTGATGAGAGGCAAACCAAGGTATTTGATTGGTAGAATCCCTTCAGGAAAATTAAGGAGTTGATTGATTTCATCCTTTACTGTACTATCCACACCTCCATAAAAAATAGAAGATTTGGTCAGGTTAGCTTCCAAACCTGATGAATCACCAAATTTCTTGACACAGTTGTAGAGCTTTTGAACAGAATAGAGATCAGCTTTGCAGAATAACAAGAGATCGTCAGCAAAGATCAAGTGAGAGATTTTCAGCTTTCCACATCTTGGGTGGAACTTGAATTTACTGTCATTCTTCAGCAAGCTTAATTCCCTAGATAGGTATTCCATCACAATAATGAATAAGTAGGGTGAAAGTGGGTCACCTTGCCTTAAGCCTCTAGCACCTTTAAAATAGCCATGAAGGGAGCCATTAAGAGAAATGGAGTATTTTGGTGAAGAAATGCAGCTCATAATCCAACCTGTAAACACCTTAGGAAAACCAAGCCCACTGAGCATACTTTCCAGAAAGCTCCAATTAACTGTGTCGAAAGCCTTTCTTATATCAATATTAATCATGGCTCTAGGGGAGAGATGTTTTCTGCCATAGTTTTTGACCAATTCATGAGCAAGCAAAATGTTATTTAAAATTTGTCTCCCCTTAACAAACGCACTTTGCGCTTCACTGATTAGAAACCCCATGACAGACTGAATTCTGTTTGCAAGGATTTTGGAGATGAACTTATACAAGCAATTGCAGCAAGAAATTGGCCTATACTCAGCAGGGGTTTTAGGGCACTTCACCTTAGGTATGAGGGTAATAGAAGTGGAGTTAACAGCACCAAGTAGTTTTCCTGTTTTAAAAAACTCAATATTGATTGAGAATAATAAATTTTTTTTTCTTTATATTGATTGAGAATAATAAATTTTTTTTCTTTAGCAATGATCTTAATTCAATATTGAGGCTTAAACGTCACATATTCTTGCTCATAATCTACCTTTATCAAGGCGTCAAAAGTTAATTTTATTGAACTACGCATGGCTATTTTGTGTCTAGCTCCCTTCTTCTCTTTTCCTAAGTTTAGCTTATTTTCATCAATTATTTGACACTGCAAATACATATTAAGTGTATCAAGGCGCAATTTATTCATATTGCAATTGATGTATATGAAGAATAAAAAAAAGTTATTTCATTGAGTTACAATTATCGAAATCAGGTTAGAAACTTGCACATCCCGTCAAGTTATATTAGAGAAAAATGCATACAAGTTTACAACTCATTTTACAAATTGGGCTATCCACTAATGTTAATAGTTTTTAGATCCACCCTAGTTTTTGCTGTTAGAATATAAATATATAATCCTCATTCCTCACCATAACTTTAGCGTTTTAGTATAATGTTTAGGAAATTTAAGATGTTATTAGAGCAACTTAGGCTCGTATCATATTGGCCATGAATTTGATGCAGATTTAAAATAAAGTTTTTTTAGATATTGGTCCCTTAAATCTTCAATATTTGCATATTACCCTCTCAAATCTTGATAATTACATATTAGTGTCTCACGTTCTATAGGATTTTGCAAAATGATTCTTTTATTATTATTTAAGTTAAAAACCTAACCATGGTTTCTTTAACTCCTAACCCTATATTTGTAATCACCATACTACTACTCCTTCTGATGTTTCAAACCTTATGAAGCTCGGCATTGGACTAAGATTCTTTTCTTACCATTGGAGAAGAAGAACTGAAGTGAGTTTGGATTTATTTTTTTATTTAAGTGAGTGTTGGGTCTAAACCTATTAAGAAATGTGTTGCGAAATATAATAGAGGAGTAAAAGGGTCACTTTGCCTTCACCTGTTACATTTAAGGGACTAATGTATAATTTCTATGGTTTAAGGGACTAATATGCAATTATTAAAGATCTGAGGGACTAAAAATAAATAAATAATTTGATGTCACAACTTGAGTTCAGATTTCATCCATGTTTCCACCTAAAAAGGACACTCAAATTGCAAGAGACATCTTAAATCCTAATAGTCAATACCCATTGCCCCCTTATATTAATCAATACTAATAATACATCTAGGACAGGTGGTAAGTGGAAATTCTATGGGTTTACAGAGACTCATGATGAGCAGATTTCAAATACTAAAACCTACATATATTTACGCTTTGTAACTATAGGGAAGGCTAGCATCATACAGTACTATATAAAGGTTGAGTTTGATTATTCATGTGAGAAAAAGGAAAGACATATTATATGGTGTTAAATTATGAGTTTTTCTTTTGTTAAAATAATCATATTAAATAATTCTCATCTTATCTTGAAGTTATTGTGTCCAAAGATTTTTAGGAGATATACATTGGATGCACATGCATTGCACGTGGCTAAATATTATTATCATTTCTTTTTTGTTTATTTCTTAATTATAAATTAATTTGTAAAATGTAAAAGTAAAATAATTTATTGTCTATATCTTTATATAGTTAATCAAAAGTATTAAAATTATCATGACCAAAATCAAAATTATATAGTCAATTTACATTAACCATAATTTGTAACAAGTAATACATGAAGGTCAAGACTCTTTTATTAAAAAATATATAATATGCGCGATTTGATCCTCATAGCAAATGTATGTTTTCATCTTATAGTTTGAGCGAATCTATAGTATAATATCTTAATTTTTATATTCTACATAGTTTAATAATAAATAGTTTCTCCTTTAATGTGATACCTTACGAGGCTAATAAACTCTAAGAAAAGATCATTTACGAATAGCCATGGATCTAATTATGAGAATTTTTTCAAGATAATATATTTATATTCTATATGTTTTGCTTTGGATAGTCAAAGTTAGCAAGCTATATATGAAATGGCTAATTGATTATTTCACGCTAATATGTATCATATTCTTAGTAGAGTGACTTGCTGTTTGTTGAGATATAAAATTGATTTATAGTTAACTTTGACTATTTCATGCAATTGGTGGTATGCTTATGACTTAAATTTGACTATTTCATGCAATTGGTGGTATGCTTATGACTTAAATTTTTTTTGTTTTGGTAGTGAGTATCAGGTTCCTCTTAAGTGCCATTGTCCATCCCATTCAATTACTCTTGCAATTTAGAGTTGTTTCAACTTAGTTTTCGTAGTTACACCTTCTATAAGGAATCATTTCTAGTTCTTATATAGTACCTAGTAGCTAGTGGTATTCTAATGACATGTAGTTATTCTTATTCATGGTTTTCAAATTAACTACTAATGGTGAAGATCCTAAATATTTTGAAATGATATATATGAACCTTTTATAATCAAAATATCAAAAAATCTTAAACAATACCTATTTGAGTAGTTTTACTCACAAATTATTTTTAATTAACATACTTGATAAACACCTAAAAGGCTCGCAATTGGTGAAGATCCTAAATATTTTGAAATGGTACATATTTAACATCTAATAATCAAAATATCAAAAAAACAAAAACATAAATGTGTGGCTAAAACTAATTTGTATCTCTTTTTCATGTGTCTACAAAGTATAATATTAGAAAGATATAATGTTTAAAATTGAATGTATTAAATTATAATTTAGTTGTAAATTTAAGAGTCCTTATGTGAGAAATTTTACTCATATTATTCTTTTTAATTAACATATCTATTGAACATTTCAAGAGCCTAAATATCAAAGCCTTCGCTATCCAAACTACCATTTTCCAACCATTAAAAAAATCTCTTTTTCACTGAGTTGGTTGTGTCTAATAAAATGATGCATCTTTATTATTTGGCATAGTAAATTATTAGGCAAATGATATATCTCATGTTTACTGTAGATAACTATGTGAACAAAGTATAATGTTTTAAATCTAAAATATAAAAAAACCCCACTTAACTTTAGACGATAATAAGATAACCCCGCATAACTTTAAAAATTTTAGAAAATCCCCATAAATTTAGGGGTTATTAGAAAACTTCTTTAACTTTAAGATTTTATCAGGTAACATTGCTAAAAGCGATGAATTTAGTTGATTTTTTTGATAAAATTTCAAAGTTGATCGGGGCTTTTCTGATAATTCTGAAGTTAAAGGGGGCTTCTAATAATAATTATATTCAAGGGTGTTATGGTAATTTACCATCTAGAGATGAGAACGTCGATAATTTGACTACGAAGGCCCAAAAAGCCATGGTCCAAATCAACCCAGAATCTCAAAAGCCCAGCCATAACCAAAGCCCTCAACTAGACGAGCAAACAAGCCTTAATCCGATTGACAGGTCATCATGATCGACTCGAAGAATGGGATCAGTCGACCCCTTATAATTAAGGCGACTCCTTGAGCAGACGACTCGACTGTCTGGTCGTCAAACCATAATGATGGCTCACGGATCAACCTGTCTCGGGCAAAGAGATAAGAGCTAACCAAGATCATTTCAGATATCAATCAACACAACAGTATTGATTAGTCCCATCAAGATCTCCATTCTGACAACCCTCGTGCACTAGCCGCATATTCGGCTTACAAGTCATTTCCTAGAGAATTGACATGATGCCTCTCTGTACACGAATGACTTCACCTCTAATTCCCAGCCGCCACCTGGAGGGAGAAGGGCGGCCACACAGCCGACCTACCTTACACCCTGCCTCTTCTGACAAACTCAGAGCCTTGAGAAGACATTTCTCCCCTGACACTGAGTGACTTCCCTTCCAGTCACCTACAGACACATAGAGGGAGAAAGATGACTCAGCCTGCCTGTTCATCTCTCAAACCTCCTCCCGTGCATAGTCAACAAAAGCCAAGGGTCAAACTCCCAGAGGCAAGTGGGCTATAAAAGGGGGTAAGGAAGGTAAGGAAAGAGGATGGCAACTTCTTCTTGCACCTTAGCTTCACTCCCTCTTTTGTATTTTTAATATTAATATTTTCAAGAGGAAAACCCCCTGCAAGGACCTCAATGGCCCAGGGGCCTCTCAACAAACCTTCCCTAAGTTCATCAACTGACTTGACCATCGAAGGTACCACGGGAGAAACTAGCCTCGTATTCCTGTGATTCTTGCATGTGCAGGCTATCAACCCACCCCGTGCGCTTAGAATCGGGCATAGAGTCGGAGGAGGAGTCAGCCCCAACATTCATCCTCTCCTTCTTCCCCACCATCGCCTGGATCAAAATTGTATCCGACTATGGGAAACCCCTATCGACTGTTTGTTTACGAGTATCAACAGTTTGGTGCCCACCATGAGGTCTACTTTATTCTCTGAGAAGAAATGCCCAATTCTAAGTCGGGGCCTGATATTGTTCACTCTTGAAGAGCACCAGAATTGCACCGTTCAAGCTAAACAAAGCCTGGAATCGCATCATTCAAGTTAAGGAGGATTATCCTATCGCTATGAGGAGTCAATGTGGGTATAGCCCTTGGAGGCTCCAGCAGCTTTCTGGGGAGTAGTTTCCAAGTAGAACCCCGAAAGCCCTCCTAAGAAAAGACACACCACTATAGTGCTTGTCTGGCTTGAGAATGAAGCACATGCTTCTAATCGCCACCACAGATGAAAAACCCTATCGCATGGATAACTAAGAGGCCTGGGGTTGGATCGTAAACAGAACCCCCAGGGGTAATGATCAAATCTAGTATCGCTCAAGCTCCTGTCGGCGATGGCTCCCCCGAATAAGGAGCAACGATCAAATCTGTGGCAGGCTCCTCAGACTATCACCACCTCCAAAGGAGAGTCCTTCCTCACCAAGGATGAGATCGCAAGGGAAACTCAAGGGCTTGGCATCTGGTCATCTCAGGAAGATTAACAGCTCTGGCCTCTAGTCGCTACTCAGAACCGCCAGAGTCGAAGTAAAACCTGGTGGTCAAAGCCTGTGACTTGCACTCTCCCTACAAGAAGGCTCCTCCATTTATAGGATGGTCCAGCCAACGCTATCCATGGAAACCTCAAGAGGAAAAATATGATTTCATCAAATTCCAGGGAACAAAGCGTCAGCATGTGGGGTTCTCTCCAACAAGAAGCCCCCATCACAAAAGTTACCTGGGCCCCCTCCGTCGAGCAACATCTTCCAAAAAGCTCAAACAACAGAATATTGGGCCTAACAGAGCAACCGACGGTGGACAAGCAATATCTATTGAAAATCACCATGTCCACCGTTGACCTGCAAGGATCTCAGCAAAGCCTCCAAGCATGTCCTTGGCCGATGAGATGGCAAATATGCCAGCAACTCAACAACGCCTAAAATGCCAAACGGCTTACCATCAAGAGAAAGAGCAAACCCCGACTCTGGGTGTACCTCAGTTCGGCAATAAGGGCAGCCAATGAAGCAACGACTCGCTCTCGTCAAGGCAGGAAGGTTCACAGGTTAAAAGAAACCGCCAGGGAAGCTCCGTCTCGGTGACTATGTCCCCGGCCAAAAGCCATCTTCAAGATGCACACGGACAAGAAACATGGAGTCGGCGTCACCCGACGGGATAAATATGAATGAGTTGTACTCTAGCATGTGTAAATTCCAATAATCAATGAAAATGTCCAAAACGAAAAGAAAGACATCAAAGACCTAGTCAACTGGGCCCTCGGCTAAGTCGAGAAATGAAAGACCTTGGTACCTAATCTAGGTAAAACCAAGGTAAAACAGCCCCTCGGTCGGTTACAAGACCTCGGCGCCGCCTTAGGATAGGTCCAACGCTTGACGACTTCTCAGTCAACAGTTTTGGCACCACCTCAGGATAGGCCCAAGTTAAAACGACTCCTCAGTCGGAAGAAAGACCTTGGTACCTAATCTGGGTAAAACCAAGGAAAAACAACCTCTTAGTCGATAAAAAAGACCTCAGTACCTCCTCAGGGTAAAACCAAGGTAAAACGACTTCCTAGTCGGATAAAAGCCCTTGGCTCTTCCTAAAGAATAAAGTCTAAGGCAAAATGACTTCCCAGTCGGATAAAAGACCTCGGTACCTAATCTGGGTAAAACCAAGGAAAAACGACTCTTCAGTCGAAAAAAGACCTTGGTACCTAATCTGTGTAAAACCAAGGCAAAACAACTACTCAGTCGGATAAAAGATCTCGGTACCTCCTCAGGTAAAACCAAGGCAAAACAACTTCTCAGTCGGTAAAAAGCCCTTTGTACCTAATCTGGGTAAAACCAAGGCAAAACGACTCCTTAGTCGGAAAAAAGACCTTGGTACCTAATCTGGGTAAAACTAAGGCAAAACGACTCCTCAGTCGGAAAAAAGATCTTGGTACCTAATCTGGGTAAAACCAAGGCAAAATGACTTCTCAGTCGGATAAAATACCTCGGTACCTCCTCAGGGTAAAACCAAGGCAAAATGACTTCCCAGTCGGATAAAAGACCTCGGTACCTCCTCAGGGTAAAACCAACGTAAAACGACTTCTCAGTCGATAAAAAAGACCTCAGTACCTCCTCAGGGTAAAACCAAGGTAAAACGACTTCCCAGTTGGATAAAAGACCTCGGTACCTCCTCAGGGTAAAACCAAGGCAAAACAACTTCCTAGTCAGTAAAAAGACCTCAGCACCTAATCTGGGTAAAACCAAGGCAAAACAACTTCTCAGTCGATAAAAAAGACCTCGGTACCTCCTCAGGGTAAAACCAAGGCAAAACGACTTCCTAGTCAGATAAAAGCCCTTGGCTCTTCCTAAAGAATAAAGTCTAAGGCAAAACAACTTCCCAGTTGGATAAAAGACCTCGGTACCTAATCTGGGTAAAACCAAGGCAAAATGACTCCCCAATCGAAAAAAAACCTTGGTACCTAATCTAGATAAAACCAAGGTAAAATGACTCCTCGGTCGGATAAAAGACCCCGGTACCTCCTTAGGGAAAAACCAAGGTAAAACGACTTCTCAGTCGGTAAAAAGCACTTGGCTCTTCCTAAAGAATAAAGTCCAAGGCAAAACAACTTCTCAGTCGGTAAAAAGCCCTTGGTACCTAATCTGGGTAAAACCAAGGCAAAACGACTTCTCAGTCGGTAAAATGCCCTTGGCCCTTCCTAAAGAGTAAAGTCCAAGGCAAAACGACTTCCCAGTCGGAAAAAAGCCCTTGGCTCTTCCTAAGGAATAAACCCAAGGCAAAACGACTTCTCAGTTGGCACAAAGTCCTCGGCTCTCTCTAAGAGATAGACCTAAGGTGCAATGACTTCATGGTTGGTTCTAAAAACCGTTGATCACTATATCAAAAATAGCCCACGGTACAAAGACTCCTCAAGTCAGCGCTACACCTATGGTACCCTACCTAGGTGAACCTGAGACAAGGCCCCGAGGGACTAACATCGTTACGAGAAAAAACAGAGTTCAACATGTTCAAATCATTTCAACAACTATCAAAAGCGAAAGACAGGAGAAATCACTCTCATTCAAAGAGAAGTTTTGCACATATCTTTTTTACAAAAAAGAGAGGGGGGGGGCGACAGAGCTTATTAAAAAAACGACATCTATTCCTAAAGCTCTTTCCTAAGGATCAGGATCATCACCCTCAGAATCCCTCTTCGTCTTCTTCAGAGGCCTTCGGAAGGAACTTAGCTCCTCTAAGTCGCTACCTCTTCTACATGCCTCTATTGGTGGAGGAAGGACTGTCGCTTCAGAGCCAGAGGAGGACAAGGAGGACTCTCTCATCTCTGGAAATTCTTCTCTGACCAAAGCTATGGATTCCTGAAGACCGAGAAGACCCCGAAGCTTCTCGAGATCTTTGGCCTCAGGGTCGCTAAGAGCCCTTAGCTCCAGAACATTCTCCTGAACCTCGGGCCAACTCGAGCAGGACAATATATTGTCGGCACCGAACACCCAGGCGAAGAACCTCTTCCATTCTTCATCCAACTCGAGAAGGTCGGCATCCAAGCAAAAATCGCCTCGATAGCAGAGGAAATAGTGGAGGCCCCCCTCAGCGGACCTCACGCTAACCACGTGCCCTAACAAGCTAATACTGGGCACCACCTCTGCCTTAGAGCAGACGTCTATAAATGCCATCAAAGTGCAAATAGCGTGCGGGTGAAATTGGCAAGGGGAAACCCTTAGAGCCGCAAAAAATTCCCTTACAAAGGGATGCAGTGGCTGGCGCAGCCCACACTGCAGGTGCGCCCAATAAAGAAATACCCCATCCTCACCATGCATGTGCACCGGAGTCAAGCTGTCCGACGCCCCTATGGTCATCATCTCACAAGAGATGTCGTACCTATCGTGCAACCACACCATGTTATCCATAGACATTATCGATCGAGATAAGTACATAATCCTAAGCTTCCTCTCACGGTTATTCTGAGGAAAGGCCATGATGAAATCTCTTAGGAAGAAATGAAAGTACTTACGAAGTAAAATGTTCTTGAGATGGAGTACTCTCCCAATAACATCGGCAACTATTTATATACCCCCGAAGAAGCAGGCGGGAGAATTCAAAAGGATCAATCCTTGGAGAAACCAATGCAGATGCGCTTCGGGAATATGAAACGGATCGTTGGAGATACGAATCATTGCTCACACTAATCGATTGGTAAAGCGCAGCGCCGCCCGCTCTAACCCCTGACGCGTCGTTTCCTACGAAGAAACGGTTCCCAAAACCAACAATACCAACTGTAGAAGGTTGACGGTTACCGAGTCTTACGCCACGTCTCCAAGTCACAATCGGCTGGCTAAAAAGTCTTGAACACCCTGAGCAAATTCATATCTATTTCACTCGGACCCAACCAAAGTCGGCTCCAAATGAAAGGGGCCAGCTGTTATGGTAATTTACCATCTAGAGATGAGAACGTCGATAAATTGACTACAAAGGCCAAAAAAGCCATGGTCCAAATCAACCCAGAAGCTCAAAAGCCCAACCAGAGCCAAATCCCTTAACTAGACGAGAAAATAAGCCTTAATCTGATCGACAGGTCATCATGACTGACTCAAAGAACGGGATCAGTCGACCTCTTACAATTAAGGCGACTCCTTGAGCAGACGACTCGACTGTCGGGTCGCCAAACCATAATGATGGCTCGTGGATCAACCCGTCTCGGCCAAAGAGATAAGAGCTAACCAAGATCATTTCAGATATCAATCAATACAACAGTATTGATTAGTCCCATCAAGATCTCCATTCTGATAACCCTCATGCACTAGCCGCATATTCGGCTTACAAGTCATTTCCCAGAGAATTGACATGATGCCTCTCTGTGCACGAATGACTTCACCTCCAATTCCTAGCCGCCACCTGGAGGGAGAAGGTCGGCTACGCAGCCGACCTACCCTACACCCTGCCTCTTCTGACAAACCCAGAGTCCTGAGAAGACATTTCTCCCCTGACACTGAGTGACTTTCCTTCCAGTCGCCTGCCAACACATGGAGGGAGAAAGATGACTCAGCAGCCTGCCTGTTCATCTCTCAAACCTTCTCCTGTGTATATTCAACAAAAGCCAAGGGTCAAACTCCCAGAGGCAAGTGGGCTATAAAAGGAGGTAAGGAAGGTAAGGAAAGAGGATGGCAACTTCTTATTGCACCTTAGCTTTACTCCCTCTTTTATATTTTTAAATATTTCTAAGAGGAAAACCCCCTGCAAGGACCTCAATAGCCCAGGGGCCTCTCAATAAACCCTCCCTAAGTTCATCAACTGACTTGACCGTCGGAGGTACCACGGGGAAACTAGCCTCGTATTCCTGTGATTCTTGCATGTGCAGGCTATCAGCACACCCCGCGCGCTTAGAATTAGACATAAAGTCTGAGGAGGAATCGGCCCTCATCCTTTCCTTCTTCCCCACCATCGCTTGGATCAAAAAGGCATCCGACTGTGGGAAACCCCTATTGACTGTTTGTTTACGAGCATCGACAAAGGGGTTTTCTTATTACATCCTAAAAATCTACCACGTAGAGGCAATCTTTGAAACCATTTTAGTATTTAAACTTAGTAAAAAATTAATTAGAAACTAGATATATAATTGCTTTAAAAAATATTAATTTCTAGCTAAATTATACAAGTGATACATGCTTGTGCCTACACAAATAAGACTGCTTTTTTAATTAAAGTTACATTGATGAGTGAAGTTAGAGAGAATAAAATACTTTTGGAGGCAATTTACAATTATCATGATTTGGAGATAAATTTAAAAATACCTACAATTTGTGAGTACCTATTGAAAAAAGACAATATTAAAATATGAATATAGTTCACTAAACCTATGATAAGTTTGGTGTTTGGAACTAAATCTCTAATATCCTTAGAAGTATCACTAAACCCCCAATAACTTTTGGTTGAAAACCCTCAAAACTAACATCATTAATTTATGTGTAGTCAAATGACCAATTGACATCCCAGTAAATTTTAACGAAAACCATAATAAGCTTTATGTATTTTCACTTAACCCCTCAAAGTTTTGTTTGCAAATATTGGAATTTTCAAGAGGTTGCTTATAATTTTTAGATTTAAAGGGGTTTGTTTCTAATTTTAGATTTTATCAATGGGTTATTTGTAATTTTTTATTTTTGGGGTTTTTGTATATTTTTAGGGTTTCTATGTAATTATCTTTTTTTTAATGAATAATTTTATTCATTTCCCAAATTGAATGTTTTTGTACATCAAGATTCTCAGCAATTGAGAATTCAAAAAACCAGAAACCAAGGATTAATCCTTAGTTTCACTCTAGTATTTACAAAGAAAGTAGCCACTCTCTATTTTCAACCAGATTAGAGCTATTAAGAACAATGTTAAGATATCTATCTTTATCAGTTTAACCAACTAATCTAAACCCCTGCACTTCTGTTGGAATAACCTGGTGTTTCGCTCTTCTCATATCCTATATAAAGTTGCTGACAGTACCATCCTTTTAATTTTTTGTTTAGATTCTTTGCCTCTTAGTCTGTTGTTATACCAATTCATTAACACATCCCAGTCGCATGATCTCCATCTAAACTGAAGCTAATCCATAATATAATTCTAGACATTGCACGAGAAATCACACTCAAAAAACAGGTGATTACGGCTCTCCAGTCTTGTCATGCTGCATAAACAACATTGATTGTTTTGCACAACCCTTCTCCTGAGTAGCATGTCTTGTATTAGAAACCTGTTTTGAATCGCCAACCAACATATAAATGAATGCTTAGGATAGTTCATCATCTCCTATACAGTTTTGCAGCAAGGCACCATGTGTGTAGCAGGGGATAAAGCATAGTACAAGGTAGAGATTTTGATTTTTGAATTTTTGTAACAAGCACCAATGAGCTATTTCAGATTTTTCACTCCACCACATTGCATCAAAGCTTTATCTCTAATTTTAATCATTTGCTTCCAAATCCAGGAATCACATGTTCTTGCATTGACATGCCATATATCCCTGTTTTCTAAGTAATTACAATGAACCCATTTGACCCATAATAACTCCTTATTAACATGAATGTACCAGATTTTCCTCAGAGCTGAAGCTGCATTCCAAGCAGAAGCTAAAAAAACTCCTAGGCCTCCAAATCTTTTCCCCAAGCATACTCTATCACACGAGACTAGAGGAACTCTTGAAGGCTTGGTCTGATTTTCCCCATAAAAAGTTTCTACAAAGCTCATAAATTTTCTGGAGAACACTGTTAGGTAGTATATAACTTGATATCCAATATATTTGCCCCCCTAAAATCACACTTTTTATGACTTGCAATTTACCAGCATAAGAGAGATTCCTGAATTTATACTAATTCTGAAACTGACTGGTTATTTTCTTGAAGAGAGGATTGCAGTCCACATAAGATAATATCTTGCATTCTAGAGGAACACCTATGTATTTGATAGGCAAAGATCCCTCATTATAACCCAATTGGTTACTAATTGAAGCTTTGATGGAATCATGCACTCTCCATAAAAAATAGAACATTTTTCAACATTAGCTTCAAGACCAGTGGTTGCACTAAACTCCTTTAGACATTGATGAAGTTTTTGCATAGTATATAAGTCTCACTTGCTAAATAGCAATAAATCATCAACAAAAATGAGATGGGTAATCTTGAGTTTACCACACTTCGGATGGAATTTGAACTGCCTCTCATGTTTCAACAAATCCAAACTTCTTGACATGTATTCCATGCCTAGAATAAAAAGATAAGGAAAGAGTGGATCCCCTTGCGTATGACCTCTTTCTCCTTTGAAATAACCATGTAAAAAGCCATTGAGGGAAATAGAGCATTTTGGGAATGATATGCAAGTCATTATCCAATCAACCATCACACTAGGAAAGCCCGGACTCTTCAGCATATGATTCAAAAAGTTCCAACTGATTGTATCAAAAGCTTTTTTAATATCTATATTCAGCATGAGTAGGGGATATATGTTTCCTATTATAGCATTTGATCAGTTCATGTGCCAATAGAATGTTGCTTGTTATCTGCCTCCCTTCCACAAAAGCACTTTGTGCATTATTGATAAGGAACCCCAAGACTGATTTAAGTCTATTAGCCAAAAATTTTGATATGAATTTGTAGAGGCAATTGCAACATGAAATAGGCCTAAAATCAGCAGGAGTTCTGGGACATTTTACCTTTGGAATGAGAGTAATAGAAGTTGAATTGATAGCCCCCGGCAGCTTCTCTGATTTGAAAATTTACTCTATAGCTTGAGTAACCTCATCCCCAATGACAATCCAAGCTGATTTAAAGAAGGAAACATTGTATCCGTCAGGCCCTGGAGCTTTGTTTTCAGACATAGAAAAAACAGCCTTTTTAATTTCATCCTTGGTAATAGGAGAAGAAATAGCTCTAGCATGAGTATCACTCAAACAAGGACCAGAATGAATGATGTTGTTATCAGGTATAGTGGTAGTAATGGCAGTCCCCATTAGGCTTTTGAAAAAAGAAATTAGTTCATTAACAATACCTTCATCATCTGTTATTCTTTGCTTCAAGGAATTATAAAGAGCCATCACTCCATTATGGTGTCTGTTTGACTTTATCACAGAGCGGAAGAAATTTATGCATCTATCTCCTTTAACACTGTAAACTATTCTTGCTTTTTATTGGAAGAATGATAACTCACAATCCAGTAGCTTATTGTATACAGAGATACAATGTTTTTCATGCTTACTGAATTTTGGGTTGAGAGGTGCATTTTGAAGACTCTTTTGAGCTTCCTCCAGATCTTGGCTAGCTCTTTGAACTTGTTCACTAATATTTTTGAAACTTTTCTTGTTTAAATCTTTCAAAGCACCCTTGAGTTGCTTGAGTTTGGTATACACAGAAAACATCTTGCAGCCTTCAATCTTTGTTTGCCTGTGTGTTAAAACTGTTGGTAAGAAGCTTTCATGGCTTGTCCGCATTTTAAAAATTTTGAAAGGTTTTTTCCTTGAACAATATCCTTATTGATTGAGATCAGGGCCGGAGAGTGATCAGAACAGTTTGGAAGTAAATATTTAGCCTGACTTGAATTGTACTGTTGGATCCATGAATCATTGACCAAAGCTCTGTCCAATTTACTCCAAATCCTTGATACATGATCCTGTTTGTTATTCCAAGTGTAGAAGCATCCAATTGTTTTCAGGTGTGTGAGTATGCAATTACTAATAAAATTATTGAAATAATTTGTATCAGCATCTGAAAGATTTGCACCACCCAGTTTTTCTTCATTACTTGTAATTGTGTTGAAGTCTCCACTTAGCAGCCAAGGAGTATTCCCAACAAATTGGTGGATATCATTAAGATCTGCCTACAATTCTTTCCTAGCTTCCAACTGGTTGAATCTATATATTAAGGAAATAATACAATCTAAGTTCCCATCAAAAGTTTTTACTGTGCATGTTATATGTTGATCAGAGCTACTAACAGTCTGAACATTCATAATATTAGGGTCCCATAATAACAGGATTCTAGTTTTCCCAGACCTCCTCACATTGAATATCCATTTCCAATTATTAGTAATCTTCTTAACAATTATTGATAGCATATTCTCCTTTAATTTTGTCTCAACTAGAGCTAAAAAAGATAAGTGATACTGAAGTATATGTTGCTTTACCATGTGTTACTTTGAGGACTTATTCAACCCACTCACATTCCAAAAAGATAGATTCATGTTTAGAATATTCCTCCTCTATCAATCGTATAGGGATCAATATCTAAGAAATCCAGATGTGAGAGAGGGTTAGTAGGAATAGAAGCCTTTTTCTTACTTCTTTGTATGTGAATCCAAGAGCTATTAGTAAGAGGGGCTTGATATACACCATCCCATCTTTTAACTGTTGAGCATGCACAACATGCATAGGTCTTTATTCAACTACGTCATTGTTTTTTCCAGTGCTTTGAAGATTTGATCCCATTCTTTTTGTTTGCATTCCTTCATTCACATTTTGTTCAACATTCACCATACTCATTTGAGGTAGGTTAGCTTCAAATTCTTGTGTTACCTTTTGTAAAGATAGCTGGACATTCTCATTTTGTTTAGGCAACTGATTAGCAATACCCTTCTCTCCAGCATCGTTATGTTGCAATGTAACATTCTCAGGTGTGACATGTATAGAAACATGCACAAACAACTGGGGAGAATTACTGTAGCTTTCAATGTTGCACTTTTCACTTGGCACCACATTAGTATGCAGAATTCCCTCAGAGATTTTATAGCCAACACCAGAATTTTTCCCCTGTTGGCTTATATCAATTCTTTCATTTCCAGCATTACTAGTATTCTGTTTTGGGATCCATTTCTGAACTCTAGACTTTATTTTGCAAAATGTTGAGTCATGTCCTACTATTTTACAAAATTCACACCATATGAGCTTAAATTCATAATTCACCCTCTAAGTAAAATGAGAATTATTAGGCCCCTGAATTGAAATATAATCAGGAAGAGGGGAAGGCATTGTGACTTCAACAAGGACCCTGGCATAAGCAAGTATTTGTCTATTTGCAGTGAGTTTGTCAGTGGAAATTGGTCTTCCTATAACACTTGCAATTTTACTAATGGTCTTGGCATTCCACAGGTTAAGCTTTAGTCCAGGTAATTGAATCCATATATGATAGATGCATTCTTTTATTCTATCAATATCCTTATCAATAGACCAAGTCTTTAAAAGTAAAGGTCTAGAGCCAAAAAACCATGGACCATTTTCACGAATATCACACATTTCTTTCTTATTTTTGAATTTGAACAGAAATATACCTACCTTGAGGATACTAACTTCTAGAATTGCCAAAGGAGCCCAAACTTTCTGTATAAATGTTTCCATAGCTTTGTATCTTACATTAAGACCCATAACTTGGCTAATAAAGGAGAATTGCCAAAAAGATACTCCCTCATTCCATTCTTCCTCTTCAAATGTCACTGTATTCTTTGTTGCAGGTGGCATATAATCCAAGTCAAATCCATTCTCTAGTTTTCTGTTGTCAGCAAATTAAAATACTAGCCCAGTTTTCTTAACATTGACAGGATCTGAAATAGGTTTATTTACAGGCCATATTGGTGGAAAATTTGCTTTCTCTTTGTTAGATTTACTTGTGTTTGAACTATTTTGAATAGTTAAAACATCAGGAACATAAATTTTCTCAACATATTCTAATGGAACAGTAGCCGTATCAGCACCAGATACAAGAAACACATGATCTGAGCTTGAATTTCTTACCGAATTTGAAGAATGCAGTAATAACGGAGAATCAAGAAAAATATCTACCGATTCAACTTCATCAGCCCAAGAAACTCTACCTGAGCTCCCAGCGCCTCTACAAGAACTGAGATGGCGAGATTGATTACCGATCATTTGAGGAGTAACTTGAGTGTGACGAGAATCCATAGAATTGAGAATCTCCATCATCGATTTCTTCTTCTTCTCACCTCTTGCTCCCGTTGACCCCATCACATTGAAATCAAAATCTTCATCATCTCCAACAAAATTTGTATTAGAAAGATCATCGGAACCTAGCAACCTTGAGTTTGAAGCTCTCAATCCTATATTTAAGATTTTTTTTTTCTCACTTTTCTTCTTCTTTTTTTGCCATTGAGATCTAAGCGGGGGTGCAAGTTAGCAGCTCTGAAATCGCTTGCTAAAAAGCGTCATTTAGACCGCTCCTCAGCAAACTATAATTAAACTGTAATTATCTAATTTAACTTTTTTTTTGAGAGAAATTATCTAATTTAACTTTTCCCAAACTCACATTTTTATAAGGAGTATGATATGTATGATGATATGATATGATTTTAGAATAATAGCATTTAATTGTTCTTAGAAGCACATGTATAACATATATACTTGTCTATTCAGGGTGACTACATTTCAAACTCTGATGATGCTGGGGATTGAGAAAACAAATCCAGCCATTGCATCTGCCATGCCTAATATTGCCCCAGGCATAATATTTATTATTTCTGCTTCACTCAGGTCAGTTAACTTGTCTTTAGTAATGTAATTCAAAGTTTATTGACAATACAAAATTGTTACAAATTAAGATGAATAAGGATTAATTATACATATCCAAACGTTCCTTAGAATACCACTCCGATAATGAATTGGGGAATTTTCTATCAAATGTAAAAATTTATATATATATTAAGACAATATTAAACATTATTCCTTCGTTCATCAATTGTACATGTTATATAAATTTTTCCTTCATGCTTTCAACCTTTTGTTTCTCTCTTTTCATAGAATATCTCCTTTTTTCTAAGTTTCCATAAAGGTAGTAAGATACTTTCTAGGTTAAAACTTTAAAAAATTTCTTGCTATTATATTAGCTATGAAACATTCTAGGTGTTATAACTATCAAATGATCTAAATAGTATTGAAGAAAAAAGTTGCCCTAGATTACTTCATCTTGTAGCATTGCCATTTGGAATGGTACTACTTTGTATTACTGTTAAGAAATGTGTAAGGTCTTTCCTTGAAAATTGTCAAAATAAATTATGAGTCATCTTCAATTTGACCCCACTTTTTTGTTTAGGATAATACAAAATAGTATAGTATTTATAGTACATTTAACATTGCTCTTACCATTTTATTCTTTGTCCTTATCTTTCTCTTTCTTAACGGAGATAGACCTAAAACAGTGTGTGTGATATTGTAGCATAGTTTAACTAATTTTGACATGTTGCGTGTCAAATAATATTGGTTGTACTATAATTAATCTAATTATTTTGCACTAGAAGATACAAGGACATTTTTTTTTCAAAAATTTCAGCAAGGACATAGATTTCTTCCTCTTGAATTGCAATCAAAATATTCAAGTCCTGTAGTAACCAAATAATATAAATAGTATGAGTCGCAATTCATTGAACTAACATGCTCTCTTAGACTATCTCCAGCAGTGGTTTTTTTGGGGGGTTTTTGGCTCCAGCAGGGGGTTTTTGGAGTGGTGAACTGGAAAACCGAAATCGGATGGGTGAATTTTTCACCTCCGGTTTTTCTAAGCTCGTGGGTCCCGCGAATTGTCCTTAGCCCATGCTTAGAGCCATGTGTCAAGGCTTGATTGGTTGGTCTTTTTTGTTTTATTCCTAATTTTTAAATGATATTTTGGGAGATAAATACTAGGAATTAATTTATAATTTTTATATCAATAATTTTTATTTTTTCACCTCTATAAATAGAGATTAGTCTTGTGTAATTTGGACACCAAAAAAATCTGAGTTTTCAACACCTTATTCTCATTCTCTTTGCTTTTGCTTCTATATTAATAATATATATTATTTATGTAAATATTAAAAAATTATAATTATAAATAAATGAGTTATATTAGTAATAATAATAGTAGTAGTAGTAATATATATGAAATAAGAAAAAGAAATGAATAAATAAGGTGGGGTATATATGTTGGAGTGATGGGATTAGTGGGTCCCAAATAAAGTAAAAATCTTTTGAAAAAACTCCTGCTGTAGAGATGATAGAAAATGAAGATTGTTGAATTATGTGGAGGGGGAATAAAGTGATGTGGCAGGAGAGAGAAGGTTAAAATTTCGACTCCTGCTGGAGATAGTCTTAGAAATATTTTATAATTGTCTTGTAGGTTTGAGAAAGTTGATATAGGTTGCCAATATAGTAGGGCCAAGATCATGGGGACCGTACTCTGTTTAAGTGGGGCCGTAGTCATGAGCTACCTACAAAGTCCAAAGGACTCAGTTAAGGATCAAACTCAAGTATCACTTGCCAATATTGAGCCCTTGAAAGATGAAGCCAACAATGATTGGATCGTTGGTTGTTTCTATCTTCTTGCAGCAGTTCTTGTGGTTTCATGCAGCACCGTGTTGCAGGTTACATCTTATTCATAACATTTGATATTAATATAGTTTTCATATAGAACATTTTTTATTATTTTGAAAATGTTTTACTTATAGTTCCGTGAAATACTCCAGGCTGTTACAATGGTTCATTTTCCAGCACCTTTATCCTTATGTTCTGTTACCTCACTGTTGGGTACAATTTTTACTGTATTCCTACAAATTGTCACAGAAGGAAAGGTGAATCCTGGTTCCACTACGATCAACCTGCAAAGCATAATTACCATCATGATATTGGTATGAAATTATTTAGAACATGGGTTAGTAGTTTTCTTTTTGTATTTAATTGCAGATACACCCTTCGTATTACAGGGGATTAGTCATCTACTTTTCTAAACTTTTCTTTAGGACATAGAACCTCTGATGTCAAATGGATTTATCTCACTATCATTTCTGTTACTATACATAAGAGATATATGTTGAGAACGACATAAATATGAGTCATTCTACTATACACCGGAATATAACAGAATTCATCAGTAGTATATAAATATAACATGATACGCATGTGACATGTAGATGTAACAGAGAGATAACTCTATTTAAATGATAGAGAGTTTAGGTGTTAATAAAAAAAGAGGCAGTAAGTGGCTAACTTGCAACACGGCAGAGAGTGAAACTACCCCCCCCCCCCCCCCCCCCCAAAAAAAAAAAAAAACCCCACCTGAATGTCCATCCATAATAATTTTATGACATTGGCTGATTACTGCTTATTATTTGCTAGGGGTGGAAATGAACTAAATAATTAACAAATAGTTCGATAATTGTTCAATAACTATTCGGTCATATCCGATTCAGTAGTTCATTTACCACTAAAAAAATATTTTTTAGTATTCAAGTTTACTAACGAATAGAATTTAACCAGGTGTATATTCGATTCGTTTGTCTATTAAATATTTGTTTAAAATTTAATCACAGCTTATCATATGTATTATTGCACATATGATGTTATATTTTTAGCCCACTTACCATTCCTACTTAAGTTTTATGTATTGATTTTAAGACTTAAATAATCTTAAATTTGTTTTCTAATTAAAATCATGATTTAAATATATGTATACATCATATATTATAAAAGAATAATTTTTTATGAATTTTAATACTATTTGCAAATCAAATTCTTTAGCAGAATAAATATACATTGATATTTGATAAGTATTCGTGAATATTCATGAATATTTATCAAATACTAGATATTCGAGTTCGAATTCGAAAAACTAGATATATGAATATTAGAGTCCGCATTCGAATTCGATAATTGCAAACAAATACAAATACGAAGACTTTAGTATTCGATTCGATTCGATCCTTTACCACCCCTATTATTTGCAATGTACAGGGTGGAATGGTGATCGCTCTGTGTGTTTCATTCCAAACATGGGCAGTTAAGAAGAAGGGGCCTGTTCTTGTATCTATGTTTAGTCCTGTACAAACTGTTTTCTCAACAATTCTTTCTGCAATGTTCTTGAGCCAAGATATCAAGACAGGAAGGTAAATACTCTATAAAATGGATCAAAATTAGGCTGGTTTCTAGTTCTTAATGACAGATTATGTTACAATACACGTGCGCAGATGATTAGCTTTTAGGTAAACATATATAGTGGCAGTTTAGCCTTTTACAAATAAGAACTTTAGAACCTTGAGTTCTCAATCAGCCCAAACAGTTAATTTTGACCTCGAACATCTGATTTAGACTATCTCCTCAAGGGGAAAAAAGATCTAAAATAGCCTAAAACCAAGCAAAGAATCTATTATATAAAGAAGTTCTTAGTCATCTCTTCTAGGAAATTTAAGTGCCTTTTAAGAAAATATCTTTATTGTGATTGACTCTGTAAGCAATAAAATAAAATTATTTAACTTGAGAATACTTATATGCAGTTTAGCAGGAATGTTGGTCATGTTTTCTGGGCTTTACATGGTTTTATGGGCTAAGAAGAAGGAAGGACTTGTCATCCCGAATCTTGATGATGACTTGACACAAACAAGTGATGACGTTGAAAAACCTCTCTTAAACTCTTCCAAGAGTTCGTCACAAGTGTAATTTCGTGTACAAGAAATAGTTATTAGTGAAAGTAATGGTCAAAGTTATATTTATGTCTCTTTCCATTTCCTTATATGTGGTCGTGTTTTGCTACCGAAATGGGGCAAGCAAATCATCATTTATTTTTCTTTTATTATTATTATTATTATTGGAAACGAGGAAATTGGTTAGGGGACTCCTAAGTCCAAGAGAGCTCGAGTTCGAGCCCTCACACCATCACAAGAATGTTTAACCCTTTAAAGAAAATTTGTGGGAATTGAGGTCCACTTCAAATCTATCACCATTCCAAGAAAGACGAAAGGGTATTTGAATTTGGAATAATGTTGAGCAACGAGCAAACTCATCCAACCATCCTGACACCCTGTTGGATATCATCCTTTCTTTCATATGCGAGTTATTCAGTAATAACTCTGGATAACTGTTGTGGGCTGTTAACTTTTCTCCTAATTGTATATTATTTTGTATATCTATGGGTGATTTTACTTTGCTCCTCTATTGTGTAGAGTGACGACATAGGTCCGCTCCTCTACCAATTTAGGAACTAGCGTTAAATTACTTCTAGATATAGATATCTGTAAATACTCTTAACTTCTTAATTTTATACACTGATAAGGCGTCTTGCCCTATTTTTACTTCAAAAAAAAGCCTTTAAAATGAGAAATATATGTTACAAGTTTGTAGGGGCAATTAAGAGAACTGTCTTTAAGAGTAAAACTAACTAGATTATAAATTTTAATACTCTTGTAGTGTAAGATAAAAAATGTGAGGTCCTTCATGACTTATAGCAATTGGTAAGCACTTCATATTTTGTGACTTGTAATAGAACAATTGTACAAAATTTATACGCCATTTATCTTAACTGTTGTTCTTAACAAATTGCCTCCCGCTCCACTAGTGAAAAGAATTTGCACTTATGATGATCACGATATGTATGTCAACAAAGTTTATTTCAGGTTGATATTCAAAAGAGTAGGAGTAAGAAGAACATAAAGGCAAAAGATAGCAATATCTTATGATTTCGTTTGTTTGTTTTTACTAACCCTGATTGCATGCAAGTCTTTGAAGTGAAGTCTACTTGTTAGGACAACGCTTTTGTTAACCTTGTAGTCCCAATTAAGTACTTATTATGCCACACTATAAATATAATAAGTACTCAGCTTTTAGTAAGTAGCGTCCATCTATTTCTATTCTGATAATTCAATTTCTAATATCTTCCAAATTAAAGATTGAATTTTACCTAATTTCTTTCTGCGCACAATGGAACTATATTGTACATGAGGTATATAATACTTAAAAAGATATATCACTTGAAGACGAAATAATAGACAATTAACTACAATATAAAAATTTTGAGCGGGCTCTCTGGCGCACGTTAGCAAGCGATTTCCTGCTAACTTGCGCCCCCGCTGAGGTTTGAAAAATGGCAAGAAAGAAGAGGAAAAATGAGAAGAAGATCATGGAAATTGGTTTGAGAGTGTCAAATTCTTCCTTGTCTTCGCCTGTGGATCCTATTGAAGCTAGCTTTGATGTTGATGATGAAGGATCTGCTTCAGATCTAATGGGATCAACTGGTCCAAAGGGAGAGCGGAAGAAAGTTTCTATGGCGGATCTATTAAATTCAGATCCAGGTACTGTTGTTTTCTCTTCTCGATTTGATGATCCTCAATCTCATCGAAAGATGGTTATGTCTTCAAGTTCTCAATCTTTTGTAAGTAATTCTTTGAGGAAATCTTGGGCTGAAGAGGTTGAAGCTGCTGTTCCTCTTTCGTATCAACATCAGAATCTGATTTCTACTAGTAATATAGATAGATCTTTGTGTTCTGCATGGAATCTTGAAGTTCCAGTTCCTGATTCTATTCCTGCAAAGAATCTTGATGGATCTTTAAATTCTGCAAGGAATCTTGATAGATCAATAAATTCTGCAAGGAATCTTGATAATTCTGCAAGGATTCTTGAAGCTGACTCTGTTCTTGATTACATCCCTATTAATGATAGTGTCATAAATACCAAAACTGCTAAGGTTTCTCTTAATGAGGAAGTTTTGAATTCTGCAAATAATATGGGAAATGACCCTGTACCATTAGATGTGACTGGCAATGCAAAAGCTCCTATTAATGAGAATTCTAAATCTGCTGATGTGCCTAAGAGCTGGGCCAGTCTTTTTTCAAACAACAGGAAGATAGGAGCTAGGATGAATCTAAGTTTTGTGACTCCAAACTCTAAAGAAGCTGTAATTTTTGATGAAGAAGAATGGAATGAGGGCAATGCTATTTGGCAGTTCTCTTTAATTGGTCAAGTTTTAGGGTTAAATGTTAAATTCAAGGCCATGGAGAACTTTGTGCACAAAATTTGGGCTCGTTGGGTTATCCCTGAGATTTGTATCCTTAAACCAGGAGTTTTCCTCTTCAAATTCAAGAATCAGATTGAGATGGATGATATTCTTGAGAATGGGCCGTGGTTTTTTGGTTCAAGGCCTTTTTTACTTAAGAAATGGTCAAATGAAGAGGGAATTGACAAAATAAATGACAGCATATATCCTCTATGGATTCAGTTTCCAGGTCTTAGACTAAATCTATGGAACTCCAAAAGCCTGAGTAAAATAGCCAGTTTAATTGGCAGACCTGTTGCAACTGACAAGTTAACTGCTAGTAGGCAACGATTGGCATATGCAAGGGTGCTTGTTGAAGTTCATCTGCCTTCCACTCTACCTGATCACATTGTTATTCAAGGTCCTAAGGGTATGATGATTAAACAAAGGGTTATCTATGAGTTCAAACCCAAATGGTGTGAAAACTGCAAGCTAGTGGGTCATGATACTACTATGTGTAGGAAAGTGCATAAGAAGTGGGTACCAAAGCAAGGCATCAAGCCTGCAGCTGATCCTCAAGCTGTAGATATCTCTGGTCATGATGTTCAAGCCCAAGTACATCAGGAAGATTTGAATATTAATTTGGATACTGAGGGGGACAGTTCTGTGCATGTTGTGCACCATAGGCCTGTGGATAATATGTGCAGGGGTACTGCTGGAAATAACTCCGTGCATGCTGTACATGTTCAGGAGCAGCATCCTGCAGCTGATATTTTTGCTCCTCCTCAAGCTGTTGATATCTCTGGTCATGCTGTTCAAGCCCAAATTCATCAGGTAGCTTTGAATATAAATAAGGATTCTGTGGGTGAAAGTTCTGTGCATGTTGTGCACCATAGGCCTGTGGATTTGAATATGTGCAGGGGTTCTGCTGGTAATGACTCTGTGCATGCTGTGCATGTTCAGGAGAAGCAACCTGTCTATGCTATGCACTTATCTGAGAATACATCACATAAATCTATGATTATGTGCAATGAAGTGGATGAAATTGGAAACAATTTTGGGTATACTGGTCATAATTAATTTAGATCTGGTGATTTTGCTATCTACAAGGGTAAAGGACTTATCCAAAGCAATATTAAAAAGAGCTTAAATACTGGGAATTCTTTTGCTCAACTCACAAACCTGGAGACTGATCCCTCTACTTTTGATGGGGGGGTGTTATAAACATATGAATTGGTCCTTTTGGAATGTTAGAGGATTGAACAAATCCTCTAAACAGCACTTGGTTAAGCACCATTTGCAACATTACCATCTATCTTTCCTAGCTCTACTTGAGACCAAAATTAAGGCTGAAAATATCTCTGCTGTAGCAAAGAGGATTTCTGGCAACTGGAATTGGTGTTCCAATGCAAGCAGTACCAGTAAAGCAAGGATAATTTTACTATGGGATCCAAATATTCTGGAGGTTCTTACTGATAGCATATCAGACCAACAGATCACCTGCAAAATTAAATCTTTGGATGGGAGAATTGACTGTATTATTTCCTCCATATATGGTCACAATCAAGTGGATAAAAGAAGAGAATTATGGTTGGATCTAACTCATATTTGTCAAACAGTTGGTAACACACCATGGTTATTGAGTGGAGATTTTAATGCAATAATTGGAAATGAGGAAAAATTAGGAGGGGCTAATCTTTCAGAAGCTGATACCAGTGAATTCAGAGACTTCATTGATCTTTGTCACCTCTCTCACCTCAAAACTGAAGGTTGCTTCTATACATGGAACAATAAACAAGATTCACACTCTAGGATTTGGAGTAGACTGGACAGAGCCCTCATTAATGATGTTTGGTTACATAAATATAACTCAAGTCATGTGGAATATCTGCTGCAAAACTTCTCAGATCACTCCCCTGGGTTAGTGTCTATTTATGATGAGTGTGTTAAAGGGAAAAAAAACCCTTTAAATTCTTTAAGATGTGGGCTAAGCACTCAGAATTTCTGCCTACTGTATCAAGAATCTGGCAAACAAAAATTAGGGGATATGCTATGTTCTCAGTCTATACCAAATTGAAGCTGCTGAAGAATGAGCTGAAAGATTTAAATAAAAGGCACTATAGTAACATCAGTGAGCAAGTACTTAGAGCTAAAGCAGCTCTTGATGATGCTCAAATGAATCTTCACTCTGACCCCCTGAATCAAGCACTTATGGAGCAGGAAAAAAATTGTATTACCTCTTACAACAATTTGCTGGACTGTGAGCTTTCATTCTATCAACAAAAGGCTAGGATTTTGTGGAGTGTTCAAGGTGACAGATGCACTAGCTACTTCCATTCTGTAATCAAATCAAAAAGACATCAGAATAGGATTCTGATGCTATATAACAGTGTAGGAGAAAGATTATCTGATGAAGAGAAAATTACATCTGAATTTATATCTTTCTATAAGAATCTTATGGGTACAAGCTCAGTCACTGCTCTTGTTGACAGAAATGTAATTAAAAAGGGGCCTTGTTTGAGTGAAGCTCAAGCTAGAATCCTATCAAATCCAGTAAAAAGTGAGGAGATTAAGGAAGCTGTTTTTTCTATGTCTGATATTAAACCCCAGGACCAGATGGTTATGGTATATCATTCTACAAATCAGCTTGGGGGATTGTTGGAGATGAAATCACACTGGCAATTAAGAATTTCTTCAAAACTGGGAAGCTTTTGGGGGTAATCAATTCCACAGCTATCACTTTGATACCAAAAGTGCAATGTCCCAGAAATCCATCTGATTTCAGACCTATAGCTTGCTGCAACTGCTTATATAAAATCATCTCAAAAATCCTAGCTAATAGGATCAGGTCAGTGATTGGTTCTCTAGTTAATGAAGCCCAGAATGCTTTTGTTAAGGGAAGACAGATATCAAGCAATATTCTATTAGCTCACGAGCTTGCAAAGAACTATAACAGGAAGCACATATCTCCAAGAGCCATGCTTAATATTGACATCAAAAAGGCTTTTGACACCATTAACTGGGGTTTTCTCAAAGAGACGCTTATTGGTCTGGGTTTTCCAGATGCATACATAGGATGGATTATGGCATGTATTACATCCCCTAAGTATTCTATTGCTTTTAATGGTGCATTGCATGGTTATTTCAAAGGTGAAAGGGGTCTTAGGCAAGGTGATCCTCTATCTCCCTATCTCTTTATCCTGGGCATGGAATATCTCTCAAGAAGATTAGAGTTGTTAAAAGGGGACATGAACTTTAATTTTCATCCCAAATGCAGGAAATTCCAAATTACCCACTTAATATTTGCTGATGACCTTCTCCTTTTTTTCTAAAGGGGACTTATATTCAGTAAATAGGCTCTATCAATGCTTCAGTGATTTTTGTGCAGTCTCAGGTCTCAGTGCTAATTTAAACAAATGCTCAATCTTTTATGGAGGGATTGATGATTCAGTAAAAGCTTCCATCTTCAACAGTTTGGGATTTTCTGAGGGGACAATGCCTATTAGATACCTTGGTGTTCCTCTCATTTGTAAAAGGCTATCATATACAGATTGTGCACCTCTTTTAAACAGAATAATAGATCAATTTCAATCTTACAGTCATAGGAAACTGTCATATGCAGGGAGGTTGCAAATGATCAAGAGCTCTATCTTAGGGATCCAAGTATTCTGGACCTCTAACTACATCTTGCCTGCAAGAGTGCTTAAATAAGTTGATGAATTGTGCAGGAATTTTCTGTGGGGTAAATATGATCAATCTATTAAAGTTGTCCCTTTGGTTGCATGGGAGAGAGTTTGTTTGGACAGGAAAAAAGGTGGACTAGGGATTTTCTCTGCCACTATCTGGAACCTAGCCTCTGCTGTAAAGCTCCTTTGGCATTTGCACACTAACAAAGAATCCTTATGGATTAAATGGGTGAATGAGACATATCTAAAAAACTTCAATGTTTGGCAGGTTCAAGCTAAAAGGGGTGACTCATGGATGTGGAAACAATTGTTGAAAGCTAGAGATAAAGCTGTGGAACTGAGTGGAAGCATTGACAACCTGAAACAGATAATAAATTCCAGTTCCAACAGTTCAAAAATTAAAATTGCTGAAATATATAGAGCTCTCTCCCCTGCAGCAAATCCTGTTCCATGGTATAACTTGGTCTGGGGAAATTTATCCTATCCAAAGCACTCTTTTATCTGTTGGCTTGCGGTAAACAACAAACTACAAACTCAGGACAGGTTACTAAGGAAAGGAATTGTGAATGCAAATCAATGTAAGATGTGCACTGGTGCATGTTTAGAGTGCCGTGATCATCTATTTTTTGAGTGCTCCTTCTCCAAGGATGTATGGTATCAAATCATGGATTGACTTCATTTCAAATGGAGATCGTGCTCTTGGAATTCCCTCTTGAATTGGTATTGTACAAAGCTAATAAAGAAAGGCATTAAGCAAAATATCAAGAGATCTGCTATGACAGCTACTATTTACCACCTATGGTGTGAACGCAACAGGAGGATTTTCCAGCAGAAGATTCAATCTGGGGAGAGTTTGGTTAAGAGAATCAAAGTTGATATCCTAACTATATGCCTAAACTCTCCAAACATTGCTGGGAATATGGCAGATTGGATCAGGTCTTTATAATTTGCTCTGTTATAGTATCCTGTGCTCATGACTGGTTGTGGTACTGTTGTGTACAGGTCTATCTGGGGGTATTGCTGGTATTCTTGATAGCCTGGTACAGATTTGATGAAGGATCCACAAAGAGGAGTAGATACTGCTATTGGGATGCTGGACAGAGTGATAAATTGAAGCTGTGCACAGTTTTGTATACAGTCTTTGTTATCTGTTTTTCTCATTTTTGTTGTTATAGCTAGGTCTTGATCTCTAGCTATAGGTTGTTTTGATTTGTTATCTCAATTACATATTCATGTTCTTGAGATTCTTGATGTACAAAATTTTTACATATTGGTGATGAATAAAATTTTTCATTTACCAAAAAAAAGAAATAATAGACAATTAGGTGACTGTTTAGTTAGAGTTAGATGCAAAGGTGTACATATATCGATCAAAAGAATTAACTTCTTGTTAATTTATAGCAAATAAAGACGTTAATTTGTGGACAGGTTCGACGGGCAACTCTCAACCTCGATTTGCAGGAGCTAGCTAAGAAGAACCCCTCTTCAGGGGCCGGTGACAACAGTGCCAGCATCTAAGCACTTTCATCCCATGCCTCAATATGAAGTTGATGCTTTTGCTCAGTGAAGAAGTTTCCTTTTATTTTGGTTAGAAATTAGAAGTATCAAGCTTTGTCTAGTCTTTTTGAACTAAAAGTGATTGTTATATCTGGCTGTTATGTCAGAAGTGTTTTGATCTAGATAGAAGTGGGGGTTTGCAGGTTAAGTGTAGTAGGTGACGACATTGGTCCGCTCCCTATCCACTTCTCCTACAGTGCTCCCATCTATTTAGAGAAGTTGTAACCTCCATGTAGATACTTTTCGCATTATATTAAATGAACAGGGCTTTATACCCTGTTTCTCAGGTTCAAAAAAAAAAAAGACGTTAATTTGTAGTGGTCAACGTCTAAATATAAGTATGCGGTTTGCGTTTGGTGAAAACTGATGTGACTGGATTCTATAAGATTATGGGTTTATGATGTATTTGCTTAATCTAAAGCTTTCGGACATATGACACGTTAACTTGCTCAACTAATGGCCGACTACACAACCGCAAGCACTGGCAAGTGATCAAGCTTAGGTAAACTATGGATAAATTAATTGACAAGTATTATATGTGTATTTTCAAGGCGTCAATATTTAGAAAATTTTCTGATTGGACAATTCAACTGTAATAAAAAAGCAAGTTCAAGCCTAAAATATTGACATAAGTATGCGATATAACTATGATCGTCAGTATGAAGGCAAGGCAATGATGCTCTGCATATTGGATTCTCTGTGGCTTTGCAAGTATACATGCACTCAATAATATTGCAACTACTGCACTAAGTTCATAATACAATTAGCATTGTATTCCTTCATACATTGCCATTATTTTTATTTTCGGAAAGATAATTCATGATGATTCGTTACATGGTAGATGGTTATTGATTGAACAATTGATCTCTTTTTATTTTCTGTAGTTGCATTAGAAAAGATTCAAATCTATCATGACAACTTTTTTCCCCTTTTTAATAATCCAACCTGGAATTGAGTCCAAGACCGTGGAAGCCATATTGGAACCTCCTAACTGTTCAGATGACTCTCAATGGGTTATCATGACCACTTTCTATTCAAGTATAATCATCTTTCATGTAATAGACGATGATAATTTGTCCGTTCGAAAATTAAAGATCGGGATAATTTATGAAAAAGAATAATACGAGGCCGTATTAGAAATGAACCACAATAGTATTTTTGATATGAATATTAGCAGGGTTAATTGCGGAATGACCCGCCATTTCAAAAAAAATTACAAATTGACCTATGTGCTATAGTCTAAATGTTGATGGTTGCGTCTTGGTTGTCTTCATCAATAGAACTAAAGGAGGGCGCACATCACAATTATCTCATATAGCAAGGAGTAGATGAGGGTGGTGTGTCACTTCAAATATTTAACTGGTATATTGCCGACGTGACACATAATTATATGTTGTTACTTATACTTTTGATATATTAATGATTTGAATTGTGAGAGTCTGACACCAGTTAAGTGTGTGAAGGATCATTTAAGATTATATAAAAGAAATAGTTCCTCTAGAAGTTCTTCTCTAGAAGTTCATAGGCCCACTTACCAGTTTCAGTTCACCTACTACCATGTTGGGCCCTTTGTACAGGGAAAAGAACAAGAAAACGAACTTCATTAGACACTAATTAAGTGTAATTAAGCCGGTAGATCTAGTAATTAGTACGCCGCTACACGCTTGGTTAAAGTAATTGCAACAGAGTGGAAAGCCCCCCACAACTCACTCCCATTGCTCTCCTCACTTTGCTCTCTTTTTGAGCGAAGCAGGTAGCAACCAACTCAAATCAGCTCAGAACTGCCCACTTGATGGTCTATTAATATTTTTCCTTTATTGATTCCCTTTTTCAACCTCAAATCATTAACAAGTATTTGGTAATGGAGAGATCACAATTCTTCATTGATTATGACTCATTTCAAATATAATTACCATATATATTGCAACAGTTAATAAAGGCTTAGTTCATTCTAAATATTTGTGGTTGGCTCCATGAATTTCCTTTTTTTTCCATTGTGGTTGGCTCCATGAATTTCCTTTTTTTTTTCCATTCAGTTCTCGCAAGCAGTGAAAAGATGAACAATAGTATCATTATAGTTATTGTTTATCACATACAGTACGTGTAATTTTTTGTAGATTTCAACAAGATCAATCATATGTATTTGCTTAGTAAATGATAAACTCATTGTATATGCACGACCAAGAGGGTCCAATAAATATAGATGTTTCATTAAATAACATTGAAATCCATCAAAAGTTTCAATGAAATGGGAACACATCCCATGCGGGCCATCTTTCTTGTTGAGGACACCTCTGCCATGTGATATGTGAGGGATCTACTCTTACTTCAGTAATAAGCGTCTAACCTAATAATGGTTGGTGCACGAGTATATCATGTTCATTTCATGAGCAAGTGTATTGTCTCATTTCATTTATCCTTCACATAACAGCCACTGCACTAGTAAGATTGCATTCTTTTTAATGACTAGTAGTAGTAGTTAGTAGGTATATAACTATAAGCATAAATTTACATACTAATGCTACTAGAATTTAGAACAAATGAATGCAAGTGTAGGTTTAAAAAATAATTACTCCTATTTGAATTCTAATATTTTTTAGCCTCCAATTTTGATTACCTAGAAGAGTATATTATATACAGACATTTCTGAGAATAGGCCACTATATTAGAACCCCACACCGTGAGGGAACATCTAAACAATAGGGGTGTGGGAATATCCGACTGATGGGATGCACTTAAATATCCAAAATTCCCTTCTCTAACCCCCCCAGCCCCTAGCAGAATGCTTCACATCATGCAGGATATTTTGATGAGATTTACATCTTATATTTTGATATTTAGTTACTAAAAGGTGTTTGGTCGTCCACCTAGGCCTAAGCAGTACGTAGGTGGTCCGCTTAATTTTTGAGAGCGTCTTGGTGAACACAAACTACTTGCATGGACCCACCATGACAAAAACTAAATTATTAGCCGCTTAACCATAACAACGGGTGAAGTGACAAGCCAGGATAAAGTAGATCAAACTAGAACTTGAATCAAGTCACCGAGGGAAGGACTTTGAATCTTTGAAGAAAATAAATATTCCTCTCTTGGTGCTAAAAAAGCTCATGTATGCCTTATGCACCATCCTAGGAAAGCGTCTGGGCTAATCGTTTTGTGTGTGGCGTCCAGAAACATCTAATATTTCCTAAAACATTGTTTAATTATGTCAACGTTCTAAGAAAAAATGAAATAATTAATTAACAAATATATCGCAGACAATATTGCTATTTACCAGGAATTAGTGGAGATATATTAGATAATTAAGGATTGATACGACGAACAAATTAGGTTGAGCAAGCTTTTCCCTAAAGAGAGAGCTGAAGAGGGGTGAGAATCTACACTGCACTCTATTATGGAATTCCCTTCATCTTCTACTGTTGATTTTACTCCCATCTAAACTTCTCAAAATACCCAGCACCCAATGCTTAACTAGCCCATCGCGTACAAAATTAATTAAATAAGTACAAAATTAATTAATTAAATACAAAAAACAAAACAAATCAAAGCAAAAAAGAAAGACCCACGCGCCGAAAGTCCGAGAGGGCAGGATCACACGATGCAGATGACCCCAACCGTCCATCACATATAATGGACTAGAGTGGTCCCCACCGATATTTGTTATCTAATACGTATCACATAAACTACTATACAGTAAAAAAAAATACGTACAGGCTATTAAATTGGATAAGATGATACTATAAAAGATCGATGATTCCAATGCAATAACCGAGTCAATAATAAATACCTGCACGAAATTCTCTCAACAGCCATAAATAGGAAAACCCGTAGATATTGCAACCACGTTATATTTTACAACGGTGTTTAAATTGGATTAATAAACAAAACACTCTATTTTTAGCGATTGCAATTAGAGCTGGGTACGTCTAATGTGTAGAGAGCAGCAGAACAACAGCTGGAACCAGCAGCACACATCATGCTAATGATGTTGAACTTAATCAAGGTTATAATATCAAAATTAACAAAAAAAAGATGAGTAAATATATCCCAGGAAATTACTAAATTTAAATTAATGTCGGCAAAGGAAGTAAATAGTTACAGAGAAACCCACTAAAATTCACTTAGCTAGCTTTCCCAATTCAATTATCAAAATTAAAAAAAAAAAAATCAAAAGTTACTGTCGGTTTTACCTCTTGAATTAAGCTCTCGCAGCTACGAACTCAGCA
This sequence comes from Asparagus kiusianus, assembly GCA_022839385.1. Taxonomy (NCBI): domain Eukaryota; kingdom Viridiplantae; phylum Streptophyta; class Magnoliopsida; order Asparagales; family Asparagaceae; genus Asparagus; species Asparagus kiusianus. The sequence continues at coordinate 1,016,791 of BQKN01001100.1, forward strand.
TCAGAAACAGCAGAAACCTCAGCATCATCCTCAACCGGAGCGGGCAAATTGAGATCGAGACCAATCAGAGGCGCAACAGGCGCGATCAAATTCGACGACGACGACGCCGCTATGGTGATCGTCGCTGCGGACGCCGACGCTACGTGCGATCTCTTATGGCCGCCCAGAGCCTGACCCGAGCTGAAAACTCTGAAGCAAACCGGACACACGTGCGGAATTCTCTCGGCATTGGCCTCCTCGGGCCGGGTCGGATCCGGTTTCCTAACGGGCGGCGTGGGGGCGCACCCGTTGGTCTTCTTGTGGCTCGCGCGGTGGCCGCCGAGGGCTTGGTATGATCTGAACACTTTCTTGCACGTGCCGCACTGGTACTTGCTCCGCTGCTGCTTAATCGATTGGTGGGCCCTCGAGAGCTCGGTTTCCTCCTCCTCCTCCTCCTCCTCCTCATACCGGTGGTCGTCGGATTTGGTCATGTGACCGGCCCAGAAGTCACGCGACAGCATCATGAGCGAGATCGCCACGTCCTCCTCCGCCGTGGCGTCCGAAACGGAGCTGACGGGCTCGGGTTCCTGAACTACAGGTGCCGGGTCGGGCTGGGGTTTGGCGCTCCTCGCCCGCTTGGATCGCCGGCGGTGGGTGGTGGTCACCGGAGGTTGGGACGACTCGGCCTCGCTCTCTCGATCCTGAACGGCGGCGACGTGGGGAGAGGCGGCGATGGCGGGAAAAGGGGAGAACTCAGGATCCACTAAGCGGAAGCTCTTCTTCGGGTTCTCTCGGAGGATCATGGCGATGGTCGCCTTGCTGTCCACGTCAGCGTCGTTGATGTACCTGGAGGAGGAGGACTCGGACGAGGAGTCCTTGACGACGGTGACGGCGGCGGCGGAGGCCACGGCTGCCTTGGTGGTGGCCGCCACGTGGGAGCGCATGTGGCCGCCTAGCGCCCGGCCATTGGCGAAGCTGCGGAAGCAGAGCTTGCACGTGTGCTTCTCCATTCAGGAAGGAGATCGATCGAGAGCAGCTCGAAGCTAGAAGACTAATGGCGTTTGAGAGAGAGAGAGAGAGAGTGTGTGTGAGAACTAGATGGAGTAGAGAACAAGCATTCTTCCACCAAGAGACAGAAGGCGGGCCCCCCCCCGGCGGGGGGTGGAAAGAGAGAAAGGGAGATTTTCTTTTTTAAGGAAGGGAATTAAGAGAAGTAATTGAGATTTAAGAAATGGGGAGGAATTATTTATTTATTTATTATTAATAGGATCTCATATAAAACAAGTTATACGTATCAAATCACTTCTGTTGTCCTTCCCCCAATTAAAGCATAGAGAATAAACGCAACGTAGATTTATATATAGTATGCTCATAAATAAATACATTATAAGGCTAAGAGAATATGAAATTGTTTTTAATATTCCCCCCCCTCTCTCATGCATTTGTTCCCTTTGAAAGGGCGTTTATGGCATTTTTTTTATTTTTTTTCATAATAAAGTATCTTTTGAATCTAATTTTAGTTACTGAACGTGGAAACGCTTATGGTGTTTTGATTTGTTAGTTTCTAAGTAACTATCAGAATAATCTCGCTCTTATCATTTACTGAAATGACAAGGGTGTTTTCGTAAAATTGGCAAGGCGGTCAGTTCGCATAAGTCAAGAAATCTGCTGGGTTTGTTGTAACGACGAGGAGAGAAATATCATTACCAACAGTAATTTAATTAGGAACTAAAGTGGGGGTAAAATGAAAAATTGCAGAAACTAACATTCCGAGAGTGAAGCTTTTGGTAGAGGGAGTTGATGCCGATTTGCTTGGGGGTTTGCCTTCGACCGAGTCCAAGAAAGAGCCCATCGAAATCTTTCAAAGCCCACATCTGGGGCCCACTCTCACACGCGTGGCACGTGCGCCAGCAATCCGCCGCTCTTCGCGTTGAGCACACTCTTCGCTCCTTGTGGCCACACGTGTGACTCAGGGGACCAGGCTCCGTCGGCACGTGAGAGCCAAGCCTTCAGATGTTAGATTCTGCAATTTTACAGTTTGGAGGGGTTCCAGAGTAAACAATGTTTCGGATTCTTCTGTTTTAAGCAGATCCTGATCGTATCGCCAGAAACTGCCTCCTGGAATTTTCCCAAATTGGGGTCCATCATAACTTCCTAGAAACAGAAGACGAGAAGCTTGATGAACTAAGACAAATCTCCACCGTTCATTTGGTGATCTGTAATCGGAACCATCAGATTTTAATTGGACGGTTGGTATACCAAGAGAAGTGTATGAGCAGCTAAAGCGACACATGTACTTTGTTGAGCTCACGTATTGAGCATTTAAGCTTGTCCAAATTTGACGGGATCTTGAAAGTTTCTCTATTTTAGAGAGAGGTCAATAGCGCATAACGACCCTGATTGGTAATTAGTCCAACACAAATGATAATTTTGAAGAAAAAGAGAGGACCTTAATTAGTCTACTTACTAAAAAGAATGATGTTTACACTGGTAAGGTTAATGTCTAAAGATAAATAAAACAAACACAGTTACACTTTTCTATCAGAATACATATGGTGCAATTTTAAACGTGACATATCATCCATACCCTCCCATTTAACATTTCTACTCGAGAGCTCAAAGCGAAGTGTTGTTTTGGGGGAAAATAAGTAGAACAAATAAACATAACAGAGTCGTTTATTTGAGGGGAAAATACAACTACAAAGGTAATGCAGATTTTATTTTTCAAATTGTAGTTAGGAAATGTAAGTGAATTTATAATTTGCAGGACAAAATATGCAACAAATATGCAATCAGTTTGTTGGGAGCAAAAGTTGAAGCTTTGCACAAGAAAATTCATAAATAAAAATCAATGCTATCTCATCAAATTCATCAAATTATAGCTTTCTAATTTAAATATAGAGAAAATCATGTTACTTTCGAACCACTTGTTTTCAATGAAACAATGGATTTGCAGTTGAAATATACTTTCCACAGTAAAATTATAAATAATCCAAACAACATATTTGAAGTTAATTTCCTTCAATGAATATTGCCTAAAGTCTTATTACAACATTTGCTATTACAACCCTATTACCTCTCTTACCAAACAAAGAAAATAGAAATTTTACTACAACATTTGCTATTATAGCTATATTTCCTCTCAATCGATCAACCCTTAGATCGCGAAGAAATAGGAAAAAATATTTTGTAATAAAAGAAATCAACAAAAATAGTGACAAGAACTTAATATTCCTCCATGAACTAATTAAAATCACACTCTCTTTAAAAGCACGAGTTCGAAAAATCTTTCGGCAGACAAAAATATTCTTAGAATTCAAATATTATTTCATTAAGTAAGAGTAAGTTGAAATTGATGAATTCCTATTAGATATACATAATATGAAGATAAAGATACAGTTTAAATTGAAATGTAAATCTAAATAAAATTATTAAATATCAAATTTACAAATGTCTACAAAATGAAGGGCGTATATGCAAAAACCAAATAAATTAATAAGACAAATAATGTCTACCCTAAAGGTCGAACTGGGAACAACGTAGACCTACAAATGTACATAATGTGGATAGGATATTTACAAAATCCACCAAACAAATTAAAAAGACAATAGTTATTCTCAAAATTATAAAAAATAAAAATTAAGAAAAACAAAAATCATATTCCTTTTAAAAGCACGAGTTCGGGAAAAGCTTTCTATAGTCAAAATTACTCTGTACCATTTTAAATATTTAATTTAAATTATAATCTATCTTAATCATACTTATATCCTATCCTAATACCCCTTGAAATATGTATAGCTCAACAATTTAAATAAGCTTAACAAAATATATGAAACAGCTCCGTAGTATTAGTTTATTACATGAAGTATTATACAAAAAGCAAAAAGTTTTAAAAATTAGTCAAAATACTCTCAAAAGTTTAAAATTACACAAAATAAAAAGCTAAAAAAATTAGTACTTGGCAAAGAAAAGAGTAATTGTATGATATTCTTTTATTAAGATACATAAATATAATTTATAATTTAAGATTTACTATCTCTTTTCAGAATCTAAAAATAGTCAAGTTGATATTGGTAAAAAATAGTAATAAATTAATAATAACACATTAAAATATCCAGTTAAAGAATAAAAATTAAAAAAATATATGATCGATTAAAAGTTAATATTATTATATAAATTAAAGTAACTATATATAATTTTACCAATATGTTAGAGCAGCAAAAATACATAAGTATCATTAATTGATAGAAGACTAAATCGTAAAAAACTGATAAAAGACTATAATATAATAGCTTAACATCAATTGATTATAATTTATAAATATTGATCTCTAATGCTATTAATATTTATAGGGTAAACAATTATAAAGATTTATGTATAGAGAACTATTAGAAAATTTAAAGATATCATTCAAAAGAATCAAGCGGATTTTATTTGAAATAGAATTCGGAACGTCTATGAATCACTTCAATTAACACAAACATAAGTTATATTTATCAAAAAAACACCGACTAAATACCCCCTAAAGAATATATTGAACAATTTTGTTCCAATTAAAGAAACATTCTTCATGAAAGATAAAAGAAAAATTACTATGTCATGACTTTGCGTAGGCAAAAAATAAAAAATCGTCATTTTTCTTTTTTTTATATAGTATCACGACCCTACGTATGATTTTATTTAGGGGTATGACTACTAACGAAGGATCAATTCTTAAAGACACGATCAAAGATAATTATGTAATAGCACTATTAGAATTCAAGATCTCTAAATATGAAAGATAGTATATTTCATTACTTAAATTCTTATTAAATGCCACGAAATATAAAATTCACCTTATATCTGTCTCAAATTTATAAATGAGATATGCATGCCACCGTAAATTGTGTCAATAACATATATCAATCCAAAGGTACAACTTACTGAAAAAAAAAAGAGAATAGTAAGTAAATCAAGCAAATATTCATATGACGCTGTAAAGAAAAAATATTACATTGTAAAACCAATATGCAGCGTTCTTTTAGAGTAAGCTACTAAGACAAAACCATCTCTAGTAAGACTCTTTATAAATACATCAGAAATTTAAATTACTAATATATACAATCTGTCACGCCTTCCCAAAATACCGAGGAATCGGAACGTGAACAAACCCGCGACGTATTAGATTAAGGAGAATATATAAAAATAAATATTTTTCCTCAACCTAATACGTTAAGTGTCAAGAAATAAATAAATACGAAGTCACAGGTCCCTGATCACAGTTAGTAAGAATATAATGAACAACACAGAATAAAATAATACATATAACAAATGAATATCATCCAAGACATAATATTCGGGTCAAACATGCCCTTATACATATCTGAACAAATGAATACTGAAAAAATATGAAATACATTGTTCAACAAGATAGAAGGAAAAAGACTATAAAAACAACTAGGATCATCAAATAAGATGAGATACTGAACTTCGGTATATTCTTCAACTCTATCTGCAAGGCACTCCTGCTGAGAATTTCCTAGCTCTGGCTTGTCTCCAAGCTGGACCTGTTCTTCCTCAAGTCTGACGTATACCAGAGAAAATAGGTGTACGTCAGCGTACATGGCACACGGCAAGACCCCACAAAACAAATAGAACGAACAAAAACCAAACACGAAAAATGATACAACACTAGAAATGATAAAGAAACGTGCAACTGGAAATCTAACAAAATCAACATGCAAAAACACTACTAAAACATGATAACCATAAGAATCCATAATCAATCGGGGTAACGAAATCATGCAGCTAGCGATCGGAATAATCATCCAAGTGACGAAAACATACTACTAGTCATCCTATCATAACTCACTGGTCCACATCTCAACAAAACTAACAAAGTCCACCATAAAACACGTAAACATACTATTCTTGTTTTACATGTTATTTGAATTGGGGAAGAATATTTTTATTTATATAATCGGGTCCCTGTAAACCTGTCCGGGGGCCACCTTCAAGTCAAATATTGGCCCTCTGACCCATGCATATAACACGGTAAAATGGCCAAATTGGTATATTTTGTAGAGGCTTGGTGACATGTTGGTATATTTTCTTTTAGTTTTATCAGATTGGTATATTTTGTAGACTCTGGCGCCATATAGCCTTTAAAATTGCCTGGAGTTACTGTTCCGACCAGTGCTGATGGGATTTTTTGCATAAAATCCCTCATCAAAAATTCATCCTGCTCCTAACCCCCTCCCCCTCTCCCTCCTCCTCATCATCATCTTCAACCTCATCCTCTTCTTCCTCCTCCTCCTCCTCTTCAACCTCCCCCTCCTCCTCGTCGAATTCGTTAGTGAACAGCATCGTCGAATTCGTTAGTGACGTCGAATTCGTTAGTGAACAGCATCATCGAATTCGTTAGTGAATAGTAACTCTGGTCACTGTTATTCTCCATATCATAATACCCAAGAAAATTCTCCTCGTTCCTCCTCACTCTCCTCTTCTCCTCAGTCGGCAGAGTGAAGAACTCTCTTGTTGCAGACTAAACTCGTTCGAGGAGTTCGATCGGGACGCCGTGGTTGATGACTTGGAAGAAGCCAACTTCACTGCATGCTGCTTCGATTTCTGCAACAAGCGTTTTGATAGGTAGCATATTGTCATCGGTGGTGATTGGAGCTGTGAAAAGTGGAGAGAGGTTGATGATAGGGATGGATTCTACATCGAAGATGTTGGGTTTGGGTCGATGGTCAGGTTTCTGAATGAAGGCTGGACCAAATTCTGAACCCATGTTATTTTTAGTTTCCCTTGATCTCTCGCTCTAATTCTGTCTAAATAGTTGTTTCAAGTATCACGGGGACAGAGAGTGGGTTAGAGTGGAATGTGTCTAGATGTGTTTTCGGACTTTTGTCGTCGTGTTTTTGTTTCTGGGGAGCGAGGGAAAAGCATGGAGATGATGCTTGTGATGGTGCTTGAAGAGAATGAGGAGGAGGAGGAGGAGGAAGAGGATGAGGAGGAGGAGGGAGAGGGGAAGGTTGAAGAGGATGAGGAGGAGGAGGAAGAGGGGGAGGGGGTTAGGAGCAGGATGAATTTTTGATGAGGGGTTTTATGCAAAAAATCCCATCAGCACTGGACGGAACAGTAACTCCGTCCAAATTTAAGGGCTATATGGTGCCGAAGTCTACAAAATATACTAATCTGATAAAACTAAAAGAAAATATACCAACATGTCACCAAGCCTCTACAAAATATATCAATCTGACCATTTTGCCCATGTAACACTCACGATATCAGGAAAGTGTTGTGCCCGTTTATAAACATGCTATATTCTCTGTCCAATTTCCCTTTATAACCCCATGTTTGTCATATTAATTACGCAACTTTACATAAAATATTATGCACTAGCCATGGAGTTACCGTTGAACGACTTTTGTAAAACTATAAAAATAACTGTGACCCACAACACGTCCGATCAAGAGTGCATCATCTAGTCAATGTTATAATAGTAATAGTCAAGGAAACCTCATACCGGGATATCGATATCGAGGGAACTCGGAACTCCTCACATCGGGATATCAATGTCGAGTGAGTATAGCCATGCTTTGAAACACGCTTATAAATCATACTTTTAACAGAAGTCATCTTCATGTACAGTTTCTTCTATTGGATAATAACTAAGTGATAAAACAACAAGCTTCCACACAGCCATTCATGTTAAACAATCCCACACATGTAATCACAATCTTCATACCATACCATAATCAAATCACAGTCTAGCCTGAGCAAATTCATAATAGGTCTAAAAATTAAAACGACAAGTCAAAGAGAAAGGGATCTTACCTTAAAATCATGTGCAAGCCTCTGAAACAAATAACAAGCAATCCACAAGTGTAAACAACACGCTCTCCCTTGCCACACTCGATGATCTCGCCCTCGTGTCGGTATTGTGCTTCACAAAGCTCTCAAAATTTATAAGAAAAAGGTCTAGGTTTTTAAGGGGAGAGGATGGCTGCTAGGGTTCAAATATATGATAAAAAAGAGGAATTTTCATGAAAAACATAAGTATTTATAGAGGCAAACCCGAAACAAACCCGTTTGACCCGAACCAGGAAACCTTGTCTGACTGGGAATATCACCTTTGGTAATTTAGCTGTAACTTTCTTATCCGACCTCAGAATGAGATAATTTAAGATTTGTTGGAAAGATGTTAAAGAGGCCTACAATTTTGATCATTTGAGTTTTTCTAGATTCTAACTGTATCATTGTGTAAAACATAGAAACTCTTAACTGGTCATTTTTCCCAGATTTCTCTTCGTGCATGTTTTGTGCATTTGCACTCATATATTTACAAATATACATTGAATTGATCTCAAATCAATTCATATCATACTCAAACATCAAAATATGTTATTTTTCAGCATAAAACATATTTATCATTATTTATTATGAAAATTTTCAAATTTACAGGGTTTTACACAACCATTATAATATTTTAAAGAGATATGATCTTAGAAAACCCACTCTAAATTTTATACAATTAAACCTAAGAATAATTTACCAATATACAGACACACTATCACACCTTTAAGGTAACGATAACCACCATTTATAATAGAGTTGAGTAGTGGTTCTATGTTTGTAAAGACTGCAATAAGAAAGTGGATAAAGATGTTAATAATAAGTGTCTAGATGATAAATGTTGTAGAATCGTCGATGATGTAGTACCAAGGTTAGGTGATATCCCTTCTTCATGAAATAAATATATCAAAATTAAATATTAATATTATAATCTAAAGCAAATTGATAATGAAAAATATAATGTACTTAGTTCAGATCCTCATGGAAAATGACACATACATAGCAAAAGTAACATTATGACACAACAGAAATTCTTATTGGATGCACAACAGAAAAATTCATTGGAGAGAAAAAAGAGGTAGCTCCTAACCTTATTTAAGTAATAAATTAAAAGCACAAAAAATTATATATATGAAATTAATATTTATTCTTATTAAAATAGGAAAAAATCAAGGTCTGCATTGTTAGAAGTTTATGTTGAAAATAAAAAATATATTCAACTTCTTTGTGAATTTAAACGAGAAGACAAAAGAGGAATGAGCCCAAAGAAAGATAACATGCTTCAGTCTCATATCACAATCGATGTAGACGATAAAGACACTACTCTAGAATTACACAGGAACAAGATAAAGATGAAGAATGATTGATCTCCACTCAATAAAAAATAAAATAGAAGCAAAAAAAGATAATTCTTTGTGAATTGTTATAGAATAGTTTTATTTTTTAGTAAAATTAGGAATCTTTAGAAAGGATTTTCATAAACTATTTTTAACGCTTTCATATGCATATGTGGATGCTTTTATCATATAAAAGTGTATTGGAGTTATTTTTTTGGTCAATGAAAAATTTGTATTCATTTACCAAGTGAGAAAATATATACATCAGACAAAGTCAGATATACTGAAATCAAAAGATACAATGTGTGCATTTATAAAACATGCACACATGTACATGCACCTGAATTATAATACTCTGATTCTATCTTTTATATGAGCTGGGTAATCTTCATTCATGATCTTTGCAAGGATGGAGAACTTGATTGCACTAAACAAATCTTCAGCCTGCTTATATTTACTTTGAAAAATCCTCATGTTTCTTTCTTGCCAGATAAAATACACTGAGGCAGCAAATATCATCCTCTTCAAGTTATCCCAGAAACCCCTTCTCTTAAGCTTAGAGCTATACCAGTCGATAATAATGTCCCAATCACATGACTTCCATCTGAAGTTCAACCATTCCATTGCCAAATTCCAAACTGCAGCTGAGAATTGGCATCCAAAAAATAGATGACGTCCAGTTTCCTGATGACCTGAACACAGCACGCATTGGTTTGTGTTTAGGATCTTCATCCGACACAATCTATCTTGGGTTAATAATCTTGAGTGAGCAGCAAGCCATAAGATGAATGAATGTTTTGGATAATGAGAGGAATTCCAAACAGTACTGGCCCATTTAACTTGATGAGCAGATTGAGAAAGAAACCTGTAAACAGATGAAACCTTTAATTTTCCACCAGTACAGATTTTGCCAGTTATATTTAGCAAGTTATTGATACCCCCAAATCTTGTAATCAGCACATTCCTAGCTTTTAGAAGCTGTCTCCACATCCAAGAGGCATTTTGTTTGATTTCAATCTGCCAGATATTGTTTGACTGTAAGTAGTTCACATGAACCCATTTAATCCATAAGAGGTCCTTCTTAAGATGAATCATCCACAGCAATCTAAGAGCAGCTGCATAGTTCCATGTTCTGGCTGAGAACACACCCAAACCTCCAAACTTTTCCTCTTGACAAATCTTTGTCCAGGAAACCAAAGGAATTTTATGATTCCAGAGGAAATCTGAACACATCTTATCAATTTTGCTTAGGATTTTACAAGGTAGGATGTAGTTATTTGTCCAGTAGATGTGAATACCCAAAATGACAGATTTAATCAGTTGGAGCCTTCCAGCATATGATAAAGTCCTCTTCTTTTGCCAATTTTGAAATTGCTCAGAGATTTTCTTGATAAGGGGAGAACAGTCCATCCAGGATAACCTTTTTGTTATCAGAGGCATACCCAGATACCTTACAGGTAATACTCCTTCAGAAAAATTTAGGTATGAACAGATTTGATGTTTCAAACTATCACAAATACCACTCATGTAAATAGAGCATTTGTTGGGATTGGATTCCAGTCCTGAAACTCTACTAAACTCTTGCAAACATTGGTAGAGTCTAATAATAGAATTCATATCAGCCTTCCCAAAAAGAAGAAGATCATCTGCAAAGAATAAGTGTGTAATGTTCAATCTTGAACACCTAGGATGAAATTTGAACTGGTTGTCATTTTTGAGGGTATTAAGCTTCCTTGACAGATATTCCATGCCCAGCACAAAAAGATAAGGGGAGAGGGGATCCCCTTGTCTTAGACCTCTAGCCCCATAGAAATAACCATGGAGAGATCCATTAAGAGATAGAGAAAATTTTGAGGTAGTGATGCATTCCATAATCTAGTTTATCATAGTAGATGGAAATCCCAGACCTGACAGCATTGCCTCAATGAAGCTCCAATTAATGGTGTCAAAGGCTTTTCTCAAGTCTATGTTGAGGATGGCTCTAGGTGAAGACTGTTTTCTCCCATAATGCTTTATTAGCTCATGTGCAAGCAAGATATTATTTGAGATAATTCTACCTTTCACAAAAGCACTTTGAGCATCACTAATTAAAAAACCCATTACTTTCTGAATTCTACAGGCAATAATTTTGGCAATAATCTTATAGACACAATTGCAACATGAGATTGGTCTGAAGTCAGATGGAGATTTGGGATTGAGTACCTTAGGAATCAATGTGATTGAGGTAGAATTAAGAGTTCCTAGGAGCTTGCAAGTGTATTGGAGTTAGAATTAATGTTTAGTTTATGATTTTTTCATTAACTATTTTTTGTCATTTTAGCCCACTTTAAATCAATAATCTTGGCTCATTGGCTTCATTATTCATCTTTCATTTATAATGTTATTTTTTCAAGTGTTTTCACTTTCATAACACTATACTTCCTTAGGTCAAGCTCGGTTTCATGCCGATCCAAATGAAATTTAAATTTAAATTGGCTTTAAATTATATTTATTTCCTGACAATTTAACTATCAACATAAAAATTTAAGTTAGGTGTATCATATTCAAACAAACATCAAATAAATAAATAATCAAAGTATAATCGAGGAATAAATTTTAGTAATAAAATAAACTAAAAATACTTAATCAAAGTGAGCAAAAATTATCAAAGAGTAGCCAAGGAACAAATTTTAGTAATAAAATAAACCAAAAATACCTAATCACAGTATTTAACCACGTGCATTGCACGTGCACAAAATCTTGTAGGTGAAAATAAGTAGATTTTATGTAAATAATTCATTAAAGATCTTTAAGCTAGACTTGACTTTGTGAGCCCACATTAAGGAGATTGGTTAATATGCATACCAAATTCCATACTAATTTGATTTTACTTCAAGACCTATTTTGTCAATCGCGTTTTATCATTCGTTGCTCTCATAGTCTGGTCAAACTTGACCGACTCCTTGTATTCGATGATGACTACATTTTAAAATACTTTGAATTCAACTTCTTTTTGCCGAGCTTGTTAATAAATTTAGTGTTACTAATTTGAGACACTTACTCCTTTGACGTATTTGATGAACGCTAGTCCGTCCTGGAATTACTTTTTCTAGTGCTTGATTTCAACTCTTCTTCTTCCCTTAATTAGCTCCCTGGATTGTCATGTTGCTTAACTTTCAGTTTGGGTTAATTGCAGATATACCATGTGTATTATCTCCAAACTAAACATATTATCCCCGTGGTCTTATTTTTTTTTGCAGATAGACCCCATAAAACAGTTCCAATATTGCAGATAGTCTTCCTTGAATGAAAATCTATTGTTACAGATAGGCCCTAGAAAAAAAGGTCCTTTTTTTTGTGCTCAGAGGTTCTATATATTTGCTACAATAGAAGAACTTCCAAATTATATATGCTTCTTTTTAAGAAATATGTGCGACTTACTTAGAGAAATCATCGATGAAATATTATTTATTTACTATAATCAACTCGTAGCAGGCTACTTCACTCAGTCAAGTATATCCAAATGCATAAGTTCCAATAACTTCTTAGTTTTTGAGTTTTGGCTCCTGATAAACAAATATATATGTGTTTTATAATACTCTCAAATATTAGATTTATTGTCTCTATAAAACACCAAAGAGAGAGATCTTTCAACATTCATTTCAGGATTCTTTTCAGTTGGATGGTAATTAGAAACCGTCAGTCTCAATTTCGAGAAAAAAAAAAAAGGCAAACGAGCATTGCATACCGAAGAAGCTGATCTTTCAAATGCAAGGGTCCCTCTATAAACTAGCACCTACGCACGTTCACTTAATTCGCACGGGCGTGAGGCACCTAAACTTATTTTTCATAAATTTTTATGTAATAGATATTATAAGGTAGATCATAAAAATTAAAGAAATTCTCTTTCAGCTCAATTTTTAAATTGTGATTTTGTGACTCTATTCACTTTTGGAAGACTAGTTAAGATGCACGTGCGATGCATGTGGTTGAATACCATGATTATGTGAATTGATAAAATAGAATAAAAATAAAAAATAAAACAAAGTTTTTTGTAGGCTTGATCATCAACTCAATAATCACTCTTTCAAATAAAATATTATCATTGTTTCCTTCAACCCGACTGTCGCCACGTGATCTACTATTTGTGAGTTATAAACACATTGATCTAGTACAACATCTCTGTTTATTAGTATGTTGAAGTCTTTAAAAGACGGGTGATCATTCAATTTGCAAAGAAATTTTGCATATGAATTTACTTACAATATGTCTATTAAACTTTTAGTTGTGGTTTGACTCATATTCACATTAACTTTTACTTATTGTTTCACTCATATTTACATTATCTAATATTTTCATTCAATTTTATAACTCATTTTTCGTACGATAGAAGTAAAACTAAAAATATAAAAATTATTTTCTTACGAAATTAGAGCATGAAGAATATGATATATTTCGCAATGTGATCTAAATATAAAAAAAGGAAATTCCTTTGATGCAATGTCCCTATCAAATCTTGCCCTAAACGATTTGAATGAAAAAATGCTATTATAACTCACTTGCTTGGGGCATTTGTATTGTATATCGGACATATACAATAGTCTTGTTTTTTTCTAGTTCTGACTGCAAAATACGCAAGAGTAGTAGCCCCGTGTATTTTCTAACTTTAATTACTTTTGTAATTAATGTTCGCTAATTACACGAGACTATTAGTCTCGTGTATTTTAAAGATGGTTTTTTTGCAAAGTCAACCTCTTTTTTGCCAGTCTTGATGATATGGTAAAAAAGATGTCAATTTTGTTAATTATAATGTAAAACAGTCGCTTTTGCTATGATCTTTTTAAAAATTCTCCTAAAATAAACTATTATTCAAAATATGAAATGGGTGAAAAGACCTAAACATTCCGGTGATTAATTAACCCATAAATAGGGAAATATAATAATTGAAATAAAAGTATATTTAAATTGAATCTAACAAGGCATTTCATAGAATGAAGCATGAAATGGATCCAAGAAATTATTAAAAAAGAATTAAAGAAACTAATTTTAAAAAAATATGAGATCGAGGGATAAGAGAGAGAAGACCTCACATACATGAATTCTATTTCTCTTCAAACATGATAGCGAAATTGGTGGAGAATGAGCAAGGAGAAAAGTGAACAGAATAGGTGACAAAGTGGCATGCTTATATAATTAGGTTATTAAGATATTTGTCCTAAAATATTAAATACATACATATTAGTCCCTAACATCTCTGTAATTACTCATTTACAATGATATTACTATTTAATATTAAATCAATTTTACTATATAAAATCATATGACCCTTTTTTAATAAATTATAAAATATATATATATGGAAACCTCGATGCTTATAGCTAGTAGTTGGGCTCCACAAAACAGGTTAACTTTACATTGTAGCTTGCTATTGGTACTACTGTTGGCAATGTCATTATATTTCTACTTTATTTTATTATTCACGCTTTTCTGATGTAAGTCCTTTTTTACTAATCACTCAATTAGCTATATGAGTTTTTATATATCAGAGGTTAGAATATTCTCTACTGTTTAAAAAGTGTTGACATGATTTTCTTAAAAAATATATACACATAGTAGCAATAGTATATACTTCGGTTTAACTCAAATATTAGTTTGAAGCCATTTAGAGTGAGGTTCTTTCTATGCTAGAATGGTGATATAATGATTACACCATCCAAAAGTCAAAGAAGAAATTGTTACAAAGAAACAGTAATTTAATATGTCAAATTAAGAACTAATTTATAACATATACATGGGCAGTGCAGATAGCTATACAAAGTATGGTATATGTCTTCATAAAAATTCCATAGTGAATCATCCTAATTTAAGTATAAATAATTATTATTTTAGTTACTAATTTGATACGCGTAACTATAAAATATATCTTAAGTAAAAAATAGGAATTGAGATTGTATTATCCTGCAAGTAAATAAATAAATATTATTAGAACTCCTCTTTATATTAATTTAAAAGAAATAATTTAAATTATCAAGCACTAAATATTAGTTCATGCGAAAAAGTAAAGTAATTTATGGTCTATATACTTATATAGTCAATCAATCAAACATATTAAAATTATGATGATCACAATCAAAATTATATGGTGGGTTTAGATTAAATATAATTTATGAAAAAATAATACATTAGAGTCAAAATCTTTATAGCCACTATATTAATTGTCTGAAATTTTTTGCATATATAAACTATACTGCCTAGGAATAGTGATATGCATACTTAACTATGGCCTAATACATCTTAAGAACTACTTATACTTCAATATTATCATTAATTAACGTATATATGCATTACACTAAAAACACAATAAAAGTTTAGAAAACTATAAAAAACACCTTCAAAATTTTTAAAAAATTATAAAAAAACACCCTAAAATTTTGTAATTTATAAATATACAAAACTATTAAACATTACATTGAAATCAAGAAACTAAAAAAATTTATTAAAAATTTTCAAACTTTGGAAGGGTAATTTGCAATATACTAAACTTTAAGGATTTTTTTATAAATTTTAATTTTAATAGACTTTCAATTAGTTATGTTCTTTTCAAAAAAGTTATGGGTAATATTGACCATGAAAAGTTTTTCCTAAACCTATACTTTTCAAAGGAGTGTGACATTTTTTACAAATTTTTAAATTTTTAGGGATTATTAGTAATTTTGTTTATTCATTTTAGTGCCTATATGTTAAAAATTCTCATGGTGATTTTTGTAATTTATGAATATTAGGGTTTTTTGTAATTTTTAAATTTATAGGCTTTTTCTACAGATTATAAATTATTTGTAGACTATTTATAATTTCTATATTTTAAATTTACTAATGACTTTGAAATTCTCAAGATGTTTTTTTGTAAAATTTAAATTTTGAGTGTTTTTTTATAATTTTTAAAACTTTAAGGGTGTTCTCTATAAATTATAAATTATGTAAGGGATATTTGTAACTCCTATATTTTCAATGCATTGTTAGGTTGAATATTATCGGGGGTTATTTGTGTTATTTGTAGGTTTTTAGTGTGTTTATAGGTTTAAAATTTTTAAAGTATTTTTTAAAATTTTTAAATTTTTAGGGGTGTTTTCTTATTTTTCAAAATTTACAAGATACTTTCTCCAAAGTTAAAAACTTTTATTTTTTAGCGAGCATATATTTTTCAGATTTCTCACTGAATTAAAATAAATAAAATTTATAATTTTTAAGATATTTTAACAAAATTTTAAATTTTTAGGGGTGTTTTTGTAATTTAAAAAGCTTGGAGGATATTTTTTACAAAGTCCAAAAACCTTTAGTTGCTGGCTAGCATATGTTTTTTAGATTTATCATTAAGCTGAAATAAGTAAAGTATTTAATTATATCAAACGTATTTTTTATCTAATAATATGTTAAGTCTCATTATGAAGAGCATAAATCATTTAATTACCAATTCAAAGAAGATATGATAATTAGAATAGATTAGGATAACAATGTAATATTCAAAAAAAGTTAAGGGTAATATTGACTATAGAAAGATTTTTCTGAACTCGTACTTTTAAAGGGAGTATGATAAATTGATTTGCTATTTATTACTCCTTTGGACATTGTTAGTATTGTGTCTTTGATTCTTTGTATAACTTCATGAGAATTTGATAGGGTTAGAGATTTATCATGATTAGGAGATTGTGTCTCATCATGATTAGGAGTTTGAATCCTATTCTAATTAGAAAGTTAAACTAGAGATAGGGTTTTTGGTTTTTCTACATATTCTTCTATTATTGGAGGAAAAACCAAGGAGAAGGGAGATGGCCAATATTCTTATAATCTAGGGTTAGTAGAGGGCATAACCTAATTCAAGAATATTAAGCAAAAGGCTAGGGTTTCATGATCTTTATCTGTGTAAAAGATTACGACATTGGGAGAGGATTTCACAATCTTTATCCATTCAAAAGATTGTAAGGAGTGAGTTTTAGAGATAATATGAGAGTTGATTATGTATGTGAGGTTAAGAGATTGAGAGATGAGAGTTACGTGGTTCCTCTTGTGATTCTCCCTGATACATAGTTGGTCGACTAAACCACGTAAATCTTGATGTTCTTTCTTCTTGATTGTGGTTATTTTATATATTGTTGATTGTGGGTTGACTTCCAAGTTGCACAAATCATAGTAGGCGGGGCGAGTAAAATTTCCCAACAAGTGGTATTAGAGCCATGATGATGGATCCGAGAGCAAGTTCACAAGATAGAAGATGATGTCGTGCAAGATTGAAGATCGGCATTATAAAAATCAAGATGAAGGAAAAAAAGGAAGGAACGACTAATGCCGGCAGGAGGATTTAACGATGACTAATCATCCAGAGGAGAGCGCCCGAGGGATGTGGTGTCCGAAGGTGAAGTCTGCAGGCGATTACAACAGTGAATTGCGGTGTCGAGGAGGTGCAACAGGTCACTGACAGAGGGCTTGCGTGGAGATGAATTGGCAGTGAGAGGAGTAGGCGGTGACAAGTTGGCGGAGTTGCTTGGAAGAATTCTTGAGAGGGCTTCGATTAGCTCTGTTCGTGAAAATCTGAGGAGACAATCACGTGATTTGATGATGAGGTGATTTTGTATTTGGAATATTTTGGTGTTTGTGGTGTTTTTGACTACACGTGATAAAGAAAGAAATCATTCTGCACACGTAAGAGAAAGAACTAGATTTTTTGGTGCCTAAGATTCAGTGTGTGGCTTTGTATGGCGTTTGGTGTTTAGTTTAATCTAATGGCTGAGATTGATTGGAGTGTAAATGGGCGAATCGATGGTGGATTTTGGCGATCTAGCAATCGATTCCTAGATTTTGGAGTGCTTTGAATGTGATGAGAGGGTTTGATTTTTTAGATTTTTCTCAGATTGATCAAAAAGTACTGATAAGTTCTAATGGTGGTAACGAGACGGATCTGATGGCATATAGGGAAACGAGTATGCGACAGATGAGACTGGTATAGAGAATTAGATGTGATCCTAGCAGTAGAGTTGTCAGCATATACTTATTCAGAGTCATAACGGGAGCAGGAGTTAGTTGGTGTGTAGACTCGAGGAGGATAATGTCAGATTAGGTGGAGCTTGTAAGAAGGTACGACTGAGTGATACACATGCTGATGAAGATGGTGGCATTGGACTTGAAGACGATGAGCGCTCATATTCGGTCCAAGCCAAGAGATGGAGGAGATAGAGGCATCTGGCTCGTAGTGTGAAGTAGGAGAGGTGCACCGATATGATTCGAGATGAGCGATGCATTGAAGTATGAGGATAACAAGTGGGGGAAGACTACTGTCAAGTTTAGTTTGGGAAAAGAAACATGATTAGTTTGCTTCTAATATCAGAGGTGGTGAAGATCACTTGGTACGCACAAGAGAGGTGGAGGTGCCACAGTAAGACAGATGAAAGTGAGGGTCATAAGGGCATCCAGTTGGAGTGCATGTGCTTCGATTTGAAGTGCAAAGAAATAGAAGACTGTAGCGGGAGAGACAAAGTTTCAAGACGACGATGATAGATCTTCAAGGGAGTTTGGGAATCAAATCCAAGGTGGAGATTGTTGGGATTGTGTTTTTTATTCTTTGTATAACTTCATGAGAATTAGATAGAGTTAGAGATCTATTATGATTAGGAGATTGAGTGTCATCATGATTAGGAGTTTGAATTCTATTCTAATTAGGAATAGGCTAGAGATAGGATTTTTGGTTTTCCTATTTATTCTTCTATTGTTAGAGAAAAACCAAGGAGAATGGAGATAGCCAATATTCTTATAATTTAGGGTTAGTAGAGGGCTAATTCAAGAATATTGAGCAAGAGGCGAGGGTTTTATGGTCTTTATCCGTGCAAAAGATTACAATATTAGGAGAGGATTTTGCAGTCTTTATATGTTCAAAAGATTGTAAGGAGTGAGTTTTGGAGATAATATGAGAGTTGGTTATGTATGTGAGATTGAGAGATTGAGAGATTGAGAGACGAGAGTTGAGTGGTTCCTCTTATAGCTCTCCCTGATACATAGTGGATTTCTAGTATTGTTGCCTATGGACGTAAGTCGAAGTTGGTCGACTGAACCATGTAAATATCGGTGTTCTTTCTTCTTGATTGTGATTATTTTATCTATTGTTGATTGTAGGTTGGCTCCCAAATTACGCAAATCATAGTAGGCGGGGAGACTAAAATTCCCCAACAGACATGACTTAAACCAATATTTTCATTTCATATGATGTAGAAGAAACATACATGAAAATTGCATATCCACGGTAACAAAACTTTTATTCTTAATTTATTTTCTCAAAAAACATAACTGCATTATTCAATACATCATCAAAAACATAGGAGAGATCACAAACAATTTTCCCAAGAAAAATCTCTCAAAATGACGACGCATAATAAGTTGCTCCAGGCTTCCACCTCTTAGGAATCACGTTATGAGCCACAATCTGTCGTTTGGAACTGACTGAAGTTAGTCGAATTGAGAAGGGCGCTATGAGCGGTGAACCGACGTTCAACTGCCACGTGGCTCCCCACGATTGCTTCATTGGCTGCCATGTGTTCAAACCCGATTGCTGAATGTCGACACCAGCGAGGGCTCCGTCGCCTGAGTTATATTCGACAACCACAGCGAAGTAGTTTCGGGTCGAGCCGGAGTCCACTTTGAAGGCCACATGGAAACCTTTGTAGTTGCATGGAACCCTACAAGGATAAAATTTCCCATATAATCTAAACTGCTATAAGAGGATTGAGGTATTAAAACTTTTAATTTTCTTTTTTACCCTCTTAAACTTGGATAAATTCTAACAATGCCATTATCTAATTAATCTTTTATCAAATAAATATAACCTCTCGTTACTCCTCACCTAAACAATTATAATTATGAATAATATTATAAATATTAATTATTTAAAAATAATAAACTAAAATAATTTATAAAATAAATATACAAAATTATTAGTAGTAACCAATTAAATTATTATTATTATTATTTATAAATGCAATAAAATTATTAAAATGATAGTATAAATAGAATAATATATTACTAAATACTATTAAAATATATTATAATTCAATGAGAAATAAAATAAATAGAATAAATTTTGAATCAAGTAAATAGTGCAATTTTGAATCAAGTATAGTGCAATTTATTTAGTATTATATTATTAAATTAATTAATTAATTAATTAATATTATTTTTAAAGTGTGTTCTGAAAGATTATTACACGATACTAAATAATCTATATTTGATAATGATTGAAAACTAACCCTTTCACAAAATAATAAATATTTATAAAATATTTATATTACT
This sequence comes from Asparagus kiusianus, assembly GCA_022839385.1. Taxonomy (NCBI): domain Eukaryota; kingdom Viridiplantae; phylum Streptophyta; class Magnoliopsida; order Asparagales; family Asparagaceae; genus Asparagus; species Asparagus kiusianus. Next base: position 1,037,253 of record BQKN01001100.1, read on the forward strand.
AAATTAGTCAATAGCATAATAAAAAATTAAAATTAGAAAAAATATTTTATTATATATAGGCAATATAATTATTTTAATAGTATTACTTGAACTAAAAATTATCATATTAAATAAGGTAAATTACAGAAAACCTATAAACTTTCAGCATTTTACAGTAAATAGATCTTATGAACTTTCAAAATCATACTAAATCCATAATAACTTTTGTAGAAAGCCCCCATTATCTTTTAGATAAATTACACCAAACCAAAATAACTTTCAAAATGCCTTTTTATGCCATTCTGTGGTTTTAATTATTAGGGGTTATCTGCAAAATTTAAAAAATCATTGGGGATCTTCTTTGAAATGGAAAAGTCATTAGAAATTTAGTGTAATTTTGAAAGTTCATATGGGCTGAAAGTTCATAAGGGTTTAGTGTAATTTATCCTATTAAATAATTATAATGAGAAGTAACTATTATAATATATTGTAGGTATCAAGTGTAACTACCTAGGGAACATCAAGAAAAATCTAGCAAGATTAATGCAGGTTAGTTAATATAGGATTAAGTTAACAATTTTCAAGTTGGAGGGGCATTTTAAGAAAGCTTATAGAAGTGACAGTTTTATTTAAGAATAATTTTAAATTTGGAGATTTGTTTAAAAAAAGTTTAACGTTGGTCAATCATTATAAGGAAAGTGTTTAATTACAATAACCATACAATAATAATTACTTCATAAATTTCTTTTCATGCAATCTTATTATAAAACTTTATTTATTAACATAGTTTTACTATTCAATAAAAATTTTAAAAAAACTTAAAACATTTATGTTCACGTGCAAAGCAAGCGTATTATACTAGTAATAATAAATCGACAAATAAATTGATCAATATCCATCACCCAAACTGAATCGCTAAATTTTATTTAATAAAGGCTAAATATTAGCAAACCTCCAGTAGTTTAGGAAGATTATCAAATAACTCCCATAACCTTCAAAATATGAGAAAACCACCGTTAAGTATATGGATTATTGAATCTCTAAAGAAGTGTACGGATTATCAGAAACCCCTTTTAGCTTTAGGATTTTATCAGAAAATGCCCTTTGCCTTTGAGATTTTATCGGGAAGCTCCCCTAAAACGACTTCCCGACAAAATCTCAAAGTTCAATTAAAAGAGTTTTCTAATAACCTTTGAATTTACAAATAGGTTTTTTTTATATTTTAAAAGCCATGAGAGGTTATCTAATAATGGTCCAAAGTCAGGGAAATTTCTAGCATTTAGCCTATAATAAACGATAAAGTATATCTCACCGGTTGTACTGAATCTCAATTGATCCTGCATTACGAAGCTGATCAGCTTGACCAGACTTAGCCAATGCCCCAAAAGCAGTCCCGCTCAGATCGAAATGGATGGGGTTGGATGCGCACGGGCCACCCGGGCAACTATCTGTTATCGTGACCGTAACGGGATTACCCGTACATGCTGCGCTCCCGTTACACCTAACCTGTTTAATTTATTACTCACACCATCAATGTTGATTATTAATTTAATCAGAGATGATCAAGTTGAATTAGTTAATTAGGAGGAAGAGGACCTGATAACAAACACCACATCCTTTGCCTGAGTTGAATAGAGCAGGGTTTCCTGCAGCAATCATTTTGTTGTACGGGGGTTTTTCTACTGCATCACCGAAACCACATGCACCACCTCCATAAAGAAATAAATTAATGGAGTCAGCATTTTTTTTTTAATTTTAATGACAAGGAACCTCCGTTCCATCTTAATTTCAGCCAAACGGGTACCTGACCGACATACCGACTGATCATCCTATATGGAATCCCATGGGAGATTCGTATCCTCTACAAATCACTATTGTGATAATGCATTCATATAGGAATTCAATATTATCATAAAAACCGATATTATATTTTAAATTATTATTATAAGAATCACTATTGTGATAGTGAAAATACAACGTAGCTTCATTTCAGTCTTTGAAAATCAGAATAGAGAGTAAGGGATACACTGGTAATTGGACCGTCTCCGATTAGCGTCTGATTGTAAAGGATTTTAATACGCGCCGTGAGGAAGCAGAATTAGTGTATAAGTATTTAGGTAAACCTGTTTTACGAGCATTGTTTACTAAATAGTTGGTAAACCAAAAAAAGAACGGTTGATATTAAGTCACTATTAAATATATAAAAAAACAATATGTAACTAATAAATAAATAGAATAAATATTGTTTCTCAATAAAAGATAATCAAGTTTAATATTTAACAGTGCGAAGACATATTTGTTCACTTTTCAAATGAATCTGTATCTTGACAAAAAAAAAAAGGATTGTATACGCAAAACAAAGGTAATAAAATTATACCATCGCTTCCTGCACCATCTGGAGATCCATACCACGTGGCAATAGCAGGAGCCCAACTGCTCACAGAAGCGGAGAGATTGAAGAACATGGGATTGAAACATGAACAATGATTAATTAGAAATATAAAAGCCAACAAAGCAAACGAGCAGTTGAAAACAATGGAAGCCATTATCTCATGGAAAACTCTACAAATGATCAGTCTCCGCAGTGACTTTTTATCGAGAGAAGGAAGTGAGAAATAAGAGCAAGATAATAATCCTTTGCATCCAAAGGTGGCAAGTTTTGCTCAATTTTGTGCGCTAGTGATGGGATTTAAATTTCATTTTATTTAAAACTTAAGGTTTAGTCAGATTTGGAGGGAGATGAATAAACAAACATGCATGAAATGAATCTTAAATGGAAGAAAAATGAATGGAATTGATACATTTGGACAGGAATTTTGTTTCCTATCATGATTCAAATGCAAATGCTAAGGTTTTTTTATGATATCTTTTTTGTAGAAGGTAATAATTTCGACCATTTATTTTCTCTTTTTATGTAGAAATGTTCCATACCATAAAAGGGCTTCATGTGCCTAACCAAGCTAAACATTACCAAGGCGAATAAGGTCCAAACCTATTAAAAGTTTAGGAAAAAAGTTTAAAATTCACTAAAAAGCTAGATTTGACGAGTTATATTTTGGTTTCAGATATATGAATTATTAGCAAAGGCATGTATTGATTGACATATAAAAACTTAGCATATGCACTTGTAGTATTTTCTATATTTTTTAAAAATTGTCTTAAACCTTATACCTTATCTTATCTCATTTTGCTAAATTTGGTCATGAAGATGAAGAGACAAGTCTGTTGGATAGCAGATTCCTAATATGTTTTCTAATTTGTTTTGGTAACGGGTTATTGGGATTCCTAATCTGTTTTGGTAACATGATTCCAAATTTGTTTTTGTAACATGTTATTAGGAATCCTAATCTGTTTTGTTTTTTGTTTTAGAATTCCTAGTATGTTTATGATTTTTGGATTTCTATATATATGGAACAATTGGAAGAGAGAATTGAGAAGAAAATTAGGGATATTTGGAGCATAGAAAAGAGTTATTTTCTGAGCTATTGGTTAGGGTTTTGTTTGGAGAGAATTAGAGCTTTGTTGGTGAGATTAATTGGTGAGTTTGAGTGATTTGTAATCCCAGTTTGTACTCTTTTTCTCTATTAGTAAAAAACCATATCCCCTTCTTGCCCCGTGGACGTAGGCAACTTGCCGAACCACGTTAAAATTGGTTATTTATGTTTGTGGTATTGATTTGGTTCGTTTGGCCTTCTCTCGACGTTCATTTGATTTGATTTCTTGTAGCATGTTAGTTTGATTATTTGGCTTCCGCAGTGCTTAACAAAGTCCACATGTTGATTTAGGAGGGGCGGCCTCGAATAACGAAAGTAATAGCTTATGTAAGAAAAGAATATCAATATCACCATGTCGTCTAATTAGTAATATTCCTGTTATACACATGCTTTCCAAGAGAGATTCGGTATCATTTGAATAATATTTGCACTGCAAATATGAGTCATTACATAATAAACTTCAAATTATAGTGCACTCCTTGACTCCTATACATTTTTTTGAACTGAAAAAACAGGAAGAGGATTCCTGTTCATATATA
>BQKN01001100.1:1051264-1072641 GCA_022839385.1 Asparagus kiusianus
AAACGAGATGGTGGTAGCTCAGTTCGACGAGGTTGTTGTTGGGACGATAGTGGAGTCCCTAGAAATCGAGTTCGATCAGGCCAAGTACGAAGAGTACTTGTCTTCCTCCTCTTCCGGTGGCGAAGCAGCCCGCAAGCGCCACAGAGCCACGCACGGGAGCCGACCTCAGACGGCCAAAGCTCCCACGCCAGAAGGCTCTACCGGAGTCCCGATAGGGAAATCCACCCCAAACACTCTTGAGGCTAAGTCCCAGATCGAGAGTAAGGGGGAAGGGTCTACTAAGTGGGTCGCCAAACGACCCTCAGTAGCACCTATCCTGAAAGAAACATCAGTTCGTTCCGGCACGAGCCACCCCGCCACTGCTCACACAAGTTCCCCCTCCGCTGGGAGAACTAACCAACAGCAACGGCGGACGCTTGTCGGGCAGAAAGCCCAAACCTCCGCTTCACACAACGGCCTGAACCACCATACAGGCCCGAGAAGCGAAAGACAAGAGGGCAACTCGCCCAATATCGGGAGGCCCTCCAAATCAGGGGCGCCAACCGAAAAGGATGGGACCACCCGCTCAGGTGGACTTCGCTTTTTAGGTCATATCCCTGACGCGAACAAACCACCCCAAGTGAGTGGGCCTATCCAAAAAGGTGAATCCTCGAAGGCTGGCGAGCCTCGCCATGAGATCTTGGCGAATAAGCGCAAAGGCAAGGAAATAGGCGACGTGTCGCGAGCCCGCTCGTTTAAACAAAGGGCTGAGACTCGCCTACACGCTAGAGTTCGCCCAAGCGCGAAAACTCGCCCGTCAAGGCGAAACCGCCTAACTCCGACGCCGCAACATTCTACCCATTGTGCACCAGAGGACGCATCCAAAGGCCTCTCGTGTACTCACCCGAGTAGTCCTTCCGATACTGGGGGTTGTCACCAACCACCCATGGAAGATCTACGAGAATATTTGATTCGCAAGCGCACCATACAGGAGGTGAACCCTCAGTGCCACTGCGAAAGACTCATTCACACAGTGCTCGCCGACTGCCAATGCGTAGAAACGGCGAAACCTTCTGTGTTTGAGAGGATTTCTCAGCAACCCTCTCGACAGAGGGTCTCCCGTCGGAGGCATCGTCACCAAAAGAGACGCGCTACTGACGACTTAGAGCTCCCATCCGTCACCATCAACATGACGGACAAGGGCAAGACGGTATTTTCCGATTCCCCGGATTCGGATTACGTTCTGGGACCCAATCCCCAGTTCGCCCGAACCCAGCAAGAAGGCATATATCAGCGTACCCGTAGTCGCGGAAGGAAGAGCGTCGGGATTGACTACTCCGCAGTAGCCCCTCCCTTCTACGGCGAAGACGAGGTTCACTCGGCAGCGGCCACATCTCAAACTTCGCACTCAAGTTAGGACGCGAGGGCGCGGGTGCACATGACGGAGCTCACCCATGAGCAGACGATGACCCAAAAGCTGGAGGAACAGCAGGCGACCATCGACTCTCTAAGAGAGATGATGGAGCAACTGCTGAACAAAAAGAAGAAGAAGAAGAAAGCCCAACACCCCTTACCCCGACGGACCGGGGACCAGGAGTGGGTGCCTCCGTGCCGTCCGGCGATAGAAACGGAGGATAACAGTAATCCACTATCTGATTACTCCTCTAAGACGTCGCTAGGAACGTCGCATACTGGTGATGGTTCTCGTGACAAGAGGTTTGATGAGTTCCAGGATCAGCTCAACGCGCTGAAGCTTCAGCAAAATATGAACAAGCTGGGGGTGGTCCGCCCCTACCCTATTGAATGGGATACGGTCCCATACCCAGCAAAGTTCAAGCCGATCAGCTTGGTGCAATTCGACGGCAAGAGCTCGCCCTCGCAGCACATCTACTACTTCATGGCGCAAACCGGATTCCTTACGGGGAACGACGCCATTCTCACACGACTATTCATAGGCACCCTCAAAGGGGTGGCCTTTGAATGGTTCCGCAAGCTGGAGCCCGGCTCCATCAAAGCATGGGCCGACATCGAAAAGCTCTTTTTAGCCCGCTTCTTCGACGACGACACCGAAGTATCAATGGCTACTCTCCTTGCTGAAAAGCAACAAAAGTCGGAATCGGTCAATGACTTCGTCAAAAGGTTCCGGAATCGGTCCGTCCACTGTCGATACCAAGTCTCCGAGTCGACGCTAATCGAGATGTGTCGCAACAACCTATCGATCCATATCTTGTCTAAGATAGGCGCGGTAGAAACCCGGACGTGGAAAGAACTTATTCGCCAAGGCGAGCAAGTAGAAAACATGATCAAGAGGCTCGAGGCCGAAGAACCATAGCCCAAGAAAGGAGCTGCAGAACCAGCCGCACCAAAGAATCCCCCTCGAACAAGGGGAAAGGAGATCATGGCAGTCGACTCTGCCCCAGCGCCAAAGACTGCCCCGAGGCCGAAGCCTAGGCAATTTGAGCAACGCCCCCCGCGGCAGTATGACTTCAAAGAGGACCAGGTGGTAGCGACGCTCGATACTCTACTCAAGAGTGGTCGAATCAAGCTGCCTGAGGCCACGAAGCCTGAAGAGGCGGACAAAACCGGCAACCCAACATACTGCGCTTATCACCGGTTCCTTGGTCACCACACGACCAAATGCTACGTCCTCAAGGACAAACTCCAGGCCCTCTACGACGCGGGAGTCTTGAAGAAAGAGAAGGTCCAGAAGCAGGTGACCACAAACATGATCACCTTGAGCTTCGGGACAAATCTCCCCGAAGTCCAAGCTCCGGCGGGGGTAATTCCTATCCCCAAAGCAATTCTGAAGATCACCAACGACGATCCTCACAACCAATGAGAGAAGGGCTTAGTCCCGCAGACCCTGCCATCAGGGCAGATAATGTGGGTTCACCCAGACCTCCTCGACGATGAGCAGTGGACCGCAAAGCCTCCAAAGGAGGCCAAGAGAAAACACTGCAACGTCATCTATGCCACCCTAGACACAGATGACGTAGCAGTAGCCACCCTGACCGATTCCGAGGAGGACGCCAACGTCTTCGCCACGAGGGCGGGAAAGGAGTTCGCCAAAGAATACCTCGCGAGGATAGAGAACGCGGTAAGACCTCCCGCGAGGCCAACCGCCACAACCCCTCCCAATCCAGATGCACCCAGCTCAAGTCGCCAACCTTTCCGGTTCAACGTGCTCGCACAGTTGAAAAGCATCCCGGCGCGAATCACCATGTACGACCTCCTCCGGTTGTCCAGGTCCACTCGCGAAGCCCTGCAAGAGGCGTTGGCGGACTCAGAGGCGTTCTCAACCCACTTCTCGAAAGAGACAGAGGCGGAACGAGAATGCACGACTTGCTGCCAAGTCTCCGAGAGGCGGGTCCCGTGCATCACTTTCACCCCCGAGGACATGCTCATCAAGAGCACATCGCATGATCGACCACTGTACTTCACGGGATATGTCGGATCGGCGAGAGTAGATCGGATCCAAGTTGACCCGGGCTCCGCGTTGAGCATCGTGCCTCTGAAACTGATCAAGCACTTGGGGATACCACCGAAGCGTCTGTCCTCAACCACCACGACCATTTTTGGCTTCAACGCCACAGGGACGCGGCCACTGGGCAAAATCCGCCTAAAATGTCGCATAGGCGACATGAAGACGGAGGTGACTTGCTATGTCATCGATGCCGAGCCTTCCTACAACGTGCTCCTAGGGCGCCCGTGGATTCATGGCAACCGGATAGTCCCATCCACTCTGCACCAATGTCTGAAATATGTTGACGATTATGAACGCGTCAAGACTGTAGTGGCCGACAGACAACCCTTCAAAGGCGTCGAAAACTACTTCACAGACTCTCTGCTGTATCAAGACTCCGTCGAACCGCCGGTTGAGGAGCCAGAAAGCGGCAACGAGGCGGACAGCGAGCCTGAGTACGGCGACAATCTAATCTTAAACGATTTCGAGTCAATTGTAATTGGTTATGAGAGTCATCATGTAACCAACGCTGTTCAGGCGGGAAAGATTGTCGTCAATGAAAAATCCAACTTTGCTTATGTGTCGTCTTGTTCTACGTCTGAGGACGATGAACCCAACGATCTATGGTCGGGACTCTACCGAGATCCTTCCCTGCACATACCAGTCTGCTCGTCATACGCCGTGAGGGGGCCGCCAATTGACTCGTCGCAAGCCGTATTTGTTGTGCCAGCTCGAAATAGATATCGAAAAGATATTATTTTCGGTCGAGTCGATCGTCCCTTGCGTACGCTCTGGGACGAGTCCGAAGACGAAGACCCGGCACCCTAGTTTTTGCAATACAGTCGAATTGCGAGACGCATGATGAGCAACATGGTGTACGACCTCACTCGCTTAGAAGGCCTCAACTACGGCCGAGGACGCAAGACGGTCATCCGACCCGCCTACGTACCTAAGGGGAAACCCTCGAATTATTTCAACCGGACTAGGAGAGGCTTAGGCTACTCCTCCTCCTCGTCAGATTTATATTTCCAGGTCAATGAAGATTCCGACTACGCATGTTCGGGGGATCAGTCGTCAGTAACCTCAGCATGGGACTCAGATGTCAGCGTGAGGGACCTATTCGATGGCCTCACGATCAACATGACTACAATGGATCCCGCCGAGATGGCGACAGACGAGCAACTTCCACTCTATGACGAGACGTGGGATCGTCATGTTAACGCCCAATGGACTAGTCGCTTCGAGCAACGAGAACCGCCCACCGAGGACGAAATCCTCCAAGTGAATATGGGAACTGACGAGAGTCCCAAGCCCATATTTATCAGTGGTAGCCTGCCTCCCCAAGAAAAGGAGGATCTCATTGCCCTCATACGGGAATACATCGACGTCTTCGCATGGAATTATGAGGACATGCCTGGCTTGGATCCGCGGATCGCCACACATCACCTCAACATCAACCCAGACGCCAAGCCAGTTAAGCAGCAGCAAAGGCGGTTTCGCCCCCAGATCATGGAGGCGATCGAAGCCGAAGTAAAGAAGCTCATCGAATCCGGCTTCATCAGAGAGGAACAACACCCCGACTGGGTGGCGAACATTGTTCCAGTGCTGAAGAAGAACGGCAAAATCCGCATCTGCATCGACTTTAGGGACCTCAACGCTACGTGCCCTAAAGACGAATTTCCCCTGCCCATCACGGATGTCATCATTGACAACACGTGTGGATTCGAGAGGATGTCCTTCATGGACGGTTTCTCGGGGTACAATCAAATCAAAATGCACCCCGAGGACGAAAAACATACCTCGTTCAGAACTCCCATGGGGGTGTATTGTTACACGGTCATGCCCTTTGGACTCAAGAATGCCGGCGCAACCTATCAACGCGCCATGAGCACGATCTTTCGAGAGCACCTGCGAAAGACGGTGGAATGCTATGTGGATGACCTCGTTGTGAAGAGTCGCCACAATGGTGACCACCTTCAAGATCTGAGGACGATGTTTGAACTCATGAGGGCTCACCAACTCAAGATGAACCCCACGAAATCATTCTTAGGGATGACTAGTGGTAAGTTCCTCGGCTTCGTCGTCACGACGAAAGGAATCCAAATCGATCCAGACAAGGTGCGAGCCATCCAAGAACTTCAACCACCCCGGAACCTCAAAGAATTAAGAGGTCTCCAGGGACGATTGGCCTATATCCGAAGATTTATCTCAAATCTTTCGGGCAAGTGTCAACCGTTCTCTAAGCTCATGAAGAAAGGCACCTCCTTCGTGTGGGACGAGCCTTGCCAGCAGGCCTTTGAGGACATCAAGGCTTACCTTTCAAATCCGCCAGTCCTCGCTGCGCCGATTTCAGGGAAACCATTTCTCATCTACATTAGGGCCATGGAGCACTCTCTGGGTGCTCTCTTGGCACAAAACGATGACGCCGGCCACGAGCAAGGCATCTACTACCTCAGTAGGACCCTACAAGGCGCCGAACAACGATACCCAATGGTCGAAAAAGAATGTCTGGCCTTGGTGTTCGCCGTCCAAAAGATGCGACACTACTTGGTTGGCCAAACAATCCACGTCATCTCACGGATGAACCCCATTCGAGTCTTCATGACGCAACCCACGGCGCTAAATTGGCGCTTAGCTAGATGGGCACTTCTGCTCTCTCAGTACGACATTCACTTCAGGCCACAGAAGTCGGTCAAAGGTCAAGCCATATGCGATCTCATGGCCAGTCACCCACTGGTATCAAAAACCGACTTGTTTGAAGACTTGCCAGACGAGCCACTTGAAGTCAATGTAACGTCGTTACCGGATGTGTGGCAGATGTTCTTCGACGGCGCGTCTCGTGCAGCCCCGGATGGCTCTATTGTTGCTGAAGTGGGGGTGGTCATCACTTCTCCACGCAACCACGTGCTGCCCCGGGCCTTCTCTTTGACAGAGCCATGTACCAACAACGTGGCCGAGTACAACGCATTACTCGTCGGACTCGAGCTGGCCGAAGAGCTAGGAGTAAGACATCTCGAAGCTTACGGCGATTCCCAGCTCATCGTCAAGCAGATGACCGGCGAATATGAGGTTAGAAACGAAGACTTGATCCCACTCCACAAGGTGGCTGTCCGACTAGTCGAATCATTTGAGAGCTTCCGCATTGAGCATGTGTTGCGTTCCAAGAACACACATGCGGATGCCTTGGCTTCCCTGGCGGCCAACTTGGCTCAACCATACGGAACAATCCAGTCAGTCACAGTGGCGAGCAAGAAGCTCTTCCGACTGAAAGACGCTCCAGAAGCAAACGCCACCCATCAAGTCTCCGATCAGCCCAGTGCTGAGGACTGGCGCCTCCCGATCATCGATTACGTCCTATACGAAGTATTGCCCGAGGATGCAAAGGAGCGAGAGTCCGTCCGGAGACGTGCTACGAGATTCTACTACGACTCGATCACCAAGACGTTGTATCGAAGGTCATACGACGGCTTGTTGCTTCGATGTCTCTCGAGAGTGGAAGCACAGGAGGCTCTACGCGAGGCCCACGATGGCATCGGCGGAGCTCACCAGCCCGGACCCAAACTTTGGGATCGCCTACGAAGGACTGGTTACTTCTGGCCTGGGATGGTTCAAGACGCCGTCGCCTACGCAAAGCGCTGCCACGAATGCCAGATTTACGCCAACTACATGCACCAGCCACCTGAAGACCTACACCCAACAAAGGCTTCGTGGCCTTTCGAGGCATGGGGGATGGACATAGTTGGACCAATATCCCCGCCATCGGCGAGAGGTCATCGCTTCATTCTTGCGATCACTGACTACTTCTCTAAATGGGCCGAAGCAGTCCCCTTGAGAGAAGTCAAGACTAACGACGTGATTAAGTTCATCAAACACCACGTCATTTACCGGTACGGCATACCACGACGTATCATTCACAACAATGGTACACAATTTGTCAGTCATGCATTCACCAGGTTCTGCGACAAGTTCCGAATGCAGAACCTCTCGTCCACGGCCTATAACCCGTCAGCAAATGGTTTGGCAGAGGCCTTCAACAAAACGATCATCAAAATTTTAACCAAGTTGACCTCAACCAGCAAACGCGACTGGAACGAGAAACTTGGCGAAAGTTTGTGGGCGTATCGCACCACGGTTCGCACGCCGACTGGCCATACGCCCTACTCCTTGGTATACGGCTGTGAGGCCGTATTGCCATTAAAGATTCAGATCCCATCCCTCCGCGTCGCTTTGGCAGCAGGGATGACGGTGGAAGACAATCACCGACAACGACTCGCCGAGCTCGAGGCGTTGGATGACAAGCGGCTAGAAGCTCAACAGCATATTGAGTTCTACCAAGCCCGGATGGCGAAGGCTTTCGACAAGAAAGTCAGGTGCCGAGCCTTCAAGGAAGGAGAGCTGGTGTTGGCCGTTCGCCGACCAATGATTCTCACCTCCAAGAAGAAAGGCAAATTTCAATCCAAATGGGAGGGTCCATTCGTAATAGAAACAGTCTATTCGAATGGGGCCTACCGCCTCGTCAAGCCCAATGGCGACAAGATCATGATGCCTATCAACGGTAAATACTTGAAAAAGTACTACCCTTAGTTCTTCTTCACTAACTCCCACAAGTACATGAGTATAAACTGGTTCTCAAACCCTCCAACTGGTATACGAGGCTAAACTGTCCCTACTCTACCCGTTATGGCGAAAGCCTCTGGCGGAATTCAATTCGCCTATCCTCTCCAACGAGATGGCGGATCCACTAAAGTCGTTCATACCACGACAAACCACTTCAATTCGCCTATCCTCTCCAACGAGATGGCGGATCCACTAAAGTCGTTCATACCACGACAAACCAATTCATTTCGCCTATCCTCTCAACGAGATGGCGAATCCACCAAAGTCGTTCATATCACGACAAACCAAATCAACTCGCCAATCCTCTTCCAGAGGATGGTGGGTCCCCAAAGTCGTTCCAATCACGACATTCCCTGTTACGTTAACATTAAACCTCTGACACAATCTACTTACCAATCCTCTTCATAAGAATGGTAGGTCCCCCACAGTCGCTCCAATCGTGACAAAACCCCATCAGGTTAATGATCACCTCTGATGATTGGCGCCGTTATTCCGACGAATAACATAGCCTAAGTAATAACCTACCACGCGACGTGTTATTACTTCTGTCAATAGTCACACTCCTACGTCCCTGAACTATCTGGCCTATTCCAGCTATCCTAACATTCCCTTAGGATAACTGATGGGTAGCGGCCTACCACGTGAGGGCCCCTACAACAATCGAACGTCATATTCCTACATCCCTGACGATTCGATTATCATCTGTCGCCGCCTATTCAGACGACGACAACTGTTAAGAGCAATTCGGCAGACGGCATCTCTGCCGATTCCTCAAGCGATAACTTGCCGAGTAGCAAGTCGAAATTGAGTTCTTCGGTCGGCCACAGGAACGAACAATTCTCCTCCGCTGCAGGCCGAGTGTTACTCTCTTAATCCCACTAGAGCTACAACGCGAAAATCGGAGTCAACCCGATCCCACGCTGTAAGCAACCGAGAGCAGAACAAGAGCCCAAAATGACTAAGTTCAGAACAGACAGTCAAGTGCTCAACAAATCCAACTCAAATGCCAGAACAATACAAACAGGAAGAAAAGGCAGAAAACTATGCATATGAAACGAAAATAAGCAAGAGCTTAAGGCCATTATGGGCCAAAGTTTGCACGCATAAGTTTTTCAAGTTACGGTGCTTGAAGCACCGACTAAGTTGACAAAACAGCAAAAGAAAAGAGGAACAAAAGAACAGATTTAAGCAAACAGAGCATTACAGAAATTTCAACAAGCTAAAGGACCCAATTTTGGCCTTGGCTTTCGCGAGGGCCTTCTCACGATGGATCTTCGCCTTCTCCCTCTGCTGCTGCTGCCGCCTCGCCAAATCTGCTTCGCTGTCCTCCTCTTCCTGACGAAGGAGCTGCAGCGCCCACTCCACCTCCCTGGCAGCCTCTCCGAGCTTCCCCGCCTCGCGCGAACGCTCCTGCAACTTCGCCTCGCCGCGGAGAGTGCCGGCGTCCTCAAAGAAAGCCCGGTCCAGGTAGGCGTCCATCCGGTCCAGCACCGTTTGGTGCCGCTTTCGCAGACGTTGGAGCTCGGCCTCCTTCGCCAGGATCCGCTTCGTCCTTTCTTCGCGCTCGAGCAGAAGGCGCAGGGAGATAGGCGGCGGCACGTTGGAAGGATCTTCATGGACCGCCTCTTCGAGGCGATACATCCACTCCTCCACTCGTGGAGCTTCTGCTCGCAGTTGCGTGCGAGCGAGACATCGCCCGACCGGCGGATCTCCCTTAAGCCCGCTTCCACGAGGGGAAGCACATCATAGTACCGGCCGGCGCCCACCCCGACCTTAAGGGTGACCCCCCGTACCAAGTCCTCCAGCCGCACAAGGGGGACGAACGCTGGGTGAGCCAAGGGATCTGGAACGGAAGACCCTTGGGCTGAACCCATGGGAGAAGCCGGTGGGACGTCAATATTAACCACGGTGGTGGAAGAGCCCACCTCTTCGGGCACACTATGTTCAGAGTCGGAGGCCATGGAGTGGAAGGGTTTGCGACGGTGATCTTTCGTCTCGCAGACTTTTTTTTTCGAAAAAAGAAGGAGCGTGGCTGAAGAAACGGTGAGTACGGGGAATATATCTGAAAATCTGACGGTCACGATCTGTCCCCTCGAACGATCGAGCGGTCCAGATGCCTCGTGGCGCTTCGGGCTCAACACCATTTAGAGCCTCGCTTCTCGAGACCCGAACCGACCGATCGGATGAAGCCCAAGAAGCAAGGCACCCTGTCACTTCGCCATTAATGGGCATTGACACGTCTTTAATTCCTTAGCTGGCAAGCATTTGGGCCCGCTGGAAGACGCGTGGCACGAGATTTCGCCTACAACCTAAACTCGCCTTTTCGGGAGTCTCGCTTGCGTTCTAAATTCGCCAGCGACATCGGCACAAATCCGCCAATACTAGAGATTCGCCCATGGTTTAAATTCGCCGAAGGATGAAGTTAACCTTCAAACGAACTCTCCGACGGCTCAGTACGTCTCTCCCAGCGAATTCACCATCCTCTGGGCTGAGCCATACTCAAGCTGAGTTTTCGCCCAAGTGTTGCAACCTGAAACCGCTGATATATTAAAGGGGTTATATCCAAAAGGAACACGACGAGGAAGAAGACAAACTGCATCAAATGCTTCTAGACAGTACATTTGAACAAAGTTATGTTTTTGCAAATCACGCAAGTCATAATATTACGTTCGAATAAACAAAACATGCACCCAGTGTTTAAGATAATACATTTGAACAGGTCATGACTTCACAAGTCATGGCATAGTTTCAAAATTAAGCAAGACGAATAAACAAAGTGTCTTAGGCACGAATACATGGTGAGGATCTCAATCGAACACACTGAAAGTGGAAATCTCTGCCTTGGCCAATGCCACCCGTCTCGCGTGGTCCTCTCGAGCCTTGTCCTCGGCCACTTTCCTAATCCGCTCCTCGGAGTTCGACTTAGCGACAGCGTCTTGTTCCCACAACACCAAGACGCGCTGAGTTGCCGCTTCAGCCTTCTCACGGGCAATGACGACGTCGGTCTGGAGCTTCTCCAACCTCGCCTCCGCATGTCCCAGTTCGGTTCGCAGGCGAGCTATCGTGTGATTAAGGTCGATGACTTCCTCCTCTGACGAGCGATGGTGATCCACCCAGAAATTGGCGGTGTACTCCGAATCAGCGATCTCTTTGGAACGGATCTCCTGTTCATGGGCCTCCCTACGCTTGATGAAAGCCAGGCAAGACTCCATATAAACTTCGGGGCCTTCCCGCAGCAATGCCTCTAGCCCTGTCATACGCGACTCCAGAAGACGAAGTTCTCGCATACAACGGGTGAAAAGCCGATTTTCGCCCGATCGTCGAATGTCTACCGCACGGTCCAGGAGAGATTGCTTGAAACTAGCAAAACTACCCAAGCCGAGATCGACAAGAGAAATTACCTATCTCACGGCGTTCTCGAACTCCTCGACGCGGGCCTGCCAAGACGAGGAGCCAGGGGGAGTAGGCTTTTGACCGGGGGCGAGCATTGCGATTGGGGGAACCTCGAGACAAGGTTCCATTCCTGGTTGCGGAGCAGAACCCTAGGCAGGAGGAGCCTCCGGGCTCTCGGGCTCATCATCGGATATCAAGATAGGTTCCGCCTCGTGCTCCTCAGGAAGCGGTGCATCATCATGGGCTGAGAAGCACAGTGAGGGCATGGAGGAGGGATCTAAGTAAGAGATACCTATCCATGTCTAAATAGGGTTTGAACTGGGAACATACCTTCGGCAGCGGCTGCTCCGGCCGCACCCGAGGAAGACGCCTCCTTCCTCTTCTTGGAAGTAACCCTCTTCGTCTTCGGTGCCATCTGGGAGACACAAGGTAATCAGGATCTCTTCTGAGAGGAACGATGAGAAAGCCTTGGCTTTTCTTGACGAAGGGAAAAGGTACTAAAATACCCCGATCCTAGGAGGTTATGTGCGGTTCGATTGGACCCTTCAGTCCCGAACAGTTAAGGAGGAAGCCGAATATCCCGCATCCCGTATGAGCGGTTGAGATTTGACGGTTTCGGGGCATAATCTCTAACCGACGGCCCGGATCGGGCGTGAAGGACGAAGAGACCCATCGCACCGCAATTAAGGCAAGACGGCGCACCCACGTCTCTGTGACTGACGTGCACGTGGGCGGACACACGACCCGCTAAAAGCGGAGTCCACCTGTATCTGGAATCGCCGCTAACAGAACAACTGCGAATTCATCAATTTGTAAGATTCGCCAGCAGACGAAACGGGCCTGTAGCTGGAATCTGCCAAGGGAAATTTCCCTCAACTTAACATCAACTAGTGCATTAAAATATCTATACTAAATATAGTATGCACACAAGCCGTGATCGCCAGAAGCAAAAGGATAATTTCATTCATGAAAAAGAAGTCCTGGTACAGCGGAAAAAAAAAATTTAAAGGCGAATTACAAGGATTTCAACCGCAGTTCCGCCTCACGAATTTTTTCAGCATGGCGGAGCTCAAGCCTCCTTAAGATCTCTCCACGAACCTCTTCCTCCGTGCACAAGATCAAGTCTTGAATGGCCACCTTGACACCCTTGAGAGCTCGATCCTTCTCCCCAACCGAGTCAGTAGTCAACTGCCGACGGGACTCAACACCCTCCAACTCCTTTGCCACCTGATCAAGGGCCTTCCCTTGAACAGCCAGAGAAGCCTGCGCGTCAGCTATGACCCGTTTCAGCCTCTCCACTTCAAAGGAAAGTCGGGAGAACCGGCTATCAACCGTCTCTTGCTCGCGAGCCACCCGTGCATCCTCAGCTTTGGCCTGCTCCAGCTCCGCTGACAACTTTAACTCCAGCGTCAGATTCTCATCCAGGCAGCGATCCCGGTCCGCCATAGTTACTCGAACTTCGCGAGAGACGAGATCAAAGAGATTGGAACTCTCCGCACGAAGAGTGAACAGCTGCTGAACCGCCACCTCCACTGCGTTCAGGCGCTGAAAGTAGGGTCTCGTCGCGGTGATGCCAAGCCTCTTACGCAAGAAGGACGCGTCGTCCTCGAGAACTTCCTTGAATTCCTCGAAGGGACAATTCCCCTCCAAAACCTACCGAGTGCAGTGGGCCAGAGTGTCTTCGAAATTGGCCACAGCTCGCGCCACCTGCTTCTTTCGCCAGCATTCCATAGGAGAGAGAGAGGCATCTTCGATAGAGGATGAAGCCACAGTCGGAGTACCGGTAGTCACGATCGCAGAAGCGACGACCGGTGCTGCCGGAGCCGGAACAATCGCTGGCGCCGCCAGAATGGCAGTGGCAGAGTCACAGGTCACCAACGCCGGTGAGGAAGTGACCGTCAGCCCAACGGGAGTTCCCCCTTGAGCAGGAGACTCTCGCGCTGAGCGCTCACCCCCGACCGGTGTCCCCTCGAAGGTGGGGGTTCCCCCTTGTCGATCCGCAGGGACCGCCACCTCCTCCTCACTTGATAGCGCCTCGTGAATGGAGGCGTTGTCATCCGCCTCGGATTCGCCAGAATGACCCTCCCAAGAGGGAGGATCCTCCTTGCCAGCACTTTCATGGGAGGGGCCAACTGCGGATACAAGGAAAATGATAACAATTAGTATCCCCTTGGCCTAGAAGGGCCAACAGCAATGAAACTCATGCTTACCTGAACCCCCTGGTTCTCTTTCATCTCCACTCCCCTCGTCTTCGTCAGAAGGGATAGGGATCACTTTCTCAACTGCACGAATTCGATATGAACAGTCAGAAAATACGAATCTAACCTCGTACACAAGGACATCGTATCAAAAGACTACCTCTCGGTACAGATGCAGGAGTCGTTGAGACCCCCGCCTGTGACTCCACACCGGATGAAGGGAGCATGTCCTTCAAAATCGCCGGAGCCACCTGCGGCGCAGCAGAAGGAGCAGGTTAAGCAATTTCCGCCCCAGAGGCAGTACCTGCCCGACCAGCCGCCGCTCTAGTGGTCACCATAGTCTCCTCACCACGGGCCCTCTTTGCCACTTCCACTCTAGAGCTCTCCGCCGCTTCTCGCTGCCGTTTCGAGAGCAACGAACTACTCGGAGATAAGAGGGGCGCTCCCATACGCCCAGCAATCTCACTACGGGCTCTCTCCAGGCGCTGGCTCGCCCGGGTCAACTCAACAGGCTCCCTCTGCTCGCCTTGGGAATCTAGAGGAAGACCGGGAGAAGGAACTCGTGTTTCAGGCGCCTCAGATTCATCTGTGCCCGCGCCCTCACCCTCAGAATCTCCTGCAGGGCCTTCCATGAGCAGCTCCCTAGCCGCTGCACGACCCCTCCGCCTCGAAGGTCGAGGAGCTCCTCTTGGGCGACGCCCGCGTTCCGCCAGGCACGAGCTCTGAAACCGGAAGTCAACGGGATTAGCACTGGCACCCCGATACCACCGACAGTACGAGAGCGTGTGGTGCAGGTCACGATCCTTCGAAGGTAACTCAAAACGGGCGTCGGTACCACCGGCGTGAGTCCAGAACCACCCTCGAGCTCCGTCCACCAGCCCTCCTTCAAAGCGCAGGTGAGGGTTGACGTTGCCCACATACAGTTGGTCGTACCCAAACTGGCGGGCGAACCTGCAGGGGATGTATGGTTCGAGATAGCACGACGAGCCCGTTCTCAGAACGTGGTACCCAGGTCGGATGTTTATCAACTAACGAAAGGCGCCACGAGGGAGGATTGTGTAGTGGTCCGCCGTCGGCGCATCCCTGAGAGATTCTCCGTATCCGCCCCCACTGAAATAAGGAAAAGAGCGGCGAAAGTTGTAATTCCCAAAGTAGGAGAGCATCTTCCTTGCATCAGGGATATCCTTGCACTTCCAGGATCACTTCTCCAAGCGCTGGACGAACGGGACAAACTTGTCACCTTGGAGCGCCGCTGGAGCACTCATCAAGCACTCACAGTGGTATACGAACCACGCCATCAGATAGGTATACGGCAGCCCCACCCGAGGATTGGGAGTCCTGATGACCTCTCCTTCTCCCTCATCAATGGCCGATACACGGCAGAATTGAGCTGTCAGGGTACGAAGCCCCTGATGGATGCACGCTATCGTTGCCGAAACCAGGGAATAAGACTTCCCGTGAGCCAAACAAACCGCCGGGTACACGACCTCCACATGAAGAGCTTCGAAAGAGTGAGTGGGGATTACGCACCTCTTCAACCATAACATGAGGTACCCCGCAAGCAGCGCCTTCCCTAAGATGGGTGACTTCGCCTGATGGTGGAAAGAGTGAAAGACTGTACCAGACTTAAATCCGCCTTCATCACGGTCGAGAGTCACGGTTCCCCCATCTTCGGCTATCCTCGCCTCCACCTCGGACTGGTCGCATATGCCCAACGGGAGGGCAGGCTTCCCCTTAACATCGTTCCCCGGGAACAGGTAATCAGCCCAATTCTTGTGACTGATCCCCTTCTTCTTCCCTTTATGATCTGCTACCCCCAAGACGCTGAGGCAGATGTGGTAGTGGCAGAGTAACTCCCACAAAGTTTCAACCGCCGAGGGCGAATGGCTTAACAGCTGATCGATCTCAGCTTGATCGGGGACGTACTCCTCGTAAGGAAAGTCTCCCAGGGGCAGACCCGACACGTCGTGCATCTCGTGAGGGGTGATGCCAAGCTCACCGTTGGGGGTGAAGAACGTGCCGCTTTCCGCGCAGTACAGCTCCAGAATGCTGTGGAACTGAGAAGCGTTGATCCGCAAGCCATGTCGCGTGGCTTCGATGGCCGCGTACAGCTCCGTGTTCTTGAGATCGGCGTTCTCAGCCAGAACACGGTCAGTAATCTTGGATCACCAAGTGTCGCTGCCGGGTGCAGAATAGACCCACCCCGGAGCTCTGAAATCCTTCGGGGGAAAGCTCCCTCCAACTCGGAAGAAGCGATGACGGAAGGTCTCCGCCGCTGATATCGACTCCCCCACGGGCAGTTCAGCGGACAGTAAGCCAGGACGCAGACCCGTCACACGCTTACACGAGCCATCCACTCCGTATCCAGCGGTAGAGCCCGTGAAAACGCCACAAGTGACCCCGTCCTGAGTTGGGGTCAGCTCCCAGTTCATCGTCCGAGGAACCGCGAGGGATCGCAGCTCAACGATCGAGAACCCCCTCGACATGCTGGGGAGGTAGTAGTGAGTCCCTTCTACCGTATGGAACCACATGCTCTCCTTGAGCAACAGGGCAGAGGGGTCGGTCGTGGCATCACCGAACAAAAACTGAGGTTTTGGCAGCTCTGCCCTAGCATCATCTGTCAATGCCGCGTCGGTCGTCAACTCGCGCAGTGTCAGGGGGTGGCCGTCCGTGACCCTCTTTATCAAGCCATCCGGTTTGTCGGCGGCGAACACAAGCACCGGAGCCAGAGAGGGAAATCGAGGAGGCGTCGTGTAGTTCGTACCACCGGCGTGGCCAACGGCCACACCCTCCGGAAAGGCCTCATCGGAAAAAGTCGCTGCAAGAGAGGAAAATCCATTAAGACAAAAACTCGAAAGGGCAAAATCGCCCATCAAATAGAGACAGACGAAATCGCCTATCAAAAAAAAAGAAAAAAAAATTAAAAAAATGGCGGCTCCGCTGGGGAGTTCGCCTCCCTCCCCCCTAAGGGCAAATAGGGCTAACTTTGCCCCAAATTGGGGGAAACTGCCGAAAAGCAGCGGAATTCCAAGACGATGAGCGACGCTCATCTCCCCAAATCCAACGCCTAGGGCCTACACGAGGTCATCCGACAAACCCATCGACGTACCTGAGCGCGACTCCGGAGCACTGGCGGGCATGCCGGCGGAGAGGCGGTCGGAGTAACGACCAGGGCCTGCGCCTCTCACTTTGCACCTCCTAGTTTTTGGATCCATTCAAAGATGGGGTGGGAATTCTTGTCTTAGAAGTTCCTTTCAAGATTCAAGAGCACGGTGGATCCCAGAAGAGGAAAACAGCGGGTTTAAAAAGGAGGAGTTGTCCACGTGGCCACGACTGCCCTCGAGGGGCGAATCCCCCACGAACGGGAAACGTGGCCACGATCAAATTCGACGGTCCAGATCACCCTCATCGACGGTTGCATCCAACGGTTGAATTCGAAAACCATGGCCACGATCAGAACGAGGCACATGGAGCGGAGCCAAACTGTCGAATCATGATAATACTACGCCGCGTTAAGCTGGAAAAACACAAAACCCCGTAAATGGACACGTGATTTACTCACATTAGGCCTACTTTCGCCCAAAAGTAAAGTCTCGATGACGAAGGCTCGAATGAAATCCGCAAGTCACTCAAAATTTCGCCACCTATGCCTAACTTCGCCCGCGCGACTCAACTCGCCTTCAGGAAGCAGGCGACTCGCCCAAAACCCAGAAACTGACAAGGGGACTTCATTGAGACCCGCGCCCTAGACGGCTAGGGGTCAGAATAGAAATCTTAGCGCTAAGCCTAAGAGAAACTACTCGACAACTCATCATACTGAGGGGAATAGTATGGCTAGCCCGATTCAAACGGTAATCGGTAAAGGCAGATCAAACCCGTTGATAGCTGAGGGTTTGCTAAAAATCCTAATGTACTTGATCCCTCCGAAGCTGCTTTATTCAAAGTATTCCAGACCACACGTAAGTCGGTTTTGGTCTGAAAACTTTAAAGGGGGTCTTGTAGACGGTAAAAATTATCGCGGCGGATTAGTGAACGAATTCGCCCACAGAACAGGGCCACCCTCTCTTAGGAGAATAACCTCCTAAGTGGATTCGCCGGCATAAGGGCCCCCCACATCGGTCGCACCCGCCAAATCACATGGATCCGCCAGTGAGGCGAATCCGCCTTCATTAGCCAAATCCGCCCGTCGAGGAGGAGCTCAAATCCGCCCCCAAATGCCAAGGCCACTTGCCAAGAGCCACGTCTGCCTACGTGAGCCAGAGACCAGGTTTCCAGGGACAAGCCTTCTCTGCCTCCCACGATGCAAGGTAAGGAGGCACAGTACCCCAAGTTCGTCAGACGGCAGTCCGTAATTCAAGCGAACGAGACGGGCGCCGAACCGGCCTGTAGACTCATAAATGCGGGTCACCTCACCCATCAGAATGGAGAGCCGAAGCTACCGATGCGCGGCAAGCTGTCTGGAGTCCGTCCAGGTACGAGACGTCCATTCTCCCGCCCCTATTCAGACATAGGGTGAGGGGAGGAAGGGTACAGCACCTCAGGACCACCGGATGGTCACTCGGTACCTCGCCGCACAAGTGAGCGGACGGTTGCCAGAGCCATCTGCGTCCACATAAATGCAGCGTACCACGCTCCAAGCGAAAGGTTAGAGCCACCAGCGTTCGACGAGCTATCCAGGTCCACTCAAGTGTCTGGCAGTCGCCGTCACGAGTGCGAGGAAGGGCTTTCCCGCTCCTACACGACGTGACACGACATGTAACCCCAAAAGACAACCGTTTGTTGTACAGGGGACAATAGGATGTCCTTGAACAGTGTATGGTCACATCCCATGGTTCAAGGGACAGCAAAACGGTCCCCCTCCCACTTAAAAAAGCTCCTTGCAGCAGCCAAAAAAGAGATCGATCAATAAACAAAAAAAAGATCGATCAAACAAGGATCTCCAAGGAACGAAAGGATCCGAACTCCTTTACCCAGAGCTTCTACTGAGTACTGAAGCTCTCCCCAACAACCTCGGTCGAACCGTCTAAGGGAAGCAGACCCGGCGCGAGCACCGGGCGAAGCATCCTGTAGCTACCTCAAAGTCCCCACAAATTTAAACAAAGAGGGCATTCCCTCTGCTTCTGTCATAATTCAGATTGATTTAGTTTGTAATAAGCTTTCTTATAAATACAAACAAAATCCCTCCCCTTTCCCGGGAAAATCAGAAATTTACACCTACACTTACAAATTATGAAAATTCATAGAAACACATCAAGGGGACTTAAAGGTAATCTGACAAGCTTTGGCGGCTTCCTCTTCAAGTTTATGTGGAGCCTCATCGTGCACACGGCCACTAGGCGATAGCCCTAGTGTGGTAAGCGATTCCGATTCCAAAAGTGAATTAACTATTGATGAACTCGCTTATGCATATGATAGGTTAATGCATGCCTACACTAAATTGCATAAAATTTTTATTGATCTTAAAAGCAAGCATGTAGAACTAAAATTTGATCATAAGGAGCTAGTGTCAAATTTGGATATCATTGCAAAAGAAAATACTATGCTTAAAGAAAACAATGATATGTTAAATTTAAAAAATGAAAAATTAACCTCATCCATTTCTAGCTTATCTCATGCTAAGAATAATGTCATATTAGAAGTAGAAAATATTATAAATAAATTTGATTCATTTAAAAATGATCATGCTTTTTCTACTTCTAGTATCAATGCATATGCACCTAATAATGAATTGAATCATGTTAAGGATCACATATCATCTCTTGATTCTACACTAAAAACATTTATTATTAATCATAATAAGCTTATGGACTTGTGTGCAAAGTCTAATGCAAACCCTTCTAAGAAACCTACACAGTATGCACACATGTATAACAAAATTCACAAGTATTCCATTTGAGGCCGAAAATGTCATATTGCCAAATTTTGTTATAATGTACAAAATCCCATCAAGACAAATAATTCTTGTGTATTCCATCAAGTTTTTTCATCACACACACATGCACATACATCAAATTCTCATCATAAGCATGCTAGTGTGTTTAAATATAATTATTATGGTCGTTTTGGTCATTTGGTCAAATATTGTTTTGTTTTGAAAAGAAAATCTACTTTGTCAAATGTTTCTAGTAGACCACATGTTTTTAAGTATGATATTTGTGGTAGGTTTGGGTATCTTGCAAAATTTTATTTTGATTTACAAAAATCTTCTCTTTTGCAAAATGTTCCAATAAGACCACCTTTGTTTGATGATGTTTCTCATTTGCAAAATAAATTTAAAAGTCTATCTTTTCTTGCAAATGAGTCCCGTGCATAATATTATGGTTAACATAAGCAAATGCACCCGTTTTATTGCACATATTACAATTAGAAGGGTCATTTATATAATTATTGCTATGACTGGTTATGTGCACTAAATGCGTCCAAATGGGCTCATAACCCAAGAGATTTAAGCTTAAAAGATAGGACTCATGTCTCTAAATGTTTGGTACCATAAGTACTTAGATATCAAAACATATTTGATTTTTAAACCAAGAATTTTAGTGTTTTTATTTTTATTTTTTTGAAAATTATGTTTTAAAATTATTTTTAGATATGAAAACAATTTTTGTTTGACCAATTCTTTGTTTTCATGATTATTAGTTTCGATTTTTGTGTTTATATAATCCTCCGGGTTTATTGGGTATCTATTCCCAAATCTTGTTTACCGGGTGCTAAAAATATTTATATGGATTGAAACAAGCTCAAGACCTTGATATGGTTGCCTCTCTTACTTTTTGAAAATCGATAATGGTTTGGTTTTATGTTCTCATATGGTTTACTTGTGATTTATGATTTCATTGGTTGATCCATTTTTATTTGAAAACTTTTTGCATGATTCTCATATTTTTCTTTCTTTGCTTTCATAAATCTATTCATATATGATTTTTATGTTTATGCCTTGACACACTATTTTATAATGTGTCTTCGTTGTATTTTGTATGTGAGTGGTGTTTAGCATGTTTTCTACATCTATGCTTGCTCACATATGTTTGCCTTGATCATCATTGTATATATTCATTAAAGTATTTTGATAGGGGGAGCATTCCCTATTTCTATTATTGTTTTTATACTCACCGTGCTTATAGGTAGGAGGAGCCTTCGCTCTTTTCGTTCTCTTGTTTCCCCCTTTTTGATGTTGTCAAAGGGAAGAAATATTGTGAGTATGTATTTCTTATTTATATACATGATAATTACAATTCATATATTCATTTCCTTTCATGCATATATCTTTTTGTAAATTATTTATCATCATTAAAAAGGGGGAGATTGTTGGCCTTTTTGTTTTGATGATGTTTAACAAATAATTTACTACTAATATTATTTGTCTAGTATTTGTGTTTTCCTATTTATTGTAGACAAACAATGATTTAGAGGATGGATGGAATTGTGCTTCAACAATCATATCCAATGGAGGTTGACAGAATATCGGAGTGAAGCAATACAATTCAAGTCAAAAATTCAAGTTCAAGCTTCATCCAAGTTTACCAAGTCGAGCCATAATGAAGATCAAGATAGCTTGGGTAATTTAGTTTTAGGTTTATACTTGTGTGTAGATACTTAAAGCTCAATCACATACACACATACAAATTTTGGTTATATATATATATATATATATATATATATATATATATATATATATATATATACATATACATATACATATACATATACATATACATATACATATA
>BQKN01001100.1:1085380-1119060 GCA_022839385.1 Asparagus kiusianus
AAGAACATAATAATTACTATGGAGCCTCTACTAATAACTCATGTAACAACGACTATGTAAGAACTCCGTCATCCTGTGACTCGATACAGGAAAGAATGCTGGAACTAGAGCTCTGATACCAACTGTGACGCCCCTGTTTTCACACATGGTTACAGTCCAAGGTGAACCCAGAGATATCAAACCTAGCATACACCCACAATGTACATAAACAAGTTTCACCAATCACAATTATTTCCTCTAGTGTAATCAAATAAAAGTGCAGGTACAAAACAGGTAAAATAAGGAAATAAATGCATAGAATGATGTAGGGCGATATATCTCATACAGAAATCATGTCTCAACGGAATATCTGTATACAACGGAAATAATGAAACTGTCTCAACATGAATCAACTAAACATCATACTAAGGCACACTTCCTTTACAATATGAAAATAAAACCTACTGTCTGAATAAGAACATAATAATTACTGTGGAGCCTCTACTAATAACACATGTAACGGCGACTATGCAAGAACTCCGTCATTCTGCGACTCTCCGAGTCTTGGCACTGCCTGAAAGGAAGGTTAAAATAAAAAAACAACAACAAGAGCGTCAGAGCGCTAAAGCAAAATTACCTCCATCCGCCCCCAGGGGAAGGGTTGCTAGATGAAGTGAAGGCTCTATCAATTAAGCATAGTCTACCTACATCATTTTCTCTGTATCTAATGAAATTAATATTTAAAAACCTACAATACGAGATGTAGTACGTCGAACGAAATAATCTAAATAAGAAAACTCTCATGTATATACCATATGTCTCAAATTATAGATATCTAAACATTAACACCGAACTAGAAAAAGACAAACTAATGATATAAACAATTAGAAATTCACAACACGAGACTAGTACGTCGAGCGAAATAATCCAAACAAGAAAACCCTCATGTATATACCATATGTCTCAAATTGTGAATCGCTAATCATTGATCTCAACTAACAAGTAAAGAAAACAGTAAAGAAATATAAAGACATCATTACATCGTATTAATAATATCTTCCACAATCACTGAGGAGTTAAAATAAATACCGACATATAATCCTGTATTCTTTTAAGAGCAAAGTATCTCGGTCATATATCTCAAAGATGAGTTGGACTCATAACTGACATCCGTCTAAAACTTATGCTATAAATCAACAGTCTCAAAGTCACGTACTATCTTGTAGGTATCTTGAACTGTGTACATGCTTCATTAGTCTCATCGCGATCTCAGTATGTGGCATGAGTGTGGGACGGCCTACCACATAGGTATCCAAATAGATGGCTCACAATCACCATAAATAGACATCTTACTAGCCTCATCACACACTCGTGCGGACGGACTGCTATATAAAGCATCCAAACCCGACAAAATGGCTTGCACATATGGAATATCGACGCACTACCTCATGTAGCACTGAACTGGGCTCATCAAAGATATTCATCTTATGCATAAATTGTGTATATCTGGTATATCGACATACTATCACATATAGTACTGAGCTGTACTCATTAACGATATCCAACGAGTGTATGAACAATCACTACTCTATTATAAACAACTCAACTCTTATCAAAACTCTCTTTGGGTTACTCATGTGTGTGCAACGACACTGTACTAGTGCATGCATGAATGTACTTGTACAAAAGTGCGGTTCGAACCCCGCGAACGCGTCTCAAAACAGTACAAAAACAAAGATCATGAAATCTAGAAAAATACCCGCAAGTCGACTTATGCCTAGCATAAGTCGACTTGTGGCAAGTCGACTCATAAGTCGACTTAGTCAACTTCCAGGTTGATGTTTCGATGTTTTCTGTGATATTTCTCAAACAAAACTCATTCTATTCAACATGAAACATAGGAACTAGATTATAAACATGTACAACTAATTAACAGAGATCAGATTACATGATTTAGCATTTGGATTATAACTAATTAGGGTTAGTAACATGATTATACAAGATTTTCAATAAAGAAATAAAATATCACATGATTGTCATAGCATGATCATTTATAAATATGAACAGAGACATAAAAGTCGTTTAAACATGTCTAAGTTATTTAGGTATCACAAACGTAGGGTTTAAGCATGATTAATTAGCATAAAAAGATAATTAAACATCAAACTAGAGTTATTACATAAGTTAAGCATGTTTAAAAGATTTAAAATGAAAATAATTGAAACCCTAAAGATCATGATCATTATTCTATCATAAACAGATAAAAAGATTACTGATCAAGCATTGGTTTAAGATTTAATATCAAAAATCTGACTTTTAACACCACATGTTAAAATTAAAGCATGAAAACACGTGTTCAACATCATATTAAACACCTAAACTAGTTATTTAACTATGGTGGTGAGTTTGGACGAAGATAATCTTGCCTCACATCGTTGTTGATCCTTTCAACACGCGTGCAAGACCTCTTCCTTGGGTACAAACATAGATCTCGCCTTCCTCTCGGCGAATCCTTCACCAAACTCTTTCAAAAACTCAAAAACTAGAACTAGGGTTTTAGAGGGGGGGGTGGCTGCTGTATTCTCACGAAAAAGTATAGCAAAATAGGGTTTAAATGAATATATATAAGCCTAGGATTGAAACAACACGGATATGACCCGAAAACCCGAAAGAAAACTAGAAATAGTCCGTATGTCGACTTGGTGTAAGTCGACTTATAAGTCGGCTTATCAGGAAAAATTTGTCTGTGCATGTCTTTGTTGTTTTGCCTGTAACTTTCACATCCAAACTCAGAAAGAGGTGATTTAAGATGTGTTGGAAAGCTGTTGAAGATACCTAAAACTTTTATCTTTTAAGTTTTCCAAGATTCGAACTGTATCTGTGTATAAAACATAAATACTCTTAACTAATTGTTTTTCCAGATTCAAGCTCGTGCTGCATGATTTCACTCCTATATTCATATATATACATTAGATTGATCTTAAATCAATCCCCAGCATACTCAAACATCAAAACAAGTTATTTATCACCATATAACATATTTATTATTATTATTCACATAATATTCAAATTTTACAGGATTTTACATTCTTCCCCCCTTAAAAGAATTTTGTCCCCGAAATTCCATAATCGTATCTTAGGGATTAATAATATGAGAAAAGCACCAAGAGGGAATAATCCAGACAAGGAAATCCTCCCGTACACATCTCCTACTATTAATCCCCAGATATGAAACATAACAATATCTACACTTAACCATCTAGAATGCGAATACTCTCACTTAACTCCTAACTAAGCGGAACAAGTACGTCGGCGAAAAAATCCAAACAAGGAACCCCCATATATATACCACGTGTTCGGAATAATTAGGAGCTAAGTGCTAATACCACCATTCTAGCATTAAGTATAGATATGAGCATGTAGATAATCATAAACATATGTGAATCATATCCAAACAATTTACTTGCTCAAATAGGTCCAAGTCGCCGCGATACATATCCTCATCGTGCCCCTAGAAACTTCCTCAACTCCTTTCCGATTCTATTGAACTTTAACTAAAGGAATCACTTTGTTTCTAATTCTAAGTCTCCTGTCCTCCTTGGTAAGAATACACACATGAATTTCAATAATAGTCATATCGTCAAGAATCTCGACCTCTGGCGTGTCTAATACTCGTTGCTGCTCCTCGTCACGTAGATGCTTCTTAAGCATCGAAACATAGAAGACATCGTGTATACTCGACATCGATGCTGGAAGATCTAGCCGATATGAAACGGCTCCAATGCGCTCCACTATCCTGAATGGACCGACATACCTCGAGGCAAGCTTTTCCTCGTCTATCAAACCACTGAATTCCCTTCATTGGCGATATTTGCAACAATACATAGTCCCCAAGTTAGAACCCTAATGATCGTCGTCCCTAATATGCATAACTCTTCTGACGACTCTGCGCTACAAAATACGCTCCCGAATTATTGCTATTTTTTTGTAGTCTGTCTCACTAACTCCGATCCAAACAATAGGCTGTCATCTGGTTCTGGCAAGCAAATAGGCGATCTATAAGGCCTCTCGTACAACGTCTCATACGGTACCATACCAATTATCACTTGGTAACTGTTGTTATAAGCGAATTCAATCAATAGGATGTGATCCTCCCAGCTATCCTGGAAATCTATAACACAAGCTCGTAACATATCCTCCAATACTTGGTTGACTCTCTCTGTTTGTCCATCTGTCTGCGGGTAGAAACCACTAGAATACGATAACTGACTACCGAAAGGGTTTTGAAAGCTCCTCCAAAAGTGCAAAGTGAAAACCGAGCATCGATCTGATATAATTGTCTCTGGAACTCCAAACTAAATCGTTTACCTTCTTTGACCTCGGCAAATCCTACAATGAAATCCATAGAAATATCTACCCACTTCCACTCCGAAATGGATAAAGGCTGTAGGGTTCCCATCGGTCTCTGATATTCTACCTTCACTTACTGGCAGGTAAAATATCTAGCCACATACTCTGCAATCGCCCTACGCATGTCGCTCCATCAAAAGTGTCTCTTTAGGTCCTTGTACATTTTAGTTGTTCCTGGATGCACTATGTACCTGGTATAATGCGCCTCGTCAAATAAGTCCTTCAACTACGGATCACTCGGCATCACTAACTGGTCCTTCATTCGAAGTCCTCCATCTGCTCCAACGGTACAATCAGCCTTTGGCTCTTTGGAGATCTCACCCTTTCGAGTTTGAATCCAAGAGTCCTCTAGCTGAGCTCTGACTACTTTATTACTCCAAGATGTTTACTCAGACAAAGCTACCAAAAATGCGTTGCCTCTACCGATCTCCAATCTAAAATAAAATTGGCTAAGGGTGTAAAGATCTCGATATAACGAGCACCTTAAAGCTGCAATCCGATGACGATGCTTCCTACTTAATACGTCTGCTACAATATTAGCCTTCCCCGGATGATACTGAATCGCAAACTCATAGTCTTTGATAAACTCAACTCAATATCGTTGTCTCTGATTTATCTCTTTCTGAGAGAAAAGATACTTCAAACTCTGATAATCCGTGAAAAGCTCGAATTGTACTCCATACAGATAATATCTCCATGTCTTTAGTGCAAAGACCACTGCTGCAAGCTTCAAGTCGTGCGTGGGATAATGAGCATGGGATAATAATGCTCATTTTATCAGCTGTCGTGATATGTATATCACTATTCTCTAGGTCTGTATCAAAGCACTACCTAGACCCGATAACGACACATCTGTATAGACTACAAAGGTCCTGTCACTGTTCAGAATAATCAATACCGACGTTGTAGTCAACTTAGCTATTAAAGTCTCAAAGGCCTCCTGGCACCCCGTGCCGGCGTGTAAGTGGCGTCGTAATCTTTGAGAAATCCTAATTAAACTTCTTGTAATAGCCTACTAAACCTAAGAAACTGCGGATCTCTGAAGCTGTCTTCGGCGGCTCCTAATTAAGTACTGTCTCCATCTTTGCTGAGTCTACTGCAATACCCTCCTTGCTGATGACATAGCCTAAAAATCTGACTTCAGAAAGTTAAAACTCATATTTACTGAACTTGGCATATAACTGATGCTTCCGCAAGGTCTGCAATGCTAATCAAAGATGTCGCTCATGTCCTACCTCCGATCTCGGATAGACAAGAATATCATTAATGAATACGATCACGAATTTGTCTAAATATGGACGGAAAACCCGGTTCATCAAATCCATGAATACATTAGGTGCATAAGTCAGCCCAAATGGCATTACAAAAAACTCAAAGGACCCATATCGAGTCAGAAAGACGGTCTTGGGAATATACATCTCTCGAACTCGCAACTGATGATAGCCAGAACGATGATCAAACTTAGAGAAATATTGTGCTCCCTGCAGCTGGTCGAACAAGTCATCAATCCTCGATAGTGGGTACCGGTTTCGGATAGTGACCTTGTTTAACTCACGATAATCTATACAAAGGAGCATACTACCGTCCTTTTTCTTCACGAAGAGAACCACGCTCCCCACAGAGAATGACTCCGACGAATAAAGTCTTGAGATAACAACTCATCTAACTGGGTTTGTAGCTCCCTCATCTCAGTAGGTGTCATACAATATGATGCTCGGGATATCAGTGTTGTGCCCGGCTACAACTCGATGCAGAAACTCAGCCTCTCTCATTGGAGGTAAACCTGGTATGTCTTTAAAGACATCCTGATACTCTAAGATCACACGCGTCTCGCTCAACTCGGCACCCCGATCCCGTATCATCACATCCTCGATGTATGCCAGAAGTGACTCCGCAAACTGGTTGCCCCGTGAGGTCATGATACGGGTCGCCGTCCGAGCACCTTTGATCGTAGAATTACCAAAGATGGGTTAAGAAGAGGATAACAGAAACATAAGAATAATTCAGTATATGGCGAAGGAAAATACCCTCTCTAGATTATGAGTATGAAAAGATTACAATCCCTCTCTCACAATCTCACTAGAATCGAGAACAAACTCTCAATTCTCTCTTAATCTCTCTTGATTAGAATCTCTCTTTGATTACATATGATTGATTAGAAACCCTAAACAACCCCTTTTATAGGTGTAACAACGTTGGTGGCAAAGTGGTAAATAACCAAGGCTAAACCCCATAAGAATTCGTGCAAACAGAAACCCAAACGAACTAGGAAACCGTCGATGAGTTGACTCATGACACATGGGTCGACTCATGAAATGATGAGTCGACTGGTCAGAGCCGTTTTGCTAACTGGGCTTGATTTCTTGAGTCGACTCACTTGACAGGTTGAGTCGACTGATGAATTTATGAGTCGACTCATAACATGTCGAGTCGACTCATGAAGCTGAAAACTGGTTCTTCGATTCTTCGATTCGCCATCTCATTTCACGCTTCAATATGTGTTCCCCTGTGTTTTTTTACACCTCTATTCTCAAGCTATCACGAGAATCATCTATCCTCAAGCTCCCATGAGGATCGCTAAGTTCCGAAGAGAAGATACACCCGTATCATGGGTCCCCTTTAGGAACTTGAAGTCTCATTCAAGTTAGAACTTTAGTTAAGGAAACTCGTGAGCTCCTCCATCCTTTCTGTACCACCTGGCTTTGCTAGGAACCTGATATCGACGTACAACTGGAAACGACTCCTTCGTTCCTCGCCTTATCGTAGTCGTCTTTCGCTCTAACATGCAACTCATTTTCGATGGCTCGTCATGAAGTCTAATGCACAGCGAGACAAACTTCTTGCTTACATTCACTAGCCTCTTCGCTCGCGTCACCGTCGCTAAGTTTGCCTCCCTCGGAAGAGATGCCGAACGAAATATGAATTTTTTACCATCCTTGATGAATGTGTACTTCTGAGCCCGCCTTTCGTAGATCGCGTATCTATCCCATAAGTACGGATTACCTAGTATAACCTGACAAACATCCAATGGAACGACGTCACACATGACCTCATCAATATACGACTCGTGGAGCGCAAATCTAACAGTGCATTGATCAACTACACTTAATCTCGTCTCCTTCTGAAGCCACCCCAATGGATAGAGTTTTGGATGCTTGACTGTCTTCAGACCCAGCTTCTGAACCAAGGTCTCAGATATCAAATTCTTTTCGCTGCCTGGATCAACAATAACATCAACCAAACTGGTCTTCACTTGCAACTTCAGCACAAAGAGCTGCTCTCGGGGGGTCTTCGTCCTCTTTCGTGGCATGTTTCCCTCCCATAAGATTAAGACTACTGTTGGGCTCTGTCATTCTAGGAACTTCCTTCGGACCCTGTGCTACTACATATGACTTATTCTCCTCCTTTTTCTTCAATTCTTTTGGCTTCAGATGAGGATACTTCTCCCATCATCAATCAGCAATATGTCCTGTCTTCTCGTAGTGACTATAAATCAATTTTGCTCTCCGGATCACCCTTCTTCTCCTCCTTATGTTTGGAACCACTAGACTCACCTCCCGTCTGTTTTGAGTCTCCCTTCGTTTCGTTGTCCTTCTTTTGCCTGCCCTCAATGGCAATAGCCTTCACACTCGCTTCTGCCATGGACTCGACTGTGAATAACTTTATCTCCTTTCAGATATATTCATTCAGACCCGCCATATACTTCATAAAGATGGAATATTTCTTCGTTGCGATGTTAAGAACCATCACCTACTGCTGGAACTCCGTCGTATATTTTTGAACGGTCTGGTTGAACCTTTGGTACAATCCGTACCACTTATACCAACGCTCCTCAAGGAACCCTACCAGGTAGAACTGCTTCCTCAGTAGCTCCTTAAATTTGTTCCACGATACCGCCTTCCATTCCTGCTTGCAATAGGATTTCCACCATGTTAATGCATGTCCCGAAAGCTTCAAAGTCGCGAACACAAGCTTCTCCTCGGATGAATATCCGTAGAGGGTAAAATACGTCTCCATCCGCTCGATCTAATCATCAAGCCTCTCGACGTTGACACTCCCATCATAAACAGGAATCTCTACCTTGAAGTCTATCTTCAAATTCTGGTAAGAACCCTTACCCCTTGATGCAGAACAGTTTTGATAATCTCGACCTCCCTATTAGAATCAGATTCATCGTCTTCTCCATCGGACTCCATAAGTATCTTCTAGCCTTTCTAAGAAGATTCCTCCTTTTTGTCCTTTTATTGAAAGATATTGACGAGCTGTGTGAGAGTCGAACTCATTGTCTCCATTTGTTTCTCCAATGTATCTAGCCTCGCTGAACTATCTCATTCAGTCATCTTCTTCTTCCTTAATTTCTGGACTCCTTCCATTGAAATAAGGATCTCGCCTAGCGTTTTGTATTGTGATCGAGTCAGGATCATACACAGGGTGCCCCATTCAAAGGATCTAATCGTTCTGATACTAACTTAATACGAGTCGCCGTGTGAGCACCTTTGATCATAGAATTTTCAAAGATGGATTGAGAAGATGATAACAAAAACACAAGAATAATTCAGTATGTGGCGAAAGAAAATACCCTCTCTAGATTATGAGTATAAAAAGATTACAATCCCTCTCTCACAATCTCACTAGAATTGAGAATAAACTCTCAATTCTCTCTAAATCCTAATCTCTCTTGATTAGAATCTCTCTTTGATTACATCTGATTGATTAGAAACCCTAAACAACCCCTTTTATAGGTGTAACAACGTGAGTGACAAAATGGTAAATAACCAAGCCTAAATCCCATAGGAATTCGTGCAAACAGAAACCCAAACAAGCCAGGAAACCGTCGATGAGTCGACTCATGTGCATATATGAGTTGACTCATGACACATGGGTCGACTCTTGAAATGATGAGTCAACTGGTTAGAGCCGTTTTGCTAATTGGGCTTGATTTCTTGAGTCGACTCACTTGACAGGTTGAGTCGACTGATGAATTTATGAGTCGACTCATAACATGTCAAGTCATCTCATGAAGCTAAAAACTGGTTCTTCGATTCTTCGATTCTTCGATTCGCCATCTCATTTCACGCTTCAACCTGCGTTCTCCTGTATTGTTTTACACCTCTATTCTCATGCTATCATGAGAATCATCTATCCTCAAGCTCCTATGAGGATTGCTAAATTCTAAAGAGAAGATACACACGTATCAGGTCGCTACCATCAAGTCAGACCCATCGGACGCTCATAAGCTGACTGTTTTAGAAAAACAGTCAATACTAACATGATATGATGGTAGCTAATCCATACCGAGAATGATGCCAAACTCCGACATCTAAAACATGATCAGATCAAAAATAAACTCTGACTCATCTAGACTGATGACGCATCTCCTACAAATATTCTCAATAAGGATACCTCCCCTAAAGGAGTAAAGATGGATAACGGAAAGTCTAAGGGATGTGCAACTAGCTGAAACCTATCCATGAAGGTATGAGAGATACAAAAATACGAAGCTTCTGAATCGAACAAGATCCAAGCTGGATAGGAATATTCACTAAGAAAGCTCCGCTCGCACCATGATCACGCGGTACGACTGCATAAACTCTGCTAGTGGCTGACGACTGTAGTGCTACTGGCAGTGGAATCTATGGGACTATCTATCCCTCAGGAATCTCCTGGATAGCGTGCATCTGGCCTACTAACTCCTTGGTCCTCGGAATGGTAGATGGTGCGTTAATCTTTTGCTACTGGTCATAACTGTGGCCCTGTGACTGCTGACCTTGACCATTATTTTGTTGGTGGTGATGAAAATCATTACCCTGTTGCTGGGGTCCTCCCGGTCTTGCAAAAAGTTTCATGTCCTTGTCCTTGTCTCCGAACAATCTTGCTTCTAAAATTAACTCTTAGTACGTCTCCCTGACCTAATTGGGTTAGTTCTAACTGCTTATCGAAAGATTAGATGAAATCCTTCCATAAAATTGACATTCGCTACTCTAGTGTAACTAAAATCGGTGCTATCCTCCGGCGTCGTCCTTTAAACTGAATATAACTAGCCTCCGCTAATGTACTGAGTCGATGTTAAGCATATCTAAAAATTCCCACATATTCCTTCCACTTATAGGCTACAAATGAATCTGATGTGCCCTGAAACTTTGGTGCTCTCATCTTCTGATGTCTTTCTTATTCTTACAGAGCCAAGCTTCCTGCTTTGTGTCTCTATTAACAGCTGATTGTGATGATGGTGTAATCATCGGTATTGCCGCTTCAATAGGTACGATTGGTATGACTGGTGGTGAAACGTTAGAAAGTGTAATCTGGCTTATTACTCGCTCCTCGACAGTTGCTAGTCTCTACCTCTACAATCGGTGTTACCAAGTCGATCAAATATTATGGAGCCTGCTGCGGCTCAGCCTCTACTTGCCCAGCTCTCCGGGTACAAGTTTTATCTCGACCACGTCCTCATCCCGATATTTATAATATCAAGAGTAGATCTTCACAAACATACATAACATAATATACAGTAGGAAAATCGTATCATATATCATTCACGCAATTACTTTTCAATCAAAGTAAGGTAGTCATAAAAATTTCGTAAATTTTAGAATATACGTATATAACGTTCTCACTCATTCTAGGAATCCTAGCGGGCTCTATACATGAATCCTAAGAAACTCTACCCTAGCTTCACGACTCGATACATGAAAGATCCTAAGAATGCTGGAACTAGACCTCTGATACCAACTGTGACACCCCTGTTTTCACACATGGTTACAGTCTAAGGTGAACCCAGAGATATCAAACCTGGCATACACCCACAATGTGCATAAACATGTTTCACCAATCACAGTTATATCCTCTAGTGTAATCAAATAAAAGTGCAGGTACAAAACAGGTAAAATAAGGAAATAAATGCATAGAATAATGTAGGACGATATATCTCATACAAAAATCATGTCTCAACGGAATATCTGTATACAACGAAAATAATGAAACTGTCTCAACACGAATCAACTAAATATCATACTAAGGCACACTTCCTTTACAATATAAAAATAAAACTCTACTGTCTGAATAAGAACATAATAATTACTATGGAGCCTCTACTAATAACTCATGTAACGGCGACTATGCAAGAACTCCGTCATTCTGTGACTCTCCGAGCCTTGGCACTGCCTGAAAGGAAGGTTAAAATAAAAAGAACAACAACAAGAGTGTCAGAGCGCTAAAGCAAAATTACCTCCATCCGCCCCCAGTGGAAGGACTGCTAGATGAAGTAAAGGCTCTATCTATTAAGCATAGTCTACCTATATCATTTTCTCTGTATCTAATAAAATTAATATTTAGAAACCTATAACACGAGACGTAGTACGTCGAACGAAATAATCTAAACAAGAAAACGCTCGTGTATAAATCATATGTCTCAAATTATAGATATCTAAATATTAACACCGAACTAGAAAAAGACAAACTAATGATATAAACAATTAGAAATTCACAACACGAGACTAGTACATCGAGCGAAATAATCCAAACAAGAAAACCCTCATGTATATACCATATGTCTCAAATTGTGAATCGTTAATCATTGATCTCAACTAACAAGTAAAGAAAACAGTAAAGAAATATAAAGACATCATTACATCGTATTAATAATATCTTCCACAATCACTGAGGAGTTAAAATAAATACCGACATATAATCCTGTATTCTTTTAAGAGCAAAGTATCTCGGTCATATATCTCAAAGATGAGTTGGACTCATAACTGACATCCGCCTAAAACTTATGCTATAAATCAACAGTCTCAAAGTCACGTACTATCTTGTAGGTATCTTGAACTGTGTACATGCTTCATTAGTCTCATCGCGATCTCAGTATGTAGCATGAGTGTGGAACGGCCTACCACATAGGTATCCAAATAGATGGCTCACAATCACCATAAATAGACGTCTTACTAGCCTCATCACGCACTCGTGCGGACGGACTGCTATATAAAGCATCCAAACCCGACAAAATGTCCTGTACATATGGAATATCGACGCACTACCTCATGTAGCACTGAACTGGGCTCATCAAAGATATTCATCTTATGCATAAATTGTGTATATCTGGTATATCGAAATACTATCTCATATAGTACTGAGCTGTGCTCATTAACGATATCCAACGAGTGTATAAACAATCACTACTCTATTATAAACAACCCAACTCTTGTCAAAATCCTCTTTGGGTTACTCACATGTGTGCAACGACACTGTACTGGTGTATGCATGAATGTACGTGTACAAAAGTGCGGTTCAAACCCCTCGAACGCTTCTCAAAACAGTGCAAAAACAAAACTCATGAAATCTGGAAAAATGCCCGTAAGTCGACTTATGCGTAAGTCGACTTATGCCTGGCATAAGTCAACTTGTGGCAAGTCGACTCATAAGTCGACTTAGTCAACTTCCAGGTTGATGTTTTGATGTTTTCTGCGATATTTCTCAAACAAAACTCATTTTATTCAACATGGAACATAGGAACCATGTTATAAACATGTACAACTAATTAACAGAGATCAGATTACATGATTTAACATTAGGATTAAAACTAATTAGGGTTAGTAACATGATTATACAAGATTTTCAATAAAGACATGAAATATCACATGCTTGCTATAGCATGATCATTTATAAATATGAACAGAGACATAAAATTCGTTTAAACATGTCTAAATTATTTAGGTATCACAAACGTAGGGTTTAAGCATGAAAAGATAATTAAACATCAAACTTGGGTTATTACATAAGTTAAACATGTTTAAAAGATTTAAAACAAAAATAATTAAAACCATAAAGATCATGATCATTATTATATCATAAAAAGAAAGAGAAGATTACTAATCTAGCACTGGTTTAAGATTTATTATCAAAAATCTGACTTTTAACACTACATGTTAAGATTAAAGCATGAAAACACGTATTCAACATCATATTAAACATCTAAACTAGTTATTTAACTATGGGGATGGGTTTGGACGAAAATAATCTTACCTCACGTCGCTGTTAATCCTTCTAACACGCGTGCAAGACCTCTTCCTTTGGTAAAAACACTGATCTCGCCTTCCTCTCGGCGAATCCTTCACCAAACTCTTTTAAAAACTCATAAACTTGAACTAGGGTTTTAGAGGGGGGGTGGCTGATGTATTCTCACGAAAAAGTGCAGTAAAATGTGATTTAAATGAGTACATATAAGCTTGAGATCAAAACAACACGGATACGACCCGAAAACCCAAAAGAAAACTGGAAACAGTCTGTAAGTTGACTTGGTGTAAGTCGGCTTATCAAGAAAAAATCTGTGTGCGCATGTCTTTGTTGTTTTGGCTGTAACTTTCACATCAAAACTCAGAAAGAGGTGATTTAAGATGCGTTGGAAAGCTGTTGAAGAGACCTACAACCTTTGTTCCCAGATTCAAACTGTATCTGTGTATAAAATATAAATATTCTTAACCAATCGTTTTTCTAGATTCAAGCTCGTGTATATCGTGCATGATTTCGCTCCTATATTTATATATATACATTGGATTGATCTCAAATTAATCCCTAGCATACTCAAACATTAAAATATGTTATTTATCAGAATATAACATATTTATTATTATTATTCACATAATAGTCAAATTTTACAGGGTTTTACATAAGATTTATCCGGTCTCGAACAATTTGCAAGATACATCAAGCTTTCAATGATCTGAGAATATCTCAATTGAGATACAGAGACTCCGCTTACATTATTGTAGAGAGTTACTGAAGGATTATATGGAGTTTTGACAGGTTTGTAATTCTTATAGCCAAATTTCTCAATAACCTTCTCAACATAGTGAGATTGAGAAATAGTTATACCATCAACTGATCTTATTAGTTTTAGGCCAAGAATCACGTCAGCAACTCTTATGTCCTTCATTTCAAACTTATTACTCAAGAATGACTTAGTCTTATTGATTATTCTAATGTTAGATCCAAACAATAGAATATCATCAACATAAATACACAGAAGAATACGAGAAGCACCTCTTACTTTGCTATAAACGCACTTATCAGACTCAATCATTTTGAAACCAAAATCAGTGATAGTTGTATAAAACCTTTTATGCCATTGTTTAGGGGCTTGTTTAAGTCCGTATAGAGACTTCACAAGTTTACATACTTTCCTTTTATTTTTTTAGGTGCTACAAATCACTCAGACTGATCCATATAAATCTCTTTTTAAGAAAACCATGAAGAAAAGCAGTTTTTACATCCAATTGGTGGATTGTAAAATCATATATAGAAGCATGTTATAAGTATTCTGATTGTAGTCATTCGGGCAACTAGAGAGTATGTGTCAAAGAAATCAATTCATTCAACTTGTTTGAACCCCTTGGTAACAAGTCTGGCCTTAAATTTTTCTACGATTCCATTTGGTTTTATTTTTCTTTTAAAAATCCACTTAGACCCAATTGTCTTGCACCTAAGAGGAAGATCAACTAATTCTCATGTCCCATTAGAAACAATAGAATCTATTTCACTTTTGACAGCTTCCTTCTACTGTTTAGCCTCTTTCGAGGCCATAGCGGATCTGTAGGAAATAGGATCCTCCTCGATTTTGGAAGTGACTTGTAAGTGACAAAGTCACTTCCAAAATCTTTGAAGATCCTAGCACTTACTCCTTCTAGGTTCATCTAAATCATCTGATCTTTCAAATTCAGATTTAGAACTATCTGCCCCCACATTTGTCATCCTTTCCACATGATCAGGAATGGAAATTGAGATAGATACTGAATTTTTGTGAGAAATATTTTTAGGCATTTCAGTTTTCATAGGGAAAACATCATCAAAAAATATTGTTTCACGAAATTCAACAATTGTATTAATATCTATGCTTGGGATTTCAGATTTGATCACTAAGAATCTTAAAACATAAGTGTTTTCTACATAACCCAAAAAGATAGAGTCTATTATCTTAGGACCTAGTTTCTTTCTCTTGTGTTCTGGGATTAGCACTTTTGCTAGACACCCCCACACTTTAAGGTATTTCAAGTTTGTCTTTCGACCTCTCCAAAGTTCAAATGGACTACTTTCTTTATGTTTCTAATGGACTCTATTCAGAATATAGCAAGCCGTATTCAAAGTCCCTCCCCACATATATTTAGGAAGTCCTGAACGTTTAAGTAAACTATTAATCATATCTTTTAAGGTTCTATTTTTTCGTTCAACTATACTGTTAGACTGAGGAGAATAAGGAGCAGTTTTCTCATGCACTATGCCAAACGATTGACATAGAAGAGTAAATCCATTTGATGTATATTCTCCACCTCTATCAGATCTTAACATTTTAAGTTTTTTGCCAGTTTGAGTTTCAGCTTTATTCTTAAAAATGATACTTTTTTCTTGAGCCTCATCTTTAGTTTTAAGCAAGTAAACATAATAATATTTGTTATGGTCATCTATAAAGGTAATAAAATATTTCTTCATGTCTTTGGTCAAAATACCATTAAATTCACAAATATCAGTATAAACTAAATCAAGCAACTCAGAGTTTCTATCAACCGATTAAGAAGATTTTATTGTTTGTTTAGTTATTGCACATATTTGACATTTCTTGCTATGATCTAAAGAGTAATTTGGAATCATTTTAAGATTCATCATTCTTTTTAAAGAATTAAAATTAATAAGACCAAGACGTTTGTGCCAAATATCAGATGATTCAATATTATTACTAACAGGATAATCTGAAACAAAATTTTTATTTATTTCAAAACTAAGAACAGGTTCTGCTCTAACCTTATACATTCCATCAGACTCATAGCCTTTAAAGATAAAAGATCTAGCATGTGACACAACTACTTTATTACATTTAAAAGAAAACTCATAACCTTCCCTAACTAAACATGAACCACTGATAATGTTGCATCGAACAGCAGGAACATGATGCACCATGTGTAATGATAGAACTCGCCCTGAAGGAAACTTCAAGTTCACTCGTCCATATCTTAACACTTTAGATGCAGTTTGGTTCCCCATCTTTAAAGTATTTTCATTGCAAGCTGGTAAGACACAAACAACAATTTGTAAACACAAATGTGTATGTTTACACCACTGTCTATCAATTATTCATTTGGTTCATAAATATTTAGTAATTTAGGGTTAATAGAAAAATATCCTTCTATGGACCCAGTCAACTCAGTCATAACCATGTTAACCTGAGATACACTAGTGGACCTCGGATTGGTTTTAGCTTTCTTTGTAGGACAATCTTTAACCTAATGTCCAGCCTGTCCACAATTCCAACATGGTTTGTTTGTTTTTGATTTCTTTTGGATCTTAGATTTGCCTTTGATTTTGTCATCAGGTTTGCCATTAAGTTTGTTTTTAAGCTTTTCCCCAGAAGTTATAGCATTTGATTTAGGTTTGTGCTCAACAGGCACAATATGTTTCTAATTTTTATGCTCTTCGTCAATAGCTATGGAAATCATCAAGTCATCAAGATTTATTTTTTTCCTTATGATGCTTGAAAGACATTCCAAAAGTCTCACAAAAATTAGAAAATTTCTTAATGATTGTCATAACTTAAAATTTTTCAGGAAGCTTCATTTCAGCTTCTCGAAGAGCATGAAGAATGAACAAAAGTTCATTGTTTGGGTCAAAAATCGTTGTTTTCATTGTGATTGAATCTATTACAACTTTAATCGTTTACAATAATCTCAAATAAAAAATTGATCTTTTTATAAGATCTCCTTATACAATGAAAATACAAAAGATACAACTCTTGTCAAACAGCGTAACAGATGTTTATCACCCGCTGCTTGCATGGGAACTTTGCCTGTGCCGGGGACGTTAATATCCGTAGACCGCCACGGATCAGATCCGGTTGACAGATTGATGATCAAATCTCTTACTTCACGAAAGAATTAATCGCTACAGCGATGATCTCGACCAAGCGAGATCACAACTCTTCTCAAGATTTAAGACTAAGCTTAAATCCGAAGGAATAGGGGACGAGTCTCAGATCTCTTGAACTCTACTCTTTATGCACGGGAGATCGCCAAGATCTGCTAACCCTTGCTGTAAATTCGTGGCTGATGCGGCATAAACATATACCCAAAAATTATAAGTGCACAATCAATCAAGTTATAGTATAAAAAGTTATCGATCCTACAAGGAAGGTGTTTTGTAAGAGAAAATATAAAATCGGTTCTTATATTGTGTGCGTGACAAATAGGAGTGATGAGTGAATGTGATTGTGGAGAGATTAAGAGAGTGAAAATGATAGTGTGTAAGTAGGCACAAAATATAAGTGAGAGTAAGTGTGACAATGAATGAATAATTTTCACAAGGAGAGATGAATAAAATCAAGAATCAAAAAGGAAAATTCAAGAGTAAAAAGAAAATTCAAGAAGGTAAAGATAGCGGATTCAATTAAAGATATGGGTAATCTAGAATTGAATCAACTTCTTAGAAAATGGTGATTCCCTAGAGGGTTCTAGCCTAAAGGCGAATCAAAGAAAATAAAAATAAACAAAAGGAAAAACTAAACCCAAGAAGGTTCTAACCTCAAGGTGAATAGTGCAATAAATTAAAATCTAACTACAAAATAAATTACAAAATCTAAACAACAAAATAAATTACAAGAATTAAATGTAAGAAAATAAATCTACTCTATAAGCATGAAATAAATCTAAGACAAGAGGGTTCCAGCCTCTTGGCTATTTAAACAATAAAATAAAATCTAATTACAAGCATAAAAATAAATCTAAACTAATAAGCAATAAAAGAGAAATAAGAAAAACAAACATTTAAATTAATCTCCATCTTCATCTTCATCATCCAACAAAGAGAAGAAAAGAAAAATTTAAAGTTGTGAAAAAATTCTTTTATTAATTATAATAAAAACTTACAAATTTGGAATGCCTTCTCAATTAAGAGTAGTCCTCCTCTCCAAATGGAGTTATAAAAATTTTCACACCCTTAACCCCTCACTCTCTACCTCTATTTATAGTAACCAATAATGAATAAGAGCCCTTGGATGAAGACTTAAGCCCTAAGGAATCATTTTTAGCATTTGAGCTTTTGGGCTTGGATTCTTGGACCTTTTGCTTGTTGATTTTCCATTGGGCTTCTTGATTTTCCTTTGAGCTTTGTTTCATTTCTTCATGATTCGTGCTTCATTATTTTGGTTCTGGGCTTTTGCTTCATGGACTTCTGGCTTGATTTTTAGATTGTTCATAATACATACAAGAGGTAAAGTTTTGCTTCATGGGCTTTGACGTTTTGGGCTTCATTAATTCATGGCTTGATTCTTTTACTTTGGGCTTTTAGATAAATTGGCAATTTGATTTTCTAATGGGCTTCTTGATTTCTCTTTTGCTTCATTTCTTCATTAAATCAAGGGCTTTTGATGAGAGATAAGATTTTTTGGAATTTATTCTTCATTAACCTGCAATTAAAGATAAAAATAATTATTAGTGGTATATTTATTCATAAAAATAGATAATGATGATATAAAATTATAATAAAATATGATTATCAAATACCCCCACACCTAAACTTTTGCTAGTCCTCTAGCAA
Source organism: Asparagus kiusianus (assembly GCA_022839385.1). Classification (NCBI taxonomy): domain Eukaryota; kingdom Viridiplantae; phylum Streptophyta; class Magnoliopsida; order Asparagales; family Asparagaceae; genus Asparagus; species Asparagus kiusianus. The sequence continues at coordinate 1,104,341 of BQKN01001100.1, forward strand.
AGAAAGAAAAATGAAAGAAAAACTAACTCACTTTCACAGGAATCGCGATTGTATTTAGCGCATACAACATGCCTTTAAACCCTTACGTTACCCTAGTGGACGAGTTGTAGTCTCGTGAGGGTTTGTAGTGAATATACCCATAAAATTCGGTCATCTTACCAAATTAAAGAAGTTAGTAAATAACTAAATTTACTTGATAATTGAAGCTGGTTATTACTCAAGAAAATATTTTTATATATAACTCTAAGGTAAATTTCCTAAAAAAATTTCTCATTATAACAACACAAAACCAAGCCAAACTTAGAAATTTAATTTAAAAGTTTTGAAAAGAACATGCTAACTCTTTGTTTAAAATAATATTCAAGTTGCTTGATCTAAAATATTTTCCAAGACCATATATACAAATATAACTATATATATAAAACATTTATTAGTATTTTTATTTTTTTATTTTTATATTATTTTTTTACTCTTTCTTCCTTGGTGATTTTTTCTACTTTAACGGGTTTTCTAAGCGACCATTTAACGAGTTTTGGGCCAATGAATCCCAACCCAATTGGGCTTAGGTCATTAATTATGAAAATACTCTTTGGGCTTAATTACTCGGTCAACTTAGACTTTATAAGATAGAACCACCTTGAATTTAAGAGTTTTTTTTCTTTTGGTGCTCATTTTTCGCACTCTTCTTTTGTACTTTTTGTTTATATGTATATGCATATATATTCTGAAAAATATGTAAGTCAAGACACTTTGAAAAATTATTTTTAACTCTAAGCTAAGCATGTATAAATTCCATTATTTTAAATAAAAATCTAAGTTAAGGCTTAAGTGAAGTATACTACTTTGAAAATTATTTCTTAAGAAATTTATTTAGAGTTATCATAAAAGGTAAACTTGAGTAAATAACAAACTAGAGATTAGAAAATTTAAAATTTATCAAATAAATCAATTATTATATAACTCTATCAATTTGGCAAGTGACGATATTTTTATAATTTTTTTTAAGAAAGAAAAAGAAATCAAAAATGTAACTAAAATGTAAAATAAAGAGGAAAAAATAACTAATTCCCACCCCCCACATCTAAATTTTGCATTGTCCTCAATGCAAACTCTATGATGCATAAAGTAAAACAGATAAGAAGTGAAGTACTTACAATTGGCCGGCTGATAAAAATCTGCAATTACCTTTGGTCTTGTGGAGGATGAAATCAAAAATTTATTCTTCTTTTTTTCTCTTTTCTTTTTTTTCTTTTTTTTCTCTTTTTTTACAACTGAACAAGAAACTCTCAAATGAGAGAAGAATAAATTCTTTTTATTATTCTGAAATAAACAAAACAAACAATGTAGAATGAAGTGTTCAACATGAAGAGCTCGTATTCTATATTGAATCCTACCTTATTTTTAAAAATTATTCCCTGGATTTTAAATAAATTCAGAATGATATAATCAATAATGTGAAATTCCAAGTATTTTGGGGTTTTTAGTAATTCTTAAAACAAAGTAAGGTAGGTATTATTGGTGTCATGCATTTTGCATTTCTTAATGAACTTAGACTCTTGTACTGTAAAGTTTTGTTTTCTAACAACCAATTCTTCTGTAGAGTTCTAAAAATTTGGTTGTTGGTTATTCTCCAAGAATCTAAGTTCATCAAGAAAGAGTTCTTTAAAATTTAATTCAAAGCGTAAATGTTTAACACAGTTTTATTATTCTCAAGGACCTAATCTGCTTCTTCTAAGAACTCTAACTCTTCATCAAAAATTTTCTTAAAACTCATATCAGACTCTTCTTCTTCTTCTTCTTCTAATCTTTCTTGAATGTAATTTATTTCTAGAGGCTGATTATTTGGCTGGTCCCCTGGATTAAAAATGTTGAGATCAGCAGTCAAATTCCCAAAGGACAGCTTTATTTGACAAGTTCTACAGTTGATGAGAGCATTAGAAGTGGCTAAGAAAGGTCGTCCTAAGATGACATGTGTCTGTCTTTGGGATTGGAAACATGCTGTGTTTCCAAGACTACAAAATCTACTGAAAAAATAAAATCTTCAACCTTAATCAGAACATCCTCTAACTCACCCATAGGGACCTTAACAGATCTATCAGCCAACTGTAAGGTACATCTACTTGAGTTCAGTATATCTAGACCCAATTACTGGTAGACTGAATATGGAAGCAAATTGACACTGGCCCCTAAGTCTAAAAACGCCTTATCAATATGAGTATTACCAATGATACATAAAATAATGGGGCAACCTGGATCTTTACGTTTCAAAGGTATGAGATTTGATAGCATTTCACTGATATTGGCGGCTAAAAAGACTTTCTTTGGAACATTTATTCTCCTCTTCTTAGTGCATAATTCTTTTAAAAATTTAGCATAAGATGGAATTTGTTCAATTACATCTAAGAGAGGAATGTTGACCTTAACCTGCTTGAATGTTTTCAGGATCTTCTCCTCCTGAGGAGAGTGTTTCCTAGGCCTGAGTTTATCTGGAAATGGAGCAACAGGTCTAAACCTATCAAAAGCAGGCTCAGGTTCTTGATCATCTGAGGGGGGTGATTGTTGAATAGATTCATCAGAAGGAGAAGGAATTTGTACTAGATCAAAAGTTTGACTTGAAGGAGTTCTCACTTGATTATCGACCTGTCTACCTGACCGAAGTGAATGGATTGCATTCACTTGAGCTTCATAGGATGAACCACATCTTGTGTCCTTAGGGTTGACCACGGGTTGACTTGGAATTTTCTTTTCTTTCTTTCACTTACGGCACTAGCTAGTTGACCAAGCTGGGATTCTAATCTAGTTATAGCTTGAGTTTTGGAGTTGAGCATTTGTCCGGTTGATTGCATAAAGGAATTCAGAGTGCTGGACGTTTGAGTCAACATATTCGTGGTTTGAGTGGAGGCCTTAATTATGGTTTCCAAACCTCTTTCCAAGACATTGAGACGTTTATCCTGATCTGGATTGTGGGGAGTCTGAATTACAACATGATGAAGAGGAGACTGATTTTGATACGGCAGATTGGGTTGTTGAAATTGTGAATGAGAATTAAAAGGAACTGTGTTTCCCCTAGGAAAATGTTGGGTCAAAGCGGGAGTGAAGTTTTGAGTTCCAGGAGAATTTCCTTGATTTCATGCAAAGTTAGGATGATTTCTTCAACCTGGATTGTAGGTTGGAGAAAATGGTTCATTTCTAGGGTGCTGGAATACAACGTTCATCTGTTCTAATGCATGGTTGTTTCCTAGGGAGGGCATTCCTCTGAAACGTGAGTAGGAGATTGACAATTATGACATTCTGGGGCAGAAATATGATTGATTTGAGCTGGAGCTCGTTTCTTAATTTCTAAGGCTTCCAACCTCCGCAGAATTGCTGCCATCTTCACTTCAGAAGTAATGTTTGACTCCAAGGAAGGACCACTAGACTTAGAATGAGGAACTGATAAAACCCTGTCATCACAGTGTTCCCATTGCATTGTTTTCTCGGATAGACTCTCTAGAAATTCCCAAGCTTCATCGGCATGTTTTCTCGGATAGACTCCAAGGAAGTTTTTGCAGAATAATCTAATCTCTCATAAATTATTTGGCACAATCGCCATTTTTCTAAACCGTGATGAGGACATTGGATGAGAAAATCTTTAAATTGGTCAAAATACTTCCAAAAAGGTTCTCCCGGGACAATTTTAAAATTCAAGATGCTGTTTCTTAGCTTCACCGTTTTATGGATAGGAAAAAATTTCTTAAGAAAAACGGTGATAAATTCCTCCCAAGTTGTGATGGAATTTACGGGTAAGCTATAGAGCCATTTTTTTGCTTTGTCTTTGAGAGCAAATGGAATAAATCTGAGTTTGATCGCATCTTCTGTTAATTCTCTCATTTTAATCATAATACACACTTCCTCAAATTCCGAGATAAAAATATATGCATCTTCTGTTTCATTTCCAAGGAATTTGGGAAGCATGTTTATGTAATGCGGTCTAAGCTCAAAATTTATTCCATTTGTTTCGGGGAGCCTAATGCAAGAGGGGATTACATTCCTAATGGGATAGCACATATCTTGAAGAACGGGTGGATTAGGATAAGCCATTTTTATGATTGGTTTAAAACGAATTAAACGATGAGAATTATCCCTAACCCAAGTTTGCATACACCAAGATAATTTTTTTAAAGGAAAGAAAGAAAATTAGTTTTTTTTTTATGATAAAGAAAAATCCTAACTAAAACAAAACAATTCAATCACTTTTCAATCACTCTAACTTTAGGGTTAAACCTAACTCAACTAGACTAGCTCCTAACAAAAAACTCCTAAAGTGAAAAGATTAAAGTTTTATCCGGGTAGTTAGCCATGTAAGGATAGTACTAGAGGGTGATCAGAGATCAATTAAGTACATCGTTCCTTGCGGAGCACTTTACGCAACCCCTAAACCTTGCCTTAGACACCAACTAATCCAAGAAAACTTAAACTGGTTCACTTAAGGATTCTTTATTCCTTATTGAGCTCGAATCCTTAGGGCTAACGTCTAATGAGTTTTATTAGGCTTGGGTGGTGTGGTGAGGAATTAGTGATTTTTGGGCTAAGGAAAGGATGATAAAACCCCTCACATTATCTTGAATATGGGGTTTTGCCCTTAAAAATATTTTTAAGTGTGTGCCAAATCAAGATGCTCAAATCACTTGGTGAATTCCTACTAACAATATGAAATGCAACCCTATGAATTAAAAGCAACTAAAAAAGGATGGAAAAAAATCTTTTTTTAGTTAGGATTAACAATCAAACAAATAAGAAGGGGGAAATTGTTTAAATTTATTATCTTGTTAGTAAATGTCAAAGTCGAGGGTGAATTTTATTATGGTTAACGAAAATAAAATTTTTTTTTAAGTCCTAATTGTCTCTAATTGTGAAGAAGTAGCTAAATGATGGAATTAAAAATTCTAGAAAGAAGAGTTACCTACAAGCAAATCTTCAAATCCTAGTTCTCCAATCCGCGATCTTCAAGCTCCAAGCGTTTCCTTCACAATAAACACACAAGTTAAAGAACCAAAATAATTAAAACCTACTTAAGCACCTTCCCCGGCAACGGCGCCAAAAACTTGATGCGGCATAAACATATACCCAAAAATTACAAGTGCACAATCAATCAAGTTATAGTATAAAAAGTTATTGATCCCACGAGGAAGGTGTTTTGTAGGAGAAAATATAAAATCGGTTCTTATGTTGTGCGCGTGACAAATAGGAGTGATTAGTGAATGTGATTGTGGAGAGATTAAGAGAGTGAAAATGATAGTGTGTAAGTAGGCACAAAATATAAGTGAGAGTAAGTGTGACAATGAATGAATGATTTTAACAATGAGAGATGAATAAAATCAAGAATCAAAAAGGAAAATTCAAGAATAAAAAGAAAATTCAAGAAGGTAAAGATGGCGGATTCAATTAAAGATATGGGTAATCTAGAATTGAATCAACTTCTTAGAAAATGATGTTTCCCTAGAGGGTTCTAGCCTAAAGGCGAATCAAAGAAAATAAAAATAAACAAAAAGAAAAACTAAACCCAAGAGGGTTCTAGCCTCAAGGTGAATAGTGTAAGAAATTAAAATCTAACTACAAAATAAATTATAAAATCTAAACTACAAAATTAATTACAAAAATTAAATGCAAGAAAATAAATCTACTCTAGAAGCATGAAATAAATGTAAGGCAAGAGGATTCTAGCCTCTTGGCTATTTAAATAAGAAAATAAAATCTAATTACAAGCATGAAAATAAATCTAAACTAATAAGCAATAAAAGAGAAATAAGAAAAATAAACCTTTAAATTAATCTCCATCTCCATCTTCATCTTTATCATCCAACAAAGAGAAGAAAAGAAAAATTTAAAATGGTAAAAAAATTATTTTATTAATTATAACAAAAAGTTACAAATTTGGAAGGCCTTCTCAATTAAGAGTAGCCCTCCTCTACAAATAAAGTTATAAATATTTTTACATCCTTAACCCCTCACTCTCTACCCCTATTTATAGTAAACAACAATGAATGAGAGCCCTTGGATGAAGACTTAAGCCCTAAGGAATCATTTTTAGCCTTTGCGCTTTTGGGCTTGGATTCTTGGGCCTTTTGCTTGTTGATTTTCCATTGGGCTTCTTGATTTTCCTTTGAGCTTTGCTTTATTTTTTCATGATTCCTGTTTCATTGTTTTGGTTCTAGGCTTTTGCTTCATGGGCTTCTGTCTTGATTTTTAGATTGTTCATAATGCATACAAGAGGTAAGGTTTTGCTTCATGGGCTTTGGCGTTTTGGGCTTCATTAATTCATGGCTTGATTCTTTTGCTTTGGGCTTTGGATAAATTGGCAATTTGATTTTCTAATGGGCTTCTTGATTTCTCTTTTGCTTCATTTCTTCATTAAATCAAGGACTTTTGATGAGAGATGAGATTTTTTGGAATTTATTCTTCATTAACCTGCAATTAAAGATAAAAACAATTATTAGTGGTATATTTATTCATAAAAAATAGATAATGAGGATATAAAATTGTAATAAAATGTGATTATTAGTGGCTCCACTCTCCAATTCGGCAGCGTTTCACCCTCTTGATCTTCCGCCCCTGAGAAATGAACACCCGAGCTCGTATTTATAGGCTCTGGTTGATGGTTTTTTGGATCAAAACGAGGGATTCCTCCTTATCTTTAGTTAACAACTGAATAACCACAGTATTAGATCAATTGGGACGCTCAGGAACAAACAAATCCTAAGAAAAACTGTCAAAACCGAAACAGGATCAAATCTGGCCGATGCGTCACCCGGTGGCTCGGCCTTGGCCGAGCCACCAAATGGTGACCTGGTTATGGGCCGAACCACTGGTTCGGCCGAGTCGTTTCGATGTGACTCGGCCACCAGTGGCTTTTATTGGTTTTTCGGGTTTTGACTTGTTCTGTCGTTACGCGTATTTCATCATTTCGTTGACTTGTACGTCGATTTGGTAGCCGGTGAGCATGCGGGACACTTCGAGCTAGCTAACAAGTGCATAGACCACTTGGAAGTGGCCGGTGAGTGCACGGGCCAGTCAGTTCGTCGATTTGGTGGCCGATGGGCGTGCGGACCACGTCATCAACAGTTCGTTGAACCGCTTGTCGGTGTTAGATTATTCTCTTCGACTTAGATAACGGCGTTCATCACCTTCTCTCCATCTCGAGCTATGTATGGATACCTATAGATATTTTTAGACGCCTACAAATACCCCCTCCAAAGTATTTCAGACTCATTTTTTTATAAAGGAGTCTGGAATGCTTTGGATATGATAGCCCCCACCTTCAGTCGGTATCAAAGGACCTGTAGCTGGCTTCAATTCTTGACTTCTTCAGCCTTAGTCTATTCAATGTTTTGTCGAATAGATGAAGTTCTTCCGACGCTATGTTTATCGTCTGACTGTTGTCAAAATCTTGAACTGAAGTTGATGCGTAAGTTTCTGAACTTAGATCTTGCCATTGAGTTGACTTTGAACTGATTATCTTCGTCGGGAATTCATATCTGAACACGATTGAACTCCCTGGAATCATCCTTTGCCTTATTTTGACGAAATTGCTGATGTGTTGACCGGCATCGACCTTTACTATAACGCGTTGTTCGACGTTGACTTTAGTTGTAACGCGTTAACCGACGTTATCACAATTTATACTCGTACGTTTGCTGGAGTCTACATAGTTTAAGCTCTTAAGGCGTTGGAGCGCGGCGGTCCTAAAATTTTGGGCTGTAGGACCAACTATTAAAGTTGTTTCGTCTGCAGATATGGATCTTATCCTGAAGTCGTTGGATGCTCAAGTCACGAGACCAACTAATGAAACTGATGCGTCAATGACTCACATCAATAGAATTTTTGGCAAATTCTCAGCCATCAACGGGTTTGATTAGCCTTTACCAACTACCGTTTGAGTCGGGCTAGCATGCAGATTGTTTAGACCCGTTCTGCACGTAACGTTGTGCTAAAAGAGTTAACTCTTTTAGTGCTACGATATTGAATACGTAGACTTCGTCTTTCTCACGTGAATAGACTATCCGGCAATGCGTGTTAGACGCTGACTTAGGATTTTTAACGAATCCTCAGCCTTCAACGGATTTGACGTGCCTTTACCGATTACCGTTTGAATCGGGCTTGCATGCGGATTGTTTAAGTTCGTTCCGCACGTGACGTCGTGCTAAGAGAGTTAACTCTCTTTAGTGCTACGATATTAAATACGTAGACTTTATCTTTCTTACGGGAATAGACTACCCGACAACGCGTGTTAGGTACTGACTTATCCCTACTTAGGCTTCGGGATAAAAGTCCCCAGGCTTGGATTCTGGTATCTTCTTCAATCGGTGAAAGACTAAACCGGCAACGCGTGTTAGGCGTCGACTTATCTCTACTTAGGATTTGGGATAAAATTCCCCGCATGTGTGAGGCACGGATTTTGGCGTTATTAATAACAACATGTCATAATATTAAATATGTGGGTTTTTGTCCTTTGTACGGCAAAAGACTGACCGACAACGCGTGTTAGGCGTTGACTTATCCCTACTTAGGCTTCGGGATAAAATTCCCCGCGCGTGTAAGACACGGATTTTAAAGTTATAATGTTAAAATATTGTGTCTTCTCTTGGGGCAAAGACGAACCCAAAATGGGAAAGGAAAAATATTATATTCTATCTCCCGAAACCGAAGAGGAAGAATTTTATATTCTATCTTTAGTGCAGAGGAAACTCAAAGTGGGATCTCCACTTTGAGAATCTAAAGAGTGAAACTAGGAGTGGGATCTCCACTCCGAGAATTAAAAAGATTTGGATAATCCTAACTGTCGGAAGGTTTGATTACCGAACAAAAGGTGAATTTCTCGTTTATCGAGAGTGAATTATGATTTTGACCCTAATTGTAGGAAGGTTTGACCAAGCGGGAGTTTGAGGTGATCCTAATTGTAAAAAGATTTGATCACTTGATTTGAAAGTGGACTCTCGTTCATTGGAGAAATCAAAAGGAGATTTTGGCTTTGGCCCTAACTGTAGGAAGGTTTGATCGAGTGGGAATTTTGAGACGATCCTAATTGTAGGAAAGTTTGATCACTCAATTTGTGGGCCTCTCGTTCATTAGAGGAATCGAGAGGGGATTTTGGTTGTGCCCCTAACTGTAGGAAGGTTTGACCAGGTAGACAGTGGGAGTGGGAGTACAAATCATAGTGAGAGTGTTGACTTGTACAAATCACTTAGAGGGGGCTCCTGGTGTTAAGTGACAAATACTTAACACGGAGAGGTTTGACAATCGTCAACGATCAGGATATTAAAATTCTGAGCACTATGTCTGGACTCTAACAATGGGAGTGTTGAGTGCACAGATACATCGAAAGTTTGAGTGGATTTAACCGAAAGGAATTTTGGTGGTCTCACCGTCAATTAGTCTGATCGGTGGGGGATTTTGTGGTGAAAGACTATGAGTCGTCAACAAAAGAGTGCTCGGAAATCACAGTGGGAGTTTAGCATTTATCACTTTGTTCGTAATGATCAGGTTATCCCTAAGAATATTACATTTAACATTCTTCCGAGAACTTCCCATTACATGAATTATTCACCCCCATCTTCCTTTGCGGAACTGGGTCTGACCGGGTTATCCTTAAGAATATTACATATAAAAATTCTTCAGGAACTTTCTGTCAATGGTAGGAAATAGTTTAGACTCATATACCTATTGGAGTATCGGAAGGAGCAGTTTATACTCTTATACTTGTCGGAGTATTGCCGTTCTCATCTGGCTTATCCCAGCGTTATGACGCCGACTTCAACCAATGTTTGGATGTTATTCTTGAGAGCAAAGCAATCCTTGATGGGATGAAGGACCCTCCTGTGGTACGCACAGTACTTTGGATCCGCAGTGTTGTTAGCTTCCTCCTGATTTGTGATAGGTGGTAGCTTGATCTTGTTGTTTTCAAGGAGGGATTCGAAAATGGCTAGAACGTCTTCATCCTTGAAGGAATACTCTTTTTGGAGTCTTGAACCCGAAGTCTTTTGTTGTCTTCGGGGTTGCTGTTGCGATGTCTGATTAACGTCAATAGTTACTGTAGGTGCTTTTCCTTTACCACAGGAGGCGAAATTTGATTTCAGAGAGTTAGCTGTCAGTTGGCTTCTTTCGGCTTTTTTCCTTCTGAGGAAGCGTTCAGCCTGCTCTCCGCACACCTTCAACTCTTTCTAGTTGTTGGACGGTGCTACTCCCATAACTTCCAACACGTCCAATGAGAGGTTGTTGTGACAGGTTTGGAGGATGAAGTCCTCTGTGATCGGATCTCGGCAGTTCATCGCCTTATTCCGGAAGCGCTTAACGAAGTCGTTGACCGTCTCGTTGTCTTCTTGCTTCTCATCAAAGAGTGTCCTGATTGACACCTCAGCATCATCGTCAAAGAAATGAGCGAGGAACAGGTTCTCCAGGTCGTCCCAGCTATTGATGCTTCCAGACTTGAGACAGCAGTACCATTCGAAGGTGGGCCCGCGAAGGGTGCCAACAAATGACCGAACCATCAAGGCTTAATTGCCGGAGATCATGCCCAAGTGGGACTTAAAATAGATCAGATGCTGAGTGTGGGAACCCTTCCCGTCTAACGGTGTAAAGTTAATCAGGTTGAACTTCGCCGGGTATGCTTTTGAATCCCACTCTCTTGGATAGGGATATGAAATGTCGGTCCTTTTCACCTCTCGAGCAGACATTAGAGCGTTGATTTTTCTCTCGAGAACTTTTATTTTCTCATCCTCGCTCGTATCGGACCTTGGACGATTTGAAAGAGGAATAACGCGGTCACCCCCGATATTGTCATCTTCGATGGAACCGCCCCAGCATTGTTATCTTTAGTGGAGCCATCCCCAGCGTTTTGGTCAACGGGAGGATCATCCGCATTGACGTGTTCATCCACGTCTGAATCGCTAGCTGCTTGGCTAACATTGTTACGACGACTGGATTCACCTATCTGATTCGACAAGGCCCGGATCTGTTGGTCGTGCATTTGTCTCATCTCCTGCATAGCCATTTCCATCTCGATTTTGAATGCTTGCTTCTGCTTGACTAGAGCATCCTCAACGATTTTGGCCACTTCCTCGGTGTTAATCATAAACACCTCACGGGATTCCCCTGGGCTGGATACCGTTTTGTCAGAAGCAACTACAGAATTAGCATCTGATGCTTCATCATCCGAGGATAATCCCCTCTGCATTCGCTGATAATCTCTTTGTCTAATGGTTCCTGATCACAACCGGGTTAGACGATGAGATATGAGTGGATCAGAACTAGAAGGTCGAGTCGACTTTCCCTCCCAGCCATATTAACTGTGACTACGAATTGTTCAGGTCCGACAGCTTCCAGCTGGAGTCGAGACATTAGTCGAGCTATTCCCGAATTAACTCTTCTTCCTGGAGAAAAGTCGGGGTTAGAACCACTTGAAACAATCAGGGACTTTCCCTTATTGACCATATTGATGGTAATTTTTAGGAATTCGTCATCTCGAATAGCCGATCGTTTCTTGCAGAAATGTTTTGGTTTGGACTTGGTCGTTCCGTTGAAGATCATCTCGAATACCGAGACCCTCTACGGAGCGGTCTTGGGGCAGCTACACGCTGATAAGACTATCCTGATAATCTTGGCGTACGGGCAGTGAGACTCCGATTCTCGGGTACTTCTCTTCCGAGACTGGTTCGTACCCCCAGCTCGATAGTACAACTCATCGGCATAATTACCCGAGCAACCTATCGCGTATTGGCACGATTTCTCAGGTATAACGTTGTCGTCTGACGAACACGTTTCCTTTTGAGGACTTGTTTCCTTAATGGCGTTTTCAAGAGTCACACGCTTAGAGCCACGCTTGCTTGAGCGCGGGACCTTAACGGGCTCTAGGGCACTGACTCGTAGTCTAATGCGATCAGTTACAGGAGTTTTCCTATTATAGGAAGGCTCTGATTTGTCGCGAGGGCGTATGCGACCCTCGGCTTGATGAGTTGCTCGGGGTTCAGTCAATGGGCCCAAGCGTTCATTGATCGAAACTTTGTCTCGGTCCTCGTGTAAAGGATCCGGGCTATCCACCATCCTCATCTTGAATCGGGCCAAGTCCACACTACCGTGGGGCAAAGACAAAAGTGTGTGATTTATCCGGACAGAAACAGGGGCTGTTGGAGGCTTAAACGGGACTGCAGGAGGTGAATCGGGTGCGAACCGAACCGAGTCGGGTACGAACCGACGTGAACCACCAATTGGTGGCTCGGCTTGGGCCTTGGACGAGATCAACAGGGGCTGTCGGAGGCTGTCGGCTTGGGCCTTCGAGGTGAACCACCAATAGGGGCTGTCGGAGGCTTAAACCGAGAGCGTTGATTTTGCTCTCGAGATCTTTCATTTTCTCATCCTCGCTCGTATCGGGCCTTGGACGATTTGAAAGAGGAATAACGCGGCCACCCCCGACATTGTCCTCTTCGGTAGAACCACCCCCAGCGTTGTTGTCTTTAGTAGGGCCATCCCCAGCGTTTTGGTCAACGGGAGGGTTATCAGCATTGAGGCGTTCATCCACATCTGAATCGCTATTTGCTTGGTTAACAACGTTACGACGACTGGATTCACCAAGTTGATTCGACAAAGCTCGGATTTGTTGGTCATGCTCTTCCTTCATCCGCTGCATAGTCATTTTTATTTCAATCTTGAATGCCTCTTTTTGCTTGGTTAGATCATCCTCAAGAATTTTGGTGATTTGTTCAGTGTTGATCATGAACGCCTCGTGGGATTCCCCTGGGCTGGATACTGTATTGTCCGAAGCGACTGCAGAGTTGGCATTTGATGCTTCATCATCCGAGGATAATTCCCTCTGCATCCTTGGATAATCTATTTGTCTAATGGTTCCCAATTACAACCGGGTTAGACGAAGCGATATGAGCTGATCAGAACTAGAAGGTCGAATCGACTTTCCTTTATCAACCATATTTATTGTGACTTCTGGAAGCTCATCACCTTGAACGACCGATTATTTCTTGTGGAAACGCTTTGGCTTGGACTTAGTCGTTCCGTTAGATATCCTCTCAAATACCAAGACCCTCTGCGGAGCGGTCTTGGGACGGCTACACGCTGATAATACTGCCCTGATAAGTTTGACGCACGGACAATGAAAGTCCATCTCCCGGGTATCTTTCTTTCGAGATCTGTTCGTACCCCCAGCCCGATAGTACAACTCATCGGTATAATTACCAGAGCAACCTATCGCATGCTGGCACGATGTCTCAGATATAACGTTGTCATCGTCAGATGAATACATTTCTTTCAGGGGATTTGCCGCCTTATTAGCGTTCTCAAGAGTCACACGTTTGTGTGACGCCCCTGGGTTCACACAAGGCTGCAGTCCAAGGTGAAACCAAGAATGTCAAACCTGTCATGCACTATACCGTGTAATAACATGTTTCACCATCACAATTAACATCTCTCTAGTAGAGTCAACAACAGGTGTAGGTACAAAAGCAAGTAAAAGATAATACAAGTGATATCTGATGAAATGATAACAACCACATAGATATCTCATCATCTAACATACAGAAATACATAGTCAATGGCTGAAGTAGTTAAACTGGAGTTCTCAACAAGTCTCAAATACAAAATGTCAGAGTAAGGAAATAAGGCATACAGTCTTTACAACATCTAGAAAATAGTCCTCAAATGTCTAACAATAACTACAGTGAAGCCCCAAAATAATACATAGCTAGAATGAAAAGGTGAACACTAAAGTGTGTCGCCATCAACCTACGACTCTCCGGGCTCCTAGCTCGTGACCTAAAAGGGGGAGGGACAACGAGCGTCAAAGCGCTAGCGAGCAACATCACAACCAACCCCAAGGGAGAGGGCTCGTTGTATAAGAAAATACAGTTATCACAAAACATATATATATAATCAATTGTCCTAAGAATAAGGGGTTTTAGTACTTAGGGAATTTCAACACGAGCATAGGTACGTCGAGCGAAATAATCCAAACAAGGAAACCCTCATGTATATACCTTGTATCTCAAATTGAAAATCCCTAAGTACCAAACCCGGAGTCTAATACATGAACAATAAGGAAAAGACAACAATCTCATCTCTACCAATAAACACAGTTATGTCAAAGTTACACAGTTAAAATAAGTGTCATGCACAACCTAGGTAGCTATCATGTCCAACTATATCAATATGTCGTGCTCAAAAACCCAAATGTGTATCATGCTCAAGGTTTAGCAAAAATGTCTAACACATGGACTAAAGGTAATGCATATCCAACACATGGACTGAATAAAATGCAGGTCCAACACATGGACTGAGATGATAAGTATCCAACACATGGATTAATAATAATGTATGCTCAACACATGGACTATGAACGAAGAGGCGTATTTATTACTAGTACATGAGGAAAGATATACATATCCCAATCTTTCATGTGTTTCAATGTGTGGTCTAAATTGTGTCACAAGTCAACCCCCATGTGTAGATAAGTCACTAACATCGCAAACTAGTGGGAGATGAACGAGGTGATCTCTCGATCACGCGAAAAGATCAACAGAAAATCAACATGCACAAAACTGTGCGGCGGTCGACCGCAGAGGCCACTGCGGTCTACCGCTCACAGCGTCGAGAATCACTGTGCTCAAAACTGAGTGGCGGTCGACCGCTGAGGTCATGCCGGTCGACCGCTCAAAGAGCAGAAACTTTCTGCTGGAAATATC
>BQKN01001100.1:1119070-1138024 GCA_022839385.1 Asparagus kiusianus
CGAATTTTAAACATTTAAAATCTATCATCAAGATTCCAAACAAATATAAACATGATTTAGATGTCTTTAAAACAGTACAAACATGATTTAATTTGCTAAGAACATTTTCAGATCTAGATCTCATTAATAAAAGCTTTAAAAATCTGAAATACTTGATTCTCACATCTTATGCCATAATGATCTACCATATTTACATAAAATACGATTTTTGGCCCAATAAAACCGGATTAAAACCTAAATTTAAGCATGAAAACGAAAAGGGGTGAAGTTGGGCGAGATGTTACTTGCCTCTGATGAGAACAAAGCCCTAGATCTGAAGAACGATGATCCCTCTCGCTGAATCCACCAAAAATCCGTTGAAAAGCCCTTCAAAGCTCCTCCCAAATCACCAAGAAGTGAGAACTAGGGTTTGAGGGGAGAGAGGGGGGCTAGGGTTACTGATTTCAGATGAAAAGAGGCTCTCTTGGGTTCATTAGTATTTATACTAACCCCACAAACCCGACCCGAAACCCGTTTAAACCCGAACCCAGAAAACTCTCTGCCTGTTGGACGGTCGACCGATGCGCCCAGTACGGTCGACCGCACAACAGGAAAAAATTTTCCTAAGTGCGAGACTGAAGTGCGGTCGACCACCGCGTCTACTGCGGTCGACCGCTCAGAAGAAAAGTGCCCGCCTAGAATGATTTACAACACGACCACTCAATTTCTCTCACATATAAACACTTGTTGGGTTCCCAAACACTGGTTATTCATCACAAAAGAATTATCTATTACCAAAAATTCACACATATTCCTTATAAAAATTTCGGGGTTTTACAGTTTGGAACAACGCTTTTGGGAGCGCGCGATCTTAACAGGCTCCTAGTCTTAGATACACACCCCCAGGCGGGTGGAAATTAGAGTTTTTTCTTTATGAGAAGGCTTGAAATTGTTACGAGGGCGTGTGCGACCCCCAGCTCGACGAGTCGCTCGGGGTTCAGTCAGCGGACCCAAGCGTTTGATCGGAACTTTGCCTCGATCCTCATGCAAAGGACTCAGGCGATCCGCCATCCTCATCTCGAAACGGGACAAGTCCATACTGTCGTGGGGCTCCATCGGAAGTGCGGGATCCATTGGGACAGGAATAGGAGCCGTCGGAAACTCAAAATAGTTCGCGAGAGGTGAACCGGACACAAAGCGAACCGAACCGGTTTGGTTCAGGGGCAAACCACCATTTGGTGGCTCGGTTTTGGCCGAGCCAGCCAGTGCTGGTTCGCGAGTTTCGGGCGCTATTCGACTCTTTTTTGGCATCGTTTCGGACTTTGGTTTCCATACTTAGCGTAGCTTTGGTGGCTTCCTGATCACCTCCTTTTGCTTCAGCTTTTGCGTTTCTTGCACGAGAATCCGTGCATGCACAATCAAGGCGCGGTGCTTCTGAATGCGCTCTTCGAGGGTTAAGTGGGTCCGTTTGACTTGGATCCATTCATTTGCTGTTGGCTTGGAGGAGTTGGCTGCTCGCTGTTGCGGCGCTTGGCGCGTCCTGGACTTCAGATCTTCTTCATAGCGGATTCCATCAACCGACTCCAAAGCCCTAGCAAGTCGTCGCGCAAGTCATTGGCGCTGCCTTTGGCGTGCCCTCTTCGAAAGGATTAGCACGCCTACAGTCATTATCTCATTGATTAAGGAGGAGTCCAGATCTACAGATCCGGCCTCGTTAGAGGCCGGAGGGGCGTTACAAGGCGAGATGACAGCAGCAACGGAGGCCTTGATCTTCCTGCGCTTGCGAGGGGCGGAGGATCTTGAGGAGGACGACGACAAATACTCCTCGAACTTCAGTTGGTCGAACTCGTATTCGACCATTTCTTCAACCGGGATGCAGATCTGAGGTTGCGACACAACGGCCTCTACAGAGAGACCGTTGGCTCCCACTGTGGTCGCCAGCTTGTTTGGATCAAAAATCGTTGTTTTCATTATGATTGAATCTATTACAACTTTAAACGTTTACAATAAACTCAAATAAAAAGTTGATCTTTTTATAAGATCTCCTTATACAATGAAAATACAAAAGATACGATTCTTGTCAAACAGCGCAACGGACGTTTATCACCCGCTGCTTACGTGAGAATTTTGCCTGTGTCGGGGACGTTAATATCCGTGGACTGTCACGGATCAGATCCGGTTGACAGATTGATGATCAAAGCTCTTACTTCACGAAGGAAGTAATCGCTGCAGCGATGATCTCGACCAAACGAGATCACGGCTCTTCTCGAGATTTAAAACTAAGCTTAAATTCGGAGGAATAGGGGACGGGTCTCGGATCTCTCGAACTCCACTTTTTATGCACAGGAGATCGCCAAGGTCTGCTAACCCTTGCTGTAAATTCGTGGCTTCACTCTCTAATTCGGCAGCGTTTCTCCCTCTTGATCTTCCGCCCCTGAGAAATGAACACCCGAGCTCGTATTTATAGGCTTCGGTTGATGGTTTTTTTAGATCAAAACGATGGATTCCTCCTTATCTTCAGTTAACAATTGAATAACCATAGTATCAGATCAGTTGGGACGCTCAGGAACAAACAAATCTCAAGAAAAACCGTCAAAACTGAAACAAGATCAAATCTGACCGATGCGTCACCCGGTGGCTCGGCCCTGGCCGAGCCACCAATTGGTGGCTTGGCCATAGCCGAGCCACCATTTGGTGGCTCGGCCGCCGAGTCACCATTTGGTGACCTGGTTATGGGCCGAACCACTGGTTCGGCCGAGTTGTTTCGATGTGACTCGGCTACCAGCGGCTTTTATTGGTTTTTCGGGTTTTGACTTGTTCTGTCGTTACGCGTATTTCATCGTTTTGTTGACTTGTACGCCGATTTGGTGGCCGATAAGCGTGTGGGACACTTGGAGCTGGCTGACAAGTGCACGGACCACTTGGAAGTGACCGGTGAGTGCACGGGCCAGTCGGTTCGTCGATTTGGTGGCCGATGGGCATGCGGGTCACGTCATCAATAGTTCGTTGATCCGCTTGTCGGTGTTAGATAATTCTCTTTGACTTAGATAATAGTGTTCATCACCTTCTCTCCATCTCGAGCTGTGTATGGATACCTATAGGCATTTTTAGACGCCTACATTCATGTGCTTGTTCTGTTACAGATTTACCCTCGACCATTTAAAACTTTAAGAACTTAAGACATAGAATTTTTTTCAAGAGTGAGGTCTTCAGTATTATATTTTCTATCCAGTTCATCCCATAATGCCTTTGGAGTAGTTGAAAAATAACAATAGACATTGAAGAGCACGTTGGACATAGCCAACAAAATGCATCCTCTGGCTATTTGATCTTTCTCTATTGTGTAATTTTATCTACACTATTAGGATCTTTTTTATCTAGTTTTGAGCATTTTGTTAATATCATTGCCAACAGCCCCTTAGTCGTCAGTCGGATCTTCATACGTTGTTGCCAATGTTTGAAGAAC
The DNA here is from genome assembly GCA_022839385.1 of Asparagus kiusianus. Lineage (NCBI taxonomy): Eukaryota > Viridiplantae > Streptophyta > Magnoliopsida > Asparagales > Asparagaceae > Asparagus > Asparagus kiusianus. The sequence continues at coordinate 1,122,516 of BQKN01001100.1, forward strand.
TGGCCAGCGAACTTTTCAGGTATTCCAGACATGTCCATTTAGAGGCATATGAACCAGAACCAACTCCAAAAACAGACGACATAACTTCAATTAATAATAGTTTCTTCAAGATTGTTGGGATAAATAAGCATAATAACAGATCCAAAATAGTACAGAACAAACCATATATGAAAGAAAGAATAGAGCAGAAAGTTAGAAACATCATATTAAATACACTTCAAGTTTGAAATACTTTACAGAAGTGTTGAATCGCTCTCTTAACAGAGGACTAGTCTTGAGGAAACTATTAACCACCTACGGTAGCATTGGGTCTGCATAGTCTTTCGAGGATGAGACGGCTGCAGTCCAAAGAAGCGCTCTTCTTGTAAAAACCACGACTACTTCTTCAGTTCACCAGAACCTCCAATACTTAACAACTTATAGAATTATTAAAAGAAGAAGATGACATGAGATTTCATTTTTCTATATGTTTCAAATGATCAGAAAAAGTCCTTTTATAAGGTTCATGGGAGACAAAGATTTGAATTTTAGTTATTACAATGTTTGTAACATTTACAATAAAACCTATTCAATAATTATAACATTTGTAATGTACGAAAGGTTCATCTGGTTTTAAGTGAACACATACAAAACGTTTAAGCTCGTTTAAAGACAGCACGTGCAAAAAGCACACGCACCGAACCGCGCGCCCGAGCCCACACGTACGAGCACGCTCGCTTATATACCAACACAATTGTATAATACTAACACCTTTGTTATACAATATATAACATGTGTGTTAATTTGAACCAACTAAAATACATTCAATTAACCAATGTGGGACTAAAACTCACATACTACTTATTAAACACATTTTAATTTTTATCTATAAAATTCAATTATTAAATAATATATTTCTATAAAAACCCTCTAAGATTCATTTATTTCAACACTTCAGTGGAGAGAAACTCTTTGTCCATTGATTTTGTATTGAAATTTGTGCTAGCATGTGATACACATAAAGGCACAAATCTCAAAGATAGCATTGATGTGTAGCACAAATCTCAAAGCATAATAAAGTGATAAAAAGTTTGATGGACAAATGCTTCTATCCACTTAGGTTTATAGGAGCTATATAATATAGGGAAAAGTGAATCTAATGTGACACCCTAGGCTTCCACCTAAGGACGCGGCCTAGAATCACATCATTTCCTAAATTTTTTTTGCGATCTGCTCCGTTGAACTTGATCTACACGTTCTTAAACCCAAACACACCAATTTTAGAATGAACCCATTGTGTTTTGACCATTCGTTGAGCCGTGCAAAAAGTTCTATTCATTCGAAACCGTTAAAATTGTAACGAGTGGATAAAGGGTCAAAATACGACGGGTTCACCCCAAAATTGTTTTGTTTGAATTTAAGAACGTGTAGATCAAGTTCAACGGAGTGGATCGCAAAAAAATTTAGGAAATAATATGATTCTAGGCCGCGTCCTTAGGTGGGAGCCTAGGGTGTCACCTTAGATTCACTTTTCCCTATATATATATATATATATATATATATATATATATATATATTCACCACAACTTCTAAGTTTTGATGTAATGTCGGCGGATTAAAAAATGATATCTCAGCGTGGGTCCCTACTTTGTCACCATGAAAAAAAGAATGCTCAATATGTATGGGCATATGTTATAATATAAAGAACAATTTTTCAAAATAGGCCGATTTAGTCTTTTATTTTTCAAAATCGACTATTTTTTTTATTTATCAAAATCGACCTGATTTTGTGATTAACAGGCTAATTACTATCCTAAATAGTCGGGGTCGCCAACCCCGACTATTTAGGACATTAATTTTTAGGGTTTAAGGCCTTTAATTAGTGTTTAACACTCTCCTAAATAGTCGGGGTTGGCAACCCCGACTATTTAGGATAGTGATTAACCTGCTAATCACAAAATCGGGTCGGTTTTGATAAATAAAAAAAGAACGGTCAATTTTAAAAAATAAAAGCTAAATCAGCCTGTTTTGAAAAATTATTCTAATATAAAACATTGAAACTAAAAGGATAGTAAGTTCAAAATAATGATACTACAGGCGATCTATGAGCAACTAACCCTAAATATCAAATCAGATAGTTGTAAGCATCAACAGATGGCTGCGAACTAGCTTGAAAAGACAAGAATGACATCTCAAACACCACAGATAAGAGATGTAACAAAACAAAGAACACCAAGTACATCATGCCCTTTAATTGCTAACTGAGAATTATACCCAACCAGAATATGATTGATGTGGAACTGTCATCGTTACACGATGAATGTGAAGATAAAATTGTTTAAAAATTGTTCCTGTAACCAATTTTCTAATTCTAGCAAGAGCCATAAAGGTTTTAAGCAAAGATCTATAGCGCACAATAGTTTAAAGGCATAGAGGGTTTTATCATTACAAGAATATTGGAAAATAAACAACTATTATCATGAAATATAGAAGGGAAAAGGAAAAGATTTTTCATACTACAAATTAGAAGATGAACATGGTAAAGAAAAGGAAAATAACTTACATAGTAAATCAATTATTGACAAATTAATCTAAACTCTAGGAGGAATCAAGCTGAGCAAGTTTTGTTCTAAAATCTGGTGGAATCCGAATAGGTCGATAACTTTTATCGAGCCAAACAGCTGTGGCGTTTGCCTCCAAGATGAGCTGAACCAGATTACACATAAGAATTCGAAGCCGAATTGATGAAAAAGAAACTTTACAAGCAGTAGGATATCACTGACCTCGTTATCTGGTAGCTTAAATATCAAGTGTTCCATGAATATTCTTGCTGCTGAGAAGCCCGAAACCCTCACTTTCACAACAAATTTATCACGACTCTGGAAGTGGAAGCAGAGGCTAATCTCTAATATCAAGCTACCAAATTGCAATATAAGGTTACTCAAATTTGTAAAATGGCTTACTCTTAAAGGAGCAAAGAATTTAAGAGACAACTCTGACAGTGCTAGGGCTTCACCAGTTCGAGCCACAGCATCTGGGCTTAAGCCGATCCTCTCAAGGAATTCGTGACGTCCTGTCAAACACGACGCAAGAAAATCTTTTTAGTGATAAGAATTGATGCTTTACACTATTTGGAGTACATGTGCTAGTTGTCGATAATGTTGACATTAATGAGCAATCACTGAGGCCGCCGCCCTCTCTGTATAATTCATATATTTCTCAAATTCCAGAGAGTTGCAAAGAATGTTATCAACAGAGGTAAAGGGCTTGATTGATTGCACAAAGACACCCTGTAGTATTGTCGTTTTGAAATTACTACCTATAGTTTCATTGTTATGGAAAATCCCCCAGGATTAAAATTTTTAAACTCTTTTACCCTGAGTGAAAATTTTAGTAGATATTATCCCTGGGTGAGATTACTTGTCATTAGATTATATATCTATGCACCACTACTAAGAACGGCATAAACATATCATGAGTGCACCAAATAAGAAATGATCCGAGAAATTAAGTATCATGACCCCGCTCCCAATAAGGTTGAGATCATAACAAACAGGATATACTCCCCTCTCACTTCTTAATCAGATCGTAAATTGACAAGACCAGCAATAAAAATCATCGCTCCTCACGTGCACATGTGCATATACAGTCACCTTCAGTTATTAGCCCTCTGGTAGCAATAATAGCATATATTTTCCTTTGTAAGGAACTTCCTGATTTCCTTCTCCTCGATCTCCTCTTATTATATATTTCCTTTTTCTACCCACTGTTTTTATATTTCTGTTGCCCGTCTCCTTTCTTCTCACTAGCGTTTATGTGATTTTATTTTCTTACTTCTAAATGAATAACAGATGGGGCTTCTAAGAGAACCGAGACTCTTCACAATGACAATGTTGCTTTTTTCAGTGAAAGGTAGAATATAGGCACTGTGTTCCATTAGAAAGAGAATGATGGAACATTACAAGGTCCCCGAAATTAGCATAAGCGACATTATTAATGCTTTGTATGATATGCATTATTCTAGAACACAAAAGACGTGAGAATACAATCACAACAAGAAAGGAATCGAATACAAACAACAGATAAAGATAATAAATCCAAAGATAGCTAAGTGAACACCTCGGTATCAGTTATGAAATCCCAAGAAGAATCTATTCAGTCATATGGTTTGGTTCTTAATTGAGTTGGTAGTAGTAGAGATTCAGCAATAGAACATCATGGGTTTTCATCTTCTTCTATCATTTCTTAGCTTATGAAAAGATCAAGAGTTTAGTGAAAAATATCTAACAAACACATATAACAACTCATTTTTTGGAGCGGAATCGTTAACAATGATTAGAAAGCTCACCGTGTTGGCAGTAGCTTGCGTAAACAGCATTATTAACAACGCCATACTGATCAAGTTCATAGTCTCGCACTTGGAGCTCCACTTCAAAAAATTTACTTACCCTTCACAATAGAATAAAATTTTGAAATAAGGATGAGAAATTACATAATTAATGATCAAGTTTAACAAAAAAAAAAGAGAGAGTTAACTGCAAATACACCCTCTGAACGTGATGGTTCGCTACTTATTACCTCTAAAATTTTTATTAGCGCTTAGGTCCCCGACAAATACATAATAACCAATATCATCATATAATAAATCCGGTTTTATGTGCAGCACCTGGGTGTAATTCTCTTATAATTCTTGAACATAAAAAGGGTAAATTGCAGGTGACCCCCATAGCACTTCTCACCCCTCAATTTATTTATTTACACACCAATTCGTGATGAACTGTGGGCTGTCTAATTCATTCCCCTACCAAATAAGCGCTATTCTTACTAAAGAAGGGATAGTTGAGGGGTTTATCTGCAATTTGCATCAGAAAAAAATTAGGGACAAGTGGCTAACCCCAACGGATCACCTGCAATTAACCTCAAAATTTAATAGACACAAAAAGGAACTAATAAGTAGATTGACCGGGCTAAAACTCAGCAGCTCAATCTCATCGAATTTGACGGTGGGCTGCAATTTTCAGAAAAGTGTGAAGTTTAAGGAAATTATGGTAATTTCATTATTATAATCTTACCCTTAATAATTAATTAACAAGGGGATGTTTTTAGGAAAAAAACAGGGAAAAGAACCTGCTACTTCCATTGGGATTTGAAGCCGATGCTTCTCGTTCGCTCGTCGTGGCCAGGGAACGCCACCGGCTGTGAACGGTTTTGCCACCGGCAAATTTAGGGAGATCGGGGACCTTAACGGCAGTTGGCGGCGAAATTGAAGCGGTTGAGCTCCGCCATTTACCGGCTCGTGCCGGTGAGAAGGCGAGGAGGCTACAGCAAGAGCCGGTTAGCGACTGCAGGTTCATCGCTGCCGGGAGCTGGGACAGGGACGACTACCCTGTTGAAAAGGTAAATGCGCGTCACTGTTTTTGCGGAGGTACCAATTTATGACACTTGGATGTTCTATGTGGAGGTTTGCATAGAAAACACTGTGCGATAAATTTTGGCGTCGACACCCGTATACCTTATAGTTTATCTACTTTGCACTTACATACCCTCTCGCTTAGGTACCTTGCTTATGAAGAGGGATCTTGCAATTTACCTTTTATGGTTTAAGGCAAAAGATTTGATCGTTTGATTCATCAATAAAAATGTCCTTGGCACGTGTCGGGTTTATGAAAAATCCATCAATTGTTTTTTGTGTTTGTTGGGCGCAGAGTCACGCCCTCACGCCGCGGAAGCGATATTACCTGAGAAAGTCCTGGCTTTTTATTTTCACAAAAGCTCAAGCCAATCTCTATGTTCCTGTTTCGCGAAGGAAACAATAACAGAATTAAAATATCTCAATAAAATGAGATATACACTCTTCTTCTCATCAATTCTAGGACTGAATTGTCGAGGGAACCTACAAGCAATAGCTAACACACGAAAAACAGTAAAGACACGAGATTTACGTGGTTCGACAAACTTGCTTATGTCCACAGGGAGGGGAGACTTCACTATGAAGGATAACATTGACGACTTGTACAACCCACAAGCTCGTCCCAAAGAAGAAGCTTTGATTTTTATCCAAAAGAAATTGACCTCTCTCTTGTAAAATCCCTCCAAGCTTTCTCTTTTTCTCTCCTCAAGATCTCAGATCTAAATCTGAAAAGACTCTCCTTTTTGTAGCCGCCAAAACCCTCCTTTTTCTCCTCTCAAAAACCCTAGAAAACAGGTTCTTATTTATAGTGAAAAACAAGCAAAAAACAGATCTGAAAAAGCCCAAAGAAAACCCCATGTCACTTCACCCGAGACACTGTTCACTGTCTCGGGTAAACAGTGTCGTGCACAGTTCGAGACGCCAAATGGTGTCTCGGACTGTTCATAATTCTTTACCTCGTACATCATTTGATAAACCTCAAATGTTGGACGAACACCAGAAAAAACTCCGCGAACATCACTAGGGAGATCTGAAATACCAAACCAAGCTAAAACCAGGTCAAACTAGCTGCGCCAGTATATCACGGCTACCTACATACCCTCTGATCGGGATCAAGCTAATCATAGTTCTGCAATTGTTCTCCAAATAATTATCTTCACCTCACCCCACCACCGTCCCGAAGGGCCATACCCTCTTGGGTAGATCAACACGGACTAATATGAAGTAAGTACAAGCAATGCTGAAACTTACTACATGTCACCACCTTGGTCAACATGTCTACTGAATTCTTATTTGTGTGCACCTTCATGAGAGAAATATCACCTTCCTCTATGACATCCCGCACGAAATGATACCTGACATCGATATGCTTGGTACGAGCATGATGAACTTGATTTTTTACCAAGTGAATCGCACTCTGACTGTCACACCATAAGTTCACGTTCTCCTGCTCAATCCCCAAATCATCTAGAAAACACCACAACCATAATGCTTCCTTCACTCCCTCCGTCATGACCATGTACTCAGCCTATGTAGTAGAAAGTGTCATTGTATCCTGTAACATCGATCGCCAACTAACTAGACCTCCATATATCTTGAATACATAACTAGTAGTAGATCGTCATCTATTTAGATCGCCCGCATAATCAAAGTCAACAAACCCATCAATCTGACATGTATCTCCACCAAAACACAAACCCGTAGTAACGATACTCTTCAAGTACCTCAGGACCCACTTCACCGCTTTCCGATGCGTCTTTCCCGGATTTTCCATGAATACACTAACGACATTGACTGTTTGTAAAATATCTAGGCGTGCACACACCATTACGTATATTAAGCTGCCAACTGCACTAGCATAGGGGACATGTTCTATGTGTGTCTTTTCTTCTACTATAGTGGGAGATTGTTTACCTAAAAGCCTGAAGTGTGGAGTTAATGGAGTCATCACCGACTTAGCACTTTGCATCCCGTACCTCACGATCACCCGCTCTATATAACCCTTCTGACTTAAGAACAATCGTCGATTCGTCCGCTCTCTTCTAATCTCCATACCCAGTATTTTCCTTGCAGCGCCCATGTCCTTCATCTCAAACTCTTTACTAAGTTGAGATTTTAGCATATTTATCTCTGCCTTGCTCCTCGAAGCAATAAGCATATCATCCACATACAAAAGAATATAGATATAATCACCTCCACAAAACTTTCGAATATAAACACAACAATCATAATCACTTCGGAAAAATCCATGCTTCAGCATGAAGGATTCAAATCGCTTGTACCACCGTCGAGGAGATTGCTTCAGTCTATAGAGTGACTTCCTCAAGCGACACACATGATTCTCCTTGTCCTAAATCTTGTAGTCCTCAGGTTGATGCATATATCTATCTTCATCCAAGTCCCCATGCAAGAATATCGTCTTTACATCGAGTTGTTCCAGCACAAGATCACCATGAGCAACAATACTCAATAGAACCCGAATAGAAGTGTGTTTCATCACTGGAGAAAATATCTCATTATAATCCACACCCTCTCTTTGTGCAAACCCTTTAGCCACTAGCCTCGCCTTGTACCTTGTACCATCGAGTTTTGAAGGGTCTTTCTTTCTCTTATACACCCACTTACAACTAATAACTTTTCTTCCTACAGGTAATAGGACCACCTCTCATGTTTGGTTTTTCCGAAGAGATTCTATTTTCTCCTCCATCGCAGCCAACCAACTCTCACTATATATATCCCAAAAAGCTTTCTTAAAGGAGATCGACTCATCATCCTCCACCGAGGGTGTGTATTCCACCAAATTAACATGCACATAGTGCTTTAGGGGTTGATCAACCCCCAACTTCAGTACCTGCTTGTATGCTCGCTTTGACCTAGTGGAAGCCAAACTATCCTCGAGTTGCTATTGTTATAGTGCTTGTGTATTCTCCTGCTGAACTCCCTCATGCTCAAGCTCGTCATCTAACTGATTTCCTACTTGAACATTGTATGTAGGGAAAATTGTAACGAAAAGAACGAAAGAAAATTGAATTGAATTCCTTTAATTCCGATTACAACTTGATTACAAAAGAGAAGAGAACGAATTTGATTCTCTCCTTTGTTTAAAACTGGGTTCTTCTCGGTAGCGATGGAATGCCTCCTTCGATTGCTCGCGTCGAATTTGCTCTCCGTTGACGATCTGACCGTCTCTTATCTCGTGGGAACGATAAACTTCTATGGAAAGTTTTTATACGTAACTCTTTAATGAGTTTAAGAACTCTGAACGAGTTAGAACTCTGTAGATAGAGTTGTTGGAACCGAAAAATTCGGTTAATGATCAAGCTGTTGTTCTGTTGTTGAAGAATCCTTTCAGATTTGATCTTCTGAGATTGATTCAAAAATCCTATCTCCAAGGATTTCACTGCTGCTGTTGAATCACCGAACCTGAGTGGTTGAGATCTTGAATCGCCTCCAAACCCGTGCGGTTTAGATACTGAGAATCCCCTCTGCCAAAATCCAACCAGTCCCCCCCTAACTCAGTTGAGTTTGTTGAGTTTATATAGGAGGATAAGAGGTGTAACTACCCTCTAAATCCGCTCCTACGTGGGCGTGATTCCCTCGGATCGTGGGAAACAGTTCTGAAACCGTTCGACTTGTATTTGAACAAGTCAAACGCCCAATTTGGCGTTCAGAACCCAACTTTGTGTCTTAGGATTGAGACGCGAGGTTGGGTGTTAGCTGAACATTGATAAACGCGAGGGTCGCTCACGTTTTGGCTTGTCGCCTACTTAGTGACGCGGGGGTCGGTGTGGGTTGAACCCCCACGAACGCGAGGGTCGCTCACGTTAATTTGTGACTTGGAAACGCGGGAGTCGCCTGCTGTTCCATATTTGTGACGCGGAGATGACTTCCGCGTTTTAGAAAAAGTTTGTTGACTTGTAACTTCTTCTGTAAGATGTTGCAAAGACCGTTGTTCTGTAATCCTCGCTTTAGCTGTGGTGGAGTGTGAAAGTCGTCAAATTGTAACCTTCACTGTAGATTGTGAAGACTGCTGAATAGAGTTTCCATCAGTTGTCGGAAGTGTCATCGAATTGTAACTCTTCTCGATCTACGTGAAAAGGCCTCCATTCGCAGTTTCTTCGTTTATCGACCCGAAAACTATTTGATTGTAGCTTTCGTTGTAGGAGCTTAGACGGGAATCAACATCCATGGTGTCTTCTAGACGAATATTTGCCCACAGCTCTCTACCAAGCAATTCACCAACTAAGTCCAACCTTTTATTTCTAAAATCATTACACTGCTCATCAGCATCTTTATTAGTTATGCTGTTGTCGCAGCCATCAAGATCAATCATCTCAGAAATGAGGTCGTGTTTGCGGTGATCGTGGAAGTCGTTTGATTGTGACTTCCGTTATCTGGGCTTGTTTTAATCAGCTACCCATTGTGATTTTTAGAGAGCCTACAGAACCCCCTCCAAAGTTTTCGAAAGTTCGCGGTTGACTGAGACGAATTTTTAGAATACTTTGGATCCCAAAATCTAGTGAACCGATTACTCACTTCGTCTGATTGAGCCAGCTAATTTCAATGTTGTTGACTGTAATCTATCTGTGCTTCTCTAACAGACTCCCCTGCGGAGTCGCCAATTTCTCCTCGGCTTTGGTCGCCTTGATGATTGCTGCTAGCTCTTATTTATCTGGGGCCGTGTCATAGCCTTGGTAGTCAGAGAGCTGCCATTATAATAATCCAATGCATAAACAGTTTATGCATTTGAGAATTGGAACGCGTGGGTGAGCCCAGCGTTTTGAAATTTCAACCGACCCGAACGCGAGGGTCGGTTCGGGCGGGATTCTGACCTCGAATCCCGTTTGTTACGATTTGACAGCCTGTCTAGCTGTCTATAAATAGACCGCTTTAGGTCAAATCAGAGTCATTCGACTCTTCTTGAAATTCCAACGAAAATTTTCGTTCTCTTCCTCCGGCGACGACTGTTCATCTCCTCCGACGAGATCTCATGGCACCCAAGAAATCCGACGCTCCTCGTTCTTCCCGATCTGACGCCGCTGCAGCTAGAGAGTCGGCATCATCAGCGCCGGCCGGTGGCGCTGCCGCTCAGGCGAACATGCCGCCTCACCTTCCTTTGATCGGTGGTAAGTATGGACTTCGTGGTCGTTGAACTTGCATCAGCAAGTTTTGGTCTTTGGACCCAACGAGGAAACTCATTTCAGATGACGCGGGGCTGGACTCCGTCGTTTGGTATTTTTGACGCGGGGGTCGACCTACGCGTCTGAATTTTCTGATGTGAGGTTCGACCTTCGCGTCTGACTTTTCTGACGCGCGGTTCGACCCTCACGTTGGAAATTTCTGACGCGAGGTTCGACCTTCGCGTTTGAACTTAGTTGACGCGGGTGTCGATCTTCGCGTCTGGCTTTTCTGACGCGAGGTTCGACCTTCGCGTTTGAATTTAGTTGACGCGGGTGTCGACCTTCGCGTCTGGGCTTTGCTTTTGACTTAGCTGATTTTTCTTCGTTTTGCAGTGCGTCATACCAGCGAACCTCTTCTTTTTCACCACCATTTTGGACATGTAGGTGGCGTGGACATAAACATGACATTCAACTCGCGCCTAGAACTCCCAGTCTTCAGAATTAGGGATAAGAGTCGCGCAGAGTTAGTCACAAAAGCTTCTCCCGAGACTCTTAGGACATTGGTTACGGACGCTAAGTTTGAGCACACAAACCGTAAGTCAATAGTCAAACCTGGATTCCTCTTCGGAGACTTTGTTGATTTTGACGCCGACACCGCTTATGACGGGAACTATAAGTGGCTGCGGAAAGTTGGAGACCGCAACCTTTTCTTACCCAACATGGAGAGAATGTTCCCTATATCTTATTTCCAGTGTGCATCCGTCCCGAGACACATGGATTGGCCCTTGGTTAAGGATCAAGACGGAGTTGCTCTTGGAAATTTGACTTTCCATGGAGTCCGCTCAGCAGGTTATGGTCAACAAGTGACTGTTTTGCGACCAGGTTTATTCGCTAAGGAGTATCCCCTTGGCGAAGTGGCTAGTCCCGCGAGGACTTTTGTTAGGAGATTTGTAGAGAAGAAAGGGGAGTTTCCCGCGCAAGGATTCAGAACTCCTGGCTGGGTTCATTCTCCAGTGTCAGGTGGTGGACCCGGATGACCAAGTTTGTTTTGGACGAACTGGATGCGCCTCTCTCCCAGGCTGGTTTGAAAGTTCCTGTGCGGGCCACTAAATTCGGAATGGTCCAGAGTCACTTTCACTTTTTCTCTATACTGGAGAAGTATAATCCTGATACTTGCACTTTTTTCACCCCTATGGGGGAATTAGGCTTCGCTCTTCATGAGATGCACGAAGTCTCGGGTCTTCTCCTTGGAGATTTGCCGTATGAAGAATTTGTTCCGGGATCGGCAGAACTTCAACTTTTAAAGAAGGCCAGCCCCGAAATTTACGACACTTTGTGGGAAGTCATGTGTCACTTCCACATCTGTATGCAGCTGACGGGGGCCCGCGGAAGCGGTATTAAACAGGTGTCTTGGGCGGAATATCTATTCCAGAACTTGGGCAATAGGGGAGGCTTAGTGACCCGATTGCCTGCAAGCACCTTAGAGGAGGTTCAGGCTAGAATTGATGATGCTACCTCCCACTACACCAATGAGGCCAAGGAAGATGTTTTCCCAGCCCATACAGAATTCGAGAGTTTCCATTACCAAGCTCTGCTTCCTATCTCTGATACGGCACTTTTGGCTGGGTATTTGATGCTGTGGCTCAAGCGGTGCGTCGTTCCGACCAAGCCGATCGATGCTCTCGCTATTGAGGTGATCTACCCCGCCGTCCTTCTAGCCCATGGGAGGCCTGTGAGCCTCCTCAGTGCTATGGTGGGTTGTCTACAATTCGGATTGCGGGAGTTGACTTCAGACTTCGTTGACACTACAGAGGTGGAGTCTGAGGGTCGCAAGACTTTCAAGACTCCCAATCCTAGGGTGCCAATGCCATATACTTATTTGATGGCTTGGTACGTGCTACACTGCCCTTCGTTGATGAGCGCAGCCTCTGCCCCAGGAGATTCATTCATCCCATTCATACAGAGATTAGAATCTGCGAAATGGGAAGGGGGATACATGGTTAGGATTCGCCAAATCCTAACGCGAGACACCAACTTCCATATCTACCGATGTTTCCCCGATTTTGAGGGCGGTATCTACGGTGCGGAATATCAAGACGTAGCAGGCCCTAATGGATTCACTCAGCTCAACGGAGGTGTTTTCCATTGGCTTCTCTCCATTAGGCCAGGCTACTTAGTCTTCTGGCAAGGCGTCAACTGCTTCGTCGAGCCCTACCAACCTTATAGATTTGCCCGGCAGTTTGGGTACGACCAAGTGTACGTCGGTAACCCTCGTCCTCAACTATCGGTCGTGGGCAACTTGTATGAAGGAGCTAGGGCTTGGTATTATTCTGTAGCAGGTTGTACCAAGGCCGTTTTCAGGCTTCCCCACAAAACTGCCAACTCCTACACCTCCATAAGCTTCTGTAATTGGTATCACGCGGCGTCCCAGATTCCCAATTACAACATAAATACATCGTGTCTGAAAGAGATCAGGCACATGTATTCTTTGAGGAGGGGGTCAAAGACGTCCCGTTTGAGAGGGATCGATGAGTTCTTAGCCGTCGAGGATCAGCCTGTTGGGCAGGAAGAAGAACAAACAGCTGAGCCTGCTCCAGAAGAAGAACAACGTGCGGTTGAGCCTCCTATTACGAGAGCGATGGGGAAAAGAAAACTTTCCGCAGAAGAAGCCGGCAAGTATGATAAGCAAACCCATCGGAAACTGCTGGTTGATTCTCCTCCCAAAGGCCAGCCAAAACCCAAATTGATGGCTGAAGCCATCCGGGCTGCCGTAGATGAAGGCCAACAGGAGTCATCTGTAGCGAGCCTACCGCATAGAACCGGGCTTCGCTCTCAGGGGCCAGCCCTTTCAGGCGAAGCTTCTTCTTATCATCCTCCTGAGGACGAGGAGGATGAGTTACTGACTGCAGACGTAGAATCTGCTCCGGTGATGGATCTTCCTCCGTCTCCTGTATCAGAACCAAAGGGTCTTGAAGAGAATCCATCACCTTCTCCTTCAGCTTTAATGTCACAAGCCGGTGACTTATTTTCTAGTCCTACAACAGGACTTATGAATAAACCAGCCGTTAGCACAAATCTTCCTGGGTCTTCAGCTGCTCAAGAAGACGAGGAACGAGTTGATTATGAAGGCTCCTCGATCGGCGGTGAAGCTGACGAAGATAAAGATGATGAAGGTGCTGAAGTTGACAACTTGCCGGGTGACGACGCAGAAGATGAGGAGCGCGATTCAATAGAAGACATAACTCTTTTTGACGATGCTCCCAAGGCTCCGTCTGATAAGGCATCTGGTTATACGCCTTTTTATCTCACCGGTAAGCTTAGTTTGTTTCGACTTATCCCGCACGCTTTTTCCGCATTCCGACCGTTTTTTCGTGCAGGTTCGCCAACCCCCGGGACTACTTCAGCTGCTCCTTTAGAGCAAGAACCTGCGCCAGTGTCGGCCCCTTTACAAGAGCAACATACACCTGGCTCCCCTCCGGCAACTGCTTTGCCTACAGCATTGCCCGAGACCACCATTTCATCTGTTACATTACCTGAAACCACTGTAGCAACTCCTCCTCCAGAACAGCCGGTCGTGCAGGTATCGGCTTCTTTGCCGGAGCAAGCCTTACATGATTCTTCTGTGGTGGTCACTTTACCAAAAGCGGTGATGAAGATCTCACTTGCTCCGACAGAGGCTGGGCCAAGCTCGTCTCAAGCGAAGGCATTGATGGCCCTGACCTCAAGCCCTTCGCAATTGAATATTTCGATTGCTTCTGCAGCTTCGGCACCGGGATCGCCTACTAGCCATCGTTTTGACGCACTAACCTCAGCTGCTGAAGGGGTATCTTTAGGTGTGACCATCAGGCTTGCTAATGCACCTAAGTTCCTTCAGATATCTTTGGTGTATCTAAACACTCTTGCAAAGACGGTGGTTGAGTCTTTGATGAATGGTCAAGGGACTCTGAATTCCTTTCGACCTCTCCTGGAAGCAGGCTTAAACAATATTAAGTGTGTGGGCGAACCTCAATGGTTCGAGCGCTGCTCATAAATCATCCTCCGTTTGGAGGAGAAATTACAACGCTTCGAGACCATGGGTCATAGCGACCTCCAGCCACAAATTGTATCAACTCTGGCTAATCTTCAAGTCGCTGAAGTGTTGCAACGGGAATCACTGGAGCGGGACTTAGCTGAGAAAGAGCGCCAGGCTGCGGAGTTTCGTGAGCGTCATATTCAGAAGCGAGAAGAACTAGAACGCTCGACTACTTCTCTGAATTCGCTTCGTGATAGACTTGTTGAAGCCGAGGCTGAAGTCTTACGCTTGAAGGCCGAAGTTTCTCGTGAAGAAAACGTCGTCAATATCCTCAGCACCCAGGATGCCAACAGTGCTTTGGAATATCATTCACAGGCTTTAGCCCTAGAGGAGGCCAGGAACAAAGTGGCGGCCATCATTACACCAAGTGCGGATGAACTCCGGGCTAAGGCTGAAGCTATAGTGCGAGCTGATCACGAGAAAGAATTAGCTGAGCTCAAGACTCAACTTGCAGCTTTTGACTTGATGCATGAGTGAATTTAGTCTATCTTTTTTTTTTATGTTCTTTTGATAAGAACAAGTTTTGTCTTGTATCACTTTCTTTTAGCTTTTGAATAAAAAATGATATTGATCTTTTAGTGTTCTTTGCACTTATCATGTCTTGGTTTTAGACAACAAGTTACAAAGAATACTCAGCTGTTAGGGATAAATACTTGATTATTCTCCCAGAATTGAATCGCAAAACAGAATTCTTCCTGTGTTATTTTGGTGTTAAACACTGAAAGAAGTCCATAAGTGCCAGAAATATAGTCCTGACTTGATAAGGGGAATATTGCGATCAGGGCAATTTTGAGGGCTTATCGCTCTATTGAAGAGAGTCGATAAGTTGATAGTGTTGCGGTCGGAGCAACTTTGAGGACTTATCGTTCTATTGATGAGAGTCGATAAGTTGGAAGTGTTGCGATCGGAGCAACTTTGAGGACTTATC
>BQKN01001100.1:1146873-1159204 GCA_022839385.1 Asparagus kiusianus
TACAATTTTCTAATATGAGGCTTAACCTATGGAGTTCAACTGGCATAAGTAAGGTAGCTAGTCTTATTGGTAACTCTATTGCAATAGATAAACTCACTGCTACAAGGTAAAGGCTAAGCTATGCTAGAGTATTGTTGGAAGTGAAACTACCCCTAAAGGAGCCCTTACCTGATCAATTTGTCATTCAAGGTCCTGAAGAAAGGAATTGTGTTCAGAAAGTGATTTACGAATTTAAACCAAAGTGGTGAACATTATGTAGCAAAGTTGGACATGAGACTGATCAATGTAGAAGAAATGCTACAAAGATTTGGGTCCCTGTTAATAGACAAAATGCTCAGGTTCCTGTTGTGAATGCACAAAGAGCTGATGTGAGGGAACTGAATTCTAGCATAGCTGCACATAATGCTAGAGCGGAACTGAATTCTGGCATTACTGCACTAAATGCTGCAAAACATGCACAGGATAGTGTAAAACATGCACAAAACCATATATAATGAAGTTCAGCTAGTCACTGATAACCTGATGACTGGAGCACAGACTACCACACCTGCAGGAGTTGTGAGGGGGTCTACTTCATTATTTCCTGGGCAAACAAAGAATCATATTCAAAATGAAGTTGAAGCTGGAACTATAATAGGGATATCTAGCTTAATTACATAGGTTTCTGGAGCTATGGCAGGGATATCTGGCTTAGTTGCATGGCAGGGGGGCAAAAGAAAGATAGACATTCTGGGGGTCAAATCTCTGGTGCATTTTAGTTTTCTTTCACTGTTAATACAACTGGTCACTAGTGTGACAAGAGCTAATATTGCTATAAGGGCCAAAGTCAATGATCCTAGTAATTCAATTCATGCATCACAATTCTCAATTTTGGATCACCGGACCCTCTAGTATTGATAGGGGTGGAATATCTCATTAAATGTATCTGGCCTTTGGAATATTAGAGAAATCAATAAATCCTCTAAGCACATAATTGTAAAGAAGTTTATCAGGATTACAAAATTTCCTTTTTAGCTCTATTAGAAACAAAAGTGACTGAAGAGAAAATGAAGATTATAACTAATAAAATTACAAAGAATTGGAAATGGATTTCAAATGTGAAACACGCTGCCAGTAAAGACAAGATTTGGATTATGTAGGATTGTAATTTTCTCTCAATTAAGAACATTAAAAGCTCTAAGCAATACACGACATGCAAAGTGGAATCAAAGGATGGAAGATTAGTTTGTTTAATTATAGCAATATATGCTCTTGATCAAATGGAAGGTAGGAGAGTTCTATGGGAGAATCTAATGGCTTTCAAAAGGTATGTAACAGGCTCTTGGTTGGTAAGAGGTGACTTCAACACTATTCTTAATAGTGAGGAGAAACTAGGAGGGGCTCAAGTATCAGACACTGATGTTTGCGTCGGAAATCGTTTTTATTGCAGAATCCATTATAATCGTTTATCGATTTACAAGATTCAACAAGAAGGAGCCTTTTTATAAGACTTTTCTTACACGAATGAAAATAAATGAAGACTTCCTAGAAATACACGCAGGATCGTTTATCGGTCGCTACTTGCATGGGATCTTTGCCTGTGCCAGAGATGCTTTGATCCGTGGACCACCGAGTATCAGATCTAGGTTGATCGGACCAAAGGCTCGCTATTCTTGTTTCATTTTAGACACAA
The DNA here is from genome assembly GCA_022839385.1 of Asparagus kiusianus. Lineage (NCBI taxonomy): Eukaryota > Viridiplantae > Streptophyta > Magnoliopsida > Asparagales > Asparagaceae > Asparagus > Asparagus kiusianus. Next base: position 1,148,546 of record BQKN01001100.1, read on the forward strand.
GAACATAAGTAAATATCTCAATAATACGAGATAAATACTCTTCTCGAGATCAAAACTACGTTTGATCCCAAGGAAAGATAGAAAAGCTACAGATCTCTTGAAAGCTCCCTCTTTATGCTGAAGAATTCACCAAGATCTCACCTTTAGATATGAAATTCATGGCTCTCCTCTCATAGGGTCAGCAACTCGCCTCCAAGTTCCAAATTCTAGATCCCCCATGTATAAGGGCCCTAGGGTGTATTTATAGGCTTCAGACGCCCTGTTTTTGCAAGAACTCACGATTTTGCCTTATCTTTAGTTGATAATAGCTCTACTACTCTCCCATGTTTAGGGATAGCCTCAAGGCAGTAAGGGAGATTCCGGAATTGTCGAAACAGATCGAAAACCATCGAAATGCGTCCTGGGAGTCCTGATTGATGTGAAACAGCTCTGGGTGTTTTACACATGGGTGCGAAACACTCTTGAGTGTTTTGCACTCCAAGTGCGAAACACAGCTTTGGTTGTGTTGTTTCTTCGTCGTTTCGCCATTTCGCGTGTTTCGTTGAATCGTACCCTTTGTCGACTCACTTCGTGTGCTTGTTTGCTTCTATACGGCATTAGATAATTCTCTTTAACTTGGATAATAGTGTTCATCACCTTCTCTTTGTCTCAAGCTACGTGCAAGAACCTATAGATAATTTTTGATGCCTACAACAGAGACTGAAGATTTCCAGAACTTTATTGCTTTAAGTCATCTAAAGCATATCAAATCTGCAGGATGTTTCTTCACTTGGAGTAATAAACAGGAAGCATCTATAAGAGTTTGGAGTAGGCTGGATAGAATGCTAGTGAATGAAGACTGAATTCTCCAATACACATCAAGCCAGGTGGATTTTTTGATGCCCCATTGTTCTGATCACTCCCCAGGTCTACTAACAGTAGGTGATGACGAGAAGATCTATAAGCTCCCATGGTTGAATCACATGTGGAGTAGATAGGACACGAGAGGCGCTTCGTCTTTCGTAAGCGAAGCATAGCTTCCGATCAGTTTGTATCTTCGTTATTCTACAGTTCCGTTGCTTCACACGGTTCGTCGACTTACTTCATGCGTTTATCGACATAAATTAAGCTTTTGTGACCCGGATAGTGACATTCATCATCTTCTCTCTGCCTCAAGCCGAGGCCATTTAAATTTTTTACTATGTGGGCTAAGCACCCTGATTTCCTATCAGTTGTTAGCTAAGTTTGGGATCAACATATCTACGGATATAACGTGTGCAAATTGCATACGAAGCTTAAAAAACTAAAACCTGTGCTTAAAGATCTGAATAAGAAGCACTATATGAATATCAGTGAGCAAGTGTCTAGAGAAAAACTGAGTTGCATGAAGTGGAAAAGGAGCTAAGCTCTGATCTGTTCAACCCAGGACTGATAACTAAGGAAAAGGAATGTATTAAGAAGTATACAAAGTTACTGGACTGTGAAAACTCCTTCTATAGGCAAAAATCTAATATCAACTGAGGATTACATGGAGATAAGAGCACTCAATACTTTCATTCTGTTATGAAAATAAGAGACACCGCAACAGAGTGATGTCAATACATTCTGAGAATGGCACCAGAATCACTGATATATAAGGGATTATCTCTGAATTCACTGAATATTACAAAAAACTACTTGGAACCACAAGTCCCATAATAGCTCCTGATCTAGAGGTTATCTCACAAGGTCCGGTTCTCTTATCTGGTCAGTGCACCGAGCTTGGTAAACCTATCACTAGAGAGGAGATAAAACAAGTAGTCTTCACAATGCCTGATGGTAAAGCTCCAGATCCAGATGGTTTTAGTGCTTCCTTCTTCAAGGCTGCATGGAATGTCATCAAAGAAGACCTGTTTATGGCTGTTGAGGAGTTTTTTAGTTTAGGTAAACTACTTGGCACGTTTAACACAACAATTGTTACTTTGGTGCCCAAAATTCTCAATCCAAACTCACTTCAGGCCAATAGCATGTTGCAATGTAGTTTACAAAATCATCACAAAGATTATTGCAAACAGGATTCATAAAATCATGGGAATCCTGATTAGTGATGCACAAAGTGCCTTCATCAAAGGGGCACTTATCTCAAGTAATTTCCTGTTAGCTCATGAACTAATTAAGCACTATGGTAGGAAGCATAATTCACTAAGAGCTATCATAAACGTGGATCTGAGAAAGACTTTTGACACAATAAATTAGGATTTTATCAGATTAATGCTAGTGGGTTTAGGTTTCCCTGATATTATGATTGATTGGATTTAGGAGTGTATTACCAATCCAAAATTCTCATTATCCCTGAATGGTGCTTTACATGGCTACTTTCATAGTGTAAGGGGATTAAGACAGGGTGACCCCTATCACCCTATCTTTTTATGATTGGTATGGAATACTTGTCAAGGAGGCTAGGCTATCTAAAAGATGATAGTGTGTTCAAATTTCATTCGAAATGCTCTAGATTGAAGATTACGCATTTGATTTTTGCTAATGACCTGTTAATGTTTAGCAAAGCTGATATTAACTCAATCACTAGACTAAACACATGTTTGCAAGAGTTTTGCTAGGTCTCAGGGCTGGAGACTAATCCTGGAACGTGTTCAATCTACTTGAGTGGAATTGAAGACAACTTAAAAACCCAGATATGCACGCACTTGAACTTCACGAAAGGAATTCTGGCAATGAGATATCTAGGATTGCTGTTGATGACAAGGAGGCTAGAACATCTTGAATGTTCTTCTCTAATCAGTAAGATTGCTGATCAATTCCAAAACTGGCAGCATAATAAGAAATTATCCTATAACAAAATACAACATTGCCGACGAAACAAAAATATTGGCAAAAGTTTAAAAAACATCGGGAAAAACCTTTCCTGACACAAAATGTAGCGTCGCTAACGCATCGCCAAAAGTGCGTCAAGGAAAGTATTTGGTGACGCAAATACACTGCGTCGCAAAAAGTACACTTTTGGCGACGCGTCATGCATCGGGAAAAGTATATCTTTTAGCGATGCATAATATTTTGTGTCGACAAAAGTGTACTTTTGGCGACACATGCAGCGTCGGCAAAAGCTATGCATCAGCAAAAGTATAGCTTTTAACGACGCAAAATTGTTCGTCGCTAAAAACTATACTTTTGGCGACGTAAGTTAGCGTCGGCAAAAGTGCAGCTTTTAGCGACGCAGAATAAAGCGTCACTAAAAACTATACATTTGGCAACGCAAGATAGTGTCGCTAAAAGATATTATTTTTGGTGACGCAATATAACGTCGGCAAAAGTATAATTTTTAGTCGGTAAAAAGTATATTTTTATTGACACTAATTTGCATCGCCAAAAGTAATATCTTTTTTGTCAACTACGCTGAACCTAAACATCCACAACAAATTTACTCCCATTCACATCAACAAAGAAACCAAACATCAAATTATACTCCAAACAAGTTGCATATTAACAGCTAAAATGAAACAAATAATAACATTAGTAAATAAATTTAAACACAATTCTATTAAACAAATAACAAGTGTTTGACACATGTTTTATTAACAAATCCAACAATCATGATTAAGTAGACTTGAACAATAAAGACTACAGAGAACCCATATCTTATTAACGTTGCAAGCTTTTCCTTCGTCACGTCTCTGGCTTCTTCTTCCCACCTTCATCATCCATCTCCATCTTCTGTTGTGTAGCTGCAATGGAAAGAAATGTACTCAGTAAGGCAAATAAAAAGTTAAAATCAAACACAAAAAAATGTACTCAGTAATGCTCTAATATATACTTTTTATTTATGTATTGATGAGTAAGATATTTATGCTGAAAGATTGCATAAGAAAAATATCAAGACGGATAATGACAAAATGATATCCTCAAAACAACAATATTTATATCAAACTTTACACTTATGACAATATTAACACAAAAACCATGATACCTGTCTAAATGAGTGCAATTTGTTGTAGTGGATCCACAACAAGTAGTCTCGCTTCATCCGAAAACTTATCTGGTAACTGAAATCATCAAAGCAAAAAAAAAAATTTTATTGCATTGAGTTACACACAATTCTTTAACTAAACTAAGATATATTAGAAGAACAAGTTCTTAATACTTAGTCAGGTAAGGATGCATATTACATGTGTCAAATCTAATGGAAAACCATGTGTCCCACAAAACAAATGTATTCTGCAACCAAGAAAAGCAAGTTGGTATATGCATTCAGGCCTGATCTCCACAAAACAAGCGTACCTCTTTAGTTTTTCCAGTAACAAGTTGGTATATAGCAAGAAGGTTGTTGCATTCAGGCCTTTATGGATTGTCAAATTCCAAGCTGTAGATTGAAAATTTTGGAAAAACATAAATTTAAGATTTTAGGTGTCAAAACAATGACATGGAACTCAAGAAATGTCAAGAATGCAAACAAATAACTCATGTGAAAATAATTCACCCGACCGAAAAAAAGTTAAGAATGGAAACTAGAAATGGCAGGAAGCTTCAAGAAGTAAATCATCAACAGGAGTAATGCTCCTTGATGTATATGCTAATATAAGTTTTTGCGGCATATCAAGATGGTTACAGCACTGTGTCATGCACCCAAGGTCGTTTATATACGACATGGTAGCGAAGATGTCTGTGATCTCGGGAGACACATTTTGGCCACTTTGGAAAAAGAGCAAGTAAAACTTGGAAGTAGCATGATGACCAATTAATTGACAAAGTAATGCTCCATAACTTGGAAGTAGCATAAACTCCATGTTCTCTCTTTTCTCACTTGTAAAGGGTAAAAAAAGGCAAACCCCTAATACCTTTGAAAGGCCATCTGTAAGAGACATCACTCGAGCCCCCGCAGGTGGAACAAGAGCCTCAGGAACCTACATGTTAAAATTGAGAATGATGAGGAAAAGTTTTGATTCAAAGCTTGCAACTTTATCCAAGTTGAAGGGGAACACATGCACCTTGAAAAGTGTACCACCTCTCTTAAAAATAGAATGATGACTATTAGAATCGTGGCACAAGACATAGACTAATTGTTGAATTATCATATTTTATTTTTCAGAATGTAATAGGAAAGACATCCAACCCGACCATTTTTTCAATTTCTTTCCCCCAAACAAGTAATTTACTCGCTCAGCCAGTTCACGAGTCAGTTCCAGATGTTGTCTCTGATCCTCACCCACTGGTACTAGATCGGACTGCATATGCATACAAAAGATTAATCATAAGGAGGTTCCGTGTAGATTTTTACTGAGAAAACATAATATCTTATCCATACTAAACCAAGAGAAGAACTTTGTAGAGTTCAACAATATTTGAGTATGGAACTCAATTCAATATGAACATAAAAGCTCAATCACCTGATATAAAAGAATATCAGAAGCATTAGAACAGGATAGGTCAGAAGTGCAACTCTAACATTTTCGTCACCCTATAACAAAATTAACATAAAAGACAATATTAAATTCCTTATTCAATAGATGAACAAGGAAGTTAAAGAAAAAATAATAATGGTGATGAGGATATCATACGCTAGTGACACACCGTCTTGCGTGATTTTTCTTTAAACTGGATCATTTTGTTCAGCCAACCAAGTGGTGTGACAGAACTAAGTAGCCACATCAACTCTACATGGGCACGAACATGAGACTGCACAAACACAGAAGCCTGCAAATGATGACAGAATTAGTCTCATACCTTACAGCAAATGATGACATTACCAACTAAAAGGCATAATGCAGCATGAAAAGAGAAACTTGTGGGCTCGTACCTTGGCTATGTCGACACCACAAGCCAGATAAATTGCTGCAGTGCTCCTGATTGCTTTAGACAGTTCCACAACATCATATTGTAAAGTAATCTATATACAAAGGGGGGGGGGGGTAAATGGAGATGTCAAATGCGATTGATGAGATTAAACAAGAAATATCATACAATCCATAATTGTTGATAAGAAGCAAGGAAAAGAGGTTGAAATCTTAAAAATGCCCTACCGCATGTAAATCTACAATGAAGAAGAGTGTTTCATAAGTATCCTGCAAAGAAATAGCAATTCAAGGTCATCAAGTCAGTCAGAAGGAAACATTGTACTATAATAAAATAAAATAACAAAATTAACACATGGGTATGCAGGCACGAAATAGATAGAAAGCTAGTAAAGGTACCAATACAAATCACATGCACGCACACACATGCATGCACTCAAGCAAGCACGCATGCACACATACAAGCTCGACAGAGTATTGAATAATTTTACATAACAATCTACTGATTATGACACCTCTGATTTTCAAAATGATGAAGCTGTCATGTCATATATGTTCATTTTGCCTCTAGTTAATCATTAATCAAATATGACATAAACATAGGAAGCAAACGAACCTGAAGTGAGATCCAATTCTTAATGGCGCCAAGATAGTTTCCAAGGTGTACGGATCTAGTAAGTTGTACTTCAGAAACAACTCTTTTTCTGTAAATTAAATTCTGAGTGAGAAGTCATCTTATATTAGGAATAAGAAACTAAAAATAGAAACTGGGAACAGACCAAATATCTTAAACTATGTCAACCTGTAAACAAAGTATAAAATACCACTCTAAGCAAATATAATATGATATTAAACTGAGCTGAGAGCATTTTTTTGAAATAAGCTTTAAACTTTGCAACAAACTTTAAACCCTGTATAATGTCATTAGAACAATAGCGCACACGTCCACAATTGGAGGGAGGGAGGAGGGGAGGAAAGTTTAGTTGCGTTAGAACTTTTGTTAATATATGACAAATGTGACATGAAACTTGAAAAATACCTTCAATCAATTTATTATTTTATAAAATTCAAAATTCGTGCTTAAGTACCAACTACCACTATGGCTACGGTAGAATAGTTACAAATTCTACCTCTTGTTTGGTAGGGTGATTTGTATATTATCGTAATAATATTTATTGAATATAATATCTTTAAACATGTTAAATATAGTAATGTGTGCATGCCCTATGGCCCCTAACCCCCTATCATACTTTGAAGTGATAATCATAACATTTTACTTAAAGTAAATTTTAAGTATAACTTTAGACAATTTGCTCAGCAGACTCTTTCAAGCACTGAAATTATATCTTCCTTCAAATCCCAAGCATGAGACAAAGCTAATTCCAAACAAAACCCAAAAGCTACATTGCTAATTTGCAGTCTCATCATTCCAACAATTGAACAAAACTCTAAAAAAAAGTAAATCAAGTAACTTACTTTCTTTGACTAGCTACAATCTCTGATGCCTCCATAACCGGTGCCGCAACACTACAGAGACATTGGAACCCATCACGCTCGCCGATACTCCGCAATTTCCAAACTTGTTTCTGACCTTGGCCGCTGTAATTAACAAAAAAGAAGGTGAGATTATAAGTTTGCAAATGATCGCTATCAATAGAAAGAGGAGGAAGGATTCAAATCTAGGCTATTTGCTCGAGATTCGGATCCTGGCAATTTTCTCCATAGACTCGTACAATGAAAAAAGAATTTTTTAATCTTTCGTTAAAAACATCAGATAATTCCAAGTAAAATTCAAAACGGACAAGCAACATTTTGAACAATTCACTCCCATCGATCGAACAAAACCCTAAGAAAGCCACTTCTCCAAAGAACAAGAGGTAAATCCAGTGGAACTCACTTCTAGGGCTAAACAATTAGAAACTGTATCTTTCATTAAAATCATCATCAGATAATTCCAGGTAAAACCTAAAAAAATGGCGACATTTCAATCACCTGACTTCCATCAACCGAACAAAACCCTAAAAACAACCAATTCCCCCCTTTTAATCGTCATCAACCTCGAGCCCGCTTGCTCGGACAACCCCGCCCTCTCTATTGCCGGCGCCGTGCAGTCTCAGAAGATGGCCGTCCGCCTTGGAAGTAGAGGACGATGGCGGCGTGGAGATGAGAGAGATTTTTGGGGGGGGGAGAGGGGGGTTTAGCCCGTTTTAGATGGAGAGGGAAATAAAAAAAGAGGAGGAGGAAATGAAAAGCAGCGGGGAAATAAAAAAGAAGAGGGGGCTTTTTTTGGCGACGCATATGAATAATAAAACGTCGGCAAAAGTATAGCTTTTAGCGACGCAATAGTATTATGTCGCTAAAAGCTATATTTTTATCGACGCAATATAGCGTTGGCAAAAGTATTTATTTTTAGTGACGCAAAACTGTTCGTCGCTAAAAGCTACACTTTTGCCGACGCTAACGTGCGTCGTCAAATGTATACTTTTTTTGCGACGAATATTTTTACGTCGCTAAAAGCTATACTTTTGCCGACGAAAATGAAAAAACGTCGGGAAATCCATACACTTTTACCGACGCTAAGTTAAAACGTCGCAAATAATATACACTTTTAGCGATGCTAATTATTAACGTGGGGAAAAATATATGTTTTGCCGATGCTAACTAAAATCATCGGGAAAAACATAGTTTTTGGCGATGTATTTAACCATTCGTCGGGAATAAGCGTCGGGAAAAATGCAATTTGTTGTAGTGGCCGGGAGAATTCAATTGATCAAAGTTGTTATTCTGGGGATTCAAACTTTCTGGGTTAGCAACTATATTTTGCCGATCAAGATGCTTGAGAAAATTGACAGGCTTTGTTCATTCTTTCTATGGTGTCAGAAAATACACTTAATTTCCTAGAGTGTAGTCTGCCTAGGGAAGAAGCAAGGAGATCTGAGTCTATTTTCAGCTAAGACTTGGAATCATGCAACTACGGTAAAACTTCTATGGATGATTCATTAGAAAAAGGACTTGCTTTGGATCAAATGGGTACATGGACACTACCTACAAAATTTAAATATCTGGCAAGTTCAACACAGAGAGAGTGACTCATGGATGTGGAAGCAACTTCTCAAAGTTAGAAACATGATGATAACCAAATTTGGTAATGCTGAAAATATGCAAAACACTATTGATGGCTGCTGCATCAACGGCAAAATTCAGCTATCCTTGGTATACAATGCTTTAACTCAGCCTATTACTTTAGTTGCCTGGGCAGATACAACTTGGGATGGATTACACTACCCTAAACATTCATTTATTCTTTGGTTAGTTAATCATTCCAAACTTCTCACTTAGGAAAGACTATGTCGATTAAGAATACTTGTCACAAATAATTGTGTCCAGTGTTCTAGTCACTTGGAAAATTGCATGCATTTGTTCTTTGAATGTCAGTACTCGGCTGATGTTTGGAACAAGGTGATGGACTGGATTAGATTCACATGGAGATCTTGTGATTGGAACCAACTCATTTACTAGTATTACAATCTAAAAAGGAAGGGATTCAAGAAGAATTTGAAGAGAATGGCTCTCTCGGTTGCAACATATTCAATCTGGCAGGAGAGAAATGCTAGAATCTTTCAAGGGAGAGCTCGGGGGTCTGATATGCTATTCTGTGCAATCAAATTTTCCATTTATGCTAAAATTTTGTATGAAAATATACCTGTTCATATGAAGGAAGCACTGGAAAGAATGTAATTTTTGTTTCTTGATTACCAGCTTAAATCTGGTACTTTGATGTACAACACAATTTCACAGTTGGAAAATGAATAAAGTTTAATTCATTGACCAAAAAAAGATATATTTATTCAAATAGAATAGATAATGAGGATATACAAGTGTAATTAAATGTAATGATCAATAGGACACTATGTCCCTCCTTGACCCAAATAGTTTTTGCTTCTTCCAATCTCTTCTTTGTGCTATCTAAGAGTATTTAGTTCGTACCTTCGGCTTAGCTGTTTGCCTAAGGAGGAAGACGGTGATCTTTGTTTGGTACCTCTTTCATCATAAAATTTCTTAAACTTGGATCCCATGAATTAGTTCTATTCTCAGTCATAATGATGCATAGGAGTCCAAAGTGGCAAATAATTACTTTCCAGAGCAAGTTGACAGCCTTTTGTTCGGTGATAGCAGCCAAGGGCTCTACGTACCTTGACCCGTTTAGTGAAATAATCAACAGTGTATTAATTAAGAACTTTCTCTATCCGCTAGCTTGCATGAAAGGTCCCAAGATGTCGATCCGCCACATAATAAAGTGCAACGGACTAATGATGGATCATGTGGCTATAGCAGGGAGGTGTTGTATCGAAGCAAATTAATGGTTGATATTTGTCACACTTGTTCACATAATTTCATGACGACATCTTCCATCGTCAGCTAATAATAGCCCACTCGCAGAATTTTAAATGCTAATTAAGGCTATGCCCCTAAATGTTGTCCACGTATATGCCTTCATGCACCTCAGACGAAAAGTGCTTGGCTTCGCTCGGCCAAACACAACGCAGGTAGGGCAAAGTATAGGACCTTGTGTACAAAAGTCCATTTATCATCACACATCTCGCTGCTTTAAAAATGAGGTTATTTGCTTCTTTCTTCTTTTCAGGAACCTTGTCGCTACATAAAGTATGGAATCCATCCAAACTCAGCTCAGGTTGTTTGATCCACTTCATCTTCTACATCAATGCATGTTTGGAAAGCACCTCCATGAACACCGTTCTACTATAACAGAAGCACTTAGCAGATGCTAGCTTAGAGAGCAAGTCAGCCTTGGTGTTCTCCCCTCTTGGAATTCTTTGATTAGAAAAGAACTGTTGAAGATCAACCCCAGCCCATTACAAAGCCCAAGGAAAAATAA
>BQKN01001100.1:1169204-1208912 GCA_022839385.1 Asparagus kiusianus
ATAGGCAGTTGCATGTTAATAATCATATCATACTCCCTTTAAAAGAGGGAGTTATGGAAAAACTTTCTATGGACTATATTACCCCTATTTTTTTGATATTATATTTTAATCCTAACTAAACTAAATTAACTATTATTGTTAATTAATTATATTATATACCACTTCAAGTTTGTCTAACTTGGTCCCTAAAACTTCAAATATTATTATAAAACTCTACATCATATAAATTATTACTAATGTATAATAATATATTAATAGGCATTTGCATGTTAATAATCATACTCCTTTTAAAAGATGGAGTTATGGAAAAACTTTCTATGGACTATATTTCCCTATTCTTTTTTAATATTACTAGGTAGTTGCATGTTAATAAATTATTTATGGAAAGAGTAGAAAACATAGAATTATCCTAAAATTGTACCATGATACTCATATAAGAAAATTATAAAGTGTATTCTTGCGTTTAGGTAACATGACAGAAGGTACAAACATGCGATTTTAGAAAACATTAGGATATTTAAGTGCAGCAAGATACAAGTGGATGTGTATAACTTTCGTACTATAAATTAATTATAAGTTTGTCTAACTTGGTCGCTAAACTTTTCAGTGTTATTGTAAAATTCTACATCATATTAATTATTACTAATGTATAATAATATATTAGTAGACAATTGCATGTTTATTAATTATTTATGGAAAGAGTAGAAACATAGAATTATCCTAGAATTATACCATGACACTCATATAGAAAAATTACAAAGAGTATTTGTGCATTTAGGTAACATGACAATAGATACAAACATGCAATTTTAGAAAATATTAGGATATTTAAGTGCAGCAAGATACAAGTGGAGATATATAACTTTCATAAGCTAAAAGGTATTTAAGTTCAATCAAGTCTATAAATATTTGAAATATTTGTTAACCACAAATAATAGTATGTGATCCTATATATATATATATATATATATATATATATATATATATATATATATATATATATATATAGTACAGGAGGTGTGAAAAAAATTAAAGCATCATATTTAAATAAGTCTCAAGATTTTGAATTATTTCCTAAAATTATATACTTTGCTTAGAAAACTTTAGAAGAGACTTGCGCAGGACTACTACAAAGTATTGGACATTAGATAAATATTGTACAACTAAAATCTATGATATCAGTTTGCAAAAATTAGGGATATGTAAAAAATACCGAGTGTCAGATGAGATTGTTAGACCCTAGAGGGGGGGTGATTAGGGTCTTATGCTAATCTAATCCAATTTAAATACCAATTAAAATTACTTAACAAATATATTCTTGCAAGATAGATATACGAGAGATATAAGCAAGAATAAGCAATATGAACAACAAGATATATCCTAACAAAGAGATATACAATATAATATATGCAAGGATATGTAAACTAACACAAGGGTAAACAATATGAACTAGATAGTGGATCATATAAATAATGAGCTAATGACAATGGCGATAAGAAATATAAACACAAGTATAAATAAACGCCAAAGCACACTCAAACACAAGATATGATCACGGAGTTCGGACCTTCCGTCCTACGTCTCCGCTCCCCACTCTCGGGGAGAAATCCACTATCACAACCCGGTTTGGAAGCCGAAACTTCTACACACTCGGTTTACAAGTTCACCGAAAGCTCTCACACAACAAAACACTATGCAATCACACTCTACACCCACACAAGTGTTGGACCTACCCGTGTCTCCCTCAAGTGCTCGGTTACAACCTCTCCCTAGGTTCGTCAACCGACGCCACTCCTCTTGGAACGATCCCCGACTCTCACCACACACTCCTCACTCGGTGTACAAGTGTATTACAAAGTGATCTCACAATTAAGCACAATATAACAAATGATTGTTCTCTCTAACAAGGTGAGAACTCATTTAAGCACAACTCAAAGTTACAAACTCTCACAACCCTAATATACTATGTATACAAATACAATAAGCTCAAGTGGGTGTGTGTAACAATGAGATTCAATAAAATCAAATCTAAACTCAATATAAAACTAGCTTTAATAGAAATGATAATCAACAAATAATTATAAATAAAAGCTAGAGTTGAGTTTAGGAAAACTTCTCTAGATCAAGAAGGAGAGATGAAGATTTGAGCCCAAACAAGAAGATGATCTCCTCCACTTGTGAAAACCAAAACAGCTTTAAACCAAACCCTTAAACAAGCTTAAAACAAGCTTAAACTTTTTTTAAAACTCTTTAAAACATTCTCTTAGATTACTTGAGAACTGAGATCAAAGAGGGTATATATAGCCTCCAAGAACCTCAGCCAAAAACCCCAAACAAAATGACAAAAATAGCCCCAGCAACTGTAACAAAAATAGACGTAAGGAAGAGAACTGACAGAGCGGCGGTCGACCGAAAAAACTCACGGTCGACCGCGATGCAGATCCCAGACTGAGAATCGAGCAGAGACTTCTTCGGTCGACCGGTGCGGTCGACCGAGGGAAATTTTGAGCTCTCGGTCGATCGTACTGGTCGACCGATAAACTCTCTGCTGCCCACTGTCGACTGAACATATGAGCGGTCGACTGGTGCGGTCGACCGATAACTGATACTATAGAAAACTGGTTCTGAAAGCTGTTTATCTGATTTTAAAACACTGTTTAAAATTATCAAATAAATTCTAAAAAATGTAAAACTTTGGAGAATGATTGTAGACATGATAATAAACATGCTACAACGACTGGTTTCCAAAAAGGACTTCCCAAATGAAAAATATCATCATTTTGCAAAATAGTTCAAAACACGAAAATGTAAACATATGAATTTTGATATTTAGGCTAAACCATGTTTTGAAACTTTGCACAATGATTATATAGACTTAATAAAATATGTATATGATTATTGTTAAGTCCAAAAACTAAGAATACAATATTTTCACAAAATTGCATATTCTATGCAATATATACAAAAACACAATAGTAGATATGAAACATGTGATTTCATATTTATAAACATGAAAACCAAAACTTGTATGTATATATATAACTATATATATGCATAGAAACCAAAACTTACGTATATATATATATAACTATATATATATAACTATATATATATATATATATATATATATATATATATACACACACACGAAGAGACCAATAAATGTGTGTGTATAGATATTGAGCTTAGAGTATATAACACACATAATATAAAACCTAAACTAGATTACCCAAGCTATGATCTTGATCTTCAATAAAGCTTGACTTGGTACACATTGCGGATGAAGCTTGAACTTGATCTTTAACTTGAATTGTAAGGCTTCAACCCGACATTCCGCCAACCGCCTTTGGATATGATCATTGAAGCGCAATCCATCCAACCTCCAACTTGTTGTTTGCCTAGAATAAATATGAAAACACAACACTAGACAAACAACATTAGAAGTAAATTGTTTGTTAAACATCATCAAAACAAGAAGGCCAACAGAGATGATATTCATACATAATATAACATTGTAAGTTATAATCTAACATATTAATGAATTTTGAACGTAAGGAATTTGCATGAAAATATATGCTTAAAATTTTAGGAGAGCTGAGACTGAGAGTGGAGAGATCTGGGATTGTGACTTTTATGGCTTTCGTGGATTTTGTTTTTGGTTTCCAAACATGACCCAAACCCTAGCCAATAATCAAATTAAAAATGACTCAATTTTATCGATGTCTTCAAAGGGATGTGTTGGCCAATATTTTTGATAACGATCGATATATTAGAAAAAATCCCCAAATAAAAGAAAAAATACAAAATCATAAATATTATCGAGTAAGTTCTTTAACCTGATATATCAATCATATAGCAATATATACCGTCCAATATTTAATACAGAGCCTATAAGAGCAACATTTAAAGATAATTTAGATATAAGTTCCTTGATTCTAGAGCTCCAACAATTCTATATTATTCCCACAAAATTTTGAAATTGCTTACAATTTAAGGGACTAATATTGAATTATTAAAAATGTGAGGCACATAAATATAATCAAGCCAAATTTTAAAAAAAGTGTTTTGTTTGAAAGCTCTCTCTCCTATGGGGATTGTTTAAAAAAAACTCAATTGATTTAATTTGACAAAACACCCTAAATATGGGGGTATTGTAGATAACCCCTCTTAACTTTGGTGCGATTTTAGAAAACACCCCTCAACTATAGCGTGCCTCATAAAACTCCCCTCATCTTTTATACTTCTCTCAACAAAACCCCTTAATGTATTACTTGAATATGCAATTTTGAGAAAATACCCTCTTGAAGAAAGCTATTTTCGTTAAAAGAACTCTCAACCTATAATAAAAGGACCACGACCAATTTATAATTCCTTTTCCCTCTATATCTCCTCTTTTTCTTTAATCTAGCAAAAATCAAACTAACTTTTTATGGTTGAGGGATATTTTGGTCTTTCCAAGTTAAATACTTGTCATATAATAGATTAGACTCAATGATATTAGTTTTGAGCGGTTAAGTGAGAAAATTTTATAGGGTTAAATTAAAATTCTGAAGTTGAGATAGATTATCTACAATACCCTAAATTTGACAAAGATTTACTCAGTTTTAAGTTAGCAATTTTCGTGGCCAAAGGCTCGAGTTTGAGGTTTGCCACTCATGACCCTTAAGTGTCCTACTAACCTGGTGACTGTATGGGATAAGGGGCCAGTTCACCCAGGGTTTTTTGGTAAGAGTGGGGGGGCTCAAACTCGGGCCTTGGCTTGGGGATCCTTTTGCCTTACCAGGTTTCCCTCGTATCCAAAAAATAGCTGATTGGTTTTTTTTTTGATATTGCCCCCCATAGCTGAGAGGAAGGTTTTTAAAGTTAAACAAAGTGCAACTTAAGGTACACGTGACATCAATTTTATAAAAATAGATTTTATAGTAAGTATATCACTCTATTAACTCATTTGGGTTATGTGTCCTAAGATTTATCATATACATCAACTCTAAAAATCTTTTGCTACAAAAATCTCTACGAGAAATTTAATCTTTATTTGTGAAGGGTATATGATCCTTCTAATTCCCCTTGTCTTTCATGATTTGTATTAAACTATTTGACAAAATAAATTAAATTGTTTATTTTATATTTCTCACTTTTTTATAAGTTTATGAAGCACATAGCTTGGGTATGAGTATTGTTGTGGATATTGAATTCTTCTAACTCCTTAACCTAAAGTTTTGGATGTTTTTTAACATTGGATAGATCTGAATTATTTGTTAAAATACAATCGATAGTGCATAATATGTATAAATCATTCTCATATTATATTTTATAATTTTTTGAAACTAGAGAGTAATCGTTTTGACAAGTCAAATAATTAGTTGGGAAGATGTAGAAAGACTACAATATCAGATTTTGGAATTAGTCACATAATTTATGTTTTCTTTCTTGATTGAATTTGCACATTCTGACAAGGAAAATTCTAGAAAAAAGTTTTTGAATATCTATAAAACTTGATCGTTGGATAAACCACAGGTGGAATTAAACAACAGGGGAAAGTGATTTCTTTATAGTTAAACAAAATCCTATATAACAAGATAAAACCTGCTATTTTACTTTGATGAATTCAAGAATTTTAACTTTATCATTAGTAATAATAGTTTTTTGATATTGGTCCCTTACATCATTAATATTTTGAAATTATATCTTCAAGTCATTAAATTGCTCTTAAGTCATTAATATTTTAAGACTTTTTTCTGTGATAGGCAAAATGTTAAAACCAATAAGATATTATACATGGAAAATCCAAAAAAATTAATATATTATCATAATCATAAACTTTTTTGCAACCATGTTTTACTAAGTAAATAAGTTTAAAATAAATAATTAAGATATTTGACCACGTGCAATGCACGTGTATTCCACCTAGTATATAATGCACGTGTATTCCACCTAGTGTATATATATATATATATATATATATATATATATATATATATATATTATTATATATATATATAAGAAACCAAAACTTATATGTGTGTAAGTGATTGAGCTTAAAGTATCAACACACATAATATAAACCTAAACTAAATATACCCAAGCTAGTAGGTTTCAATATAGCTTGACTTGGTAAACTTGCGGATGAAGCTTGAACTTGAATCTTTAACTTGAATAGCATCACTTCACTCCACAATTTCCACCAACCTCCATTTGATATGATCGTTATGGTGCAATCCATCCAACCTCTAACATATTGTTTGCCTAGAATAAATACAAAACACAAACACTAGACAAACAATATTAGTTATAAATTGTTTGTAAATCATCATCAAAACAAAAGGACTCAGCATTGATCACAGTAATGCAGCGACCAATTTCTAAATCTCTTGACAAAGTTGCTGACATATTCTTTCTTCTTCTGCTTTTCAGCTAGCAGTGTGGCTATAGATACTTTTGTGTTATCGTCGAAGAATTCGGCCATAAAGAGCCTTTCCATATCAACCCAAGATTTGATGGAGCCTGGTTCCAACTTGCGAAACCATTCAAAATTGACTCATTTGAGGGTGCTTATGAACAGTCGAGTCATAATAGTCATAATAGGATCATTCCCCACTATGTGTCCAGTTTGCTCCTAGAAGTAGTATATGTGCTGGGTAGGAGACCCATTGCCATTGAATTGTAGGAGGTTGAGTGGCTTGAACTTCGGAGGATAGTGGACGACATCCCATTCAGCAGTGTATGGTCTAACCACCCCCAGTTCTCTGAAGTTTCTATAAGGCTTCAAAGCATCAAGCTGCTTTTGAAAGTCGTCCAACTTTTGGTCTCGCTCTTTCTTGCGAGGGTTGGACTCAGTTCAGACGACTCAGAATGAATTTTGAAAATTTCTTCATCCTCATCCTCTTCATCATTGTCATCTTGATTTCGACGGCTATTTTCTTCCTCGGTGGGTGACGGTCGCCTAGGCCTTGATCCTGAGGCTTGGGGATGGACTTTCTTCTTTTTTTGTTGTTTCTCCCTGAGGAGTCTCTCTATCATTGCTTCTAAGCATCTGATAGATTCCTGTTGTTGGAGGATGGTTGATTGTTGTTCTTCCATCTTCCTTGCCATGTCTTCCTCACTTTCGGCCATGTGAGCACTTATAAGTTCACTTTGATTGGTATTAGAAGGCTGAGAAGTTGCGATGACTGAGTTTTCAGGTTCTTCGTTAGCCTTGTTCGTAATGCCTGCTAATCTTCGGTAGTCTAGTGGGATCACCATACCAGTACGGATATATGAGGTTAAACTGATTCTCGAAACTCTAATGAGTATACGAGTATAAATTGATTCTCCACGCTCCAACGCCTTAAGAGCTTAAACTGTATAGACTCCAATTAACGTATGAGTATAAAATATGTTCACGCTGTAATAGAGATCAATGCCGGTCAATACGTCAACAATTTCACCACAACAAGGCTCATGATAATTTTCAGGTCAAAGGATTATTTTGGGTAGTTCAATCACAATTCAGATATAAACTCCTGACTAAGATAATCAGTTCAGTGTTGACTTAACGATGAGAGTTAATTCAAGTATCAACACACCAGTTTCAGTTCAAGATTTCGACAACGGTCAAATGATAAATGCATCACCAGAAGAATTTTAGATTATTCGATAAAATACTGAATAGACTAAAGTTAAAGAAGTCAAGAATTGAAGACAAAGCCTATCTGATCCAAAGTATTCCAGACTCCTTGATAAAAGACTAAGGAGACTAAAAACTTTGGAGGGGGTATCTGTAGGCGTTAAAAATTGCGTATAAATTCTCGAATACAACTCAAGATAAAGAGGATATGATTAACGTAATCATATGAGTCAAAGAAAGTCATCCTATGCCAAAAGGAAGCAAGAACGCACGAAAAGATGGAATGAAGAAGCGACTAAGCACGCAAAACGATGAAACAACGAAGTAAGAGAGACACAATAGTGTGTCTCGCACTTGCACACAAGTGTGAGACACACAATGCGTCTTACACAGGGAGGGTTCCCCGATGCGTTTTCTGATAGATTTCTCAGGATTAGTGTGTTTCAATGGCTTCCTAACTACCCTGGGAGTATCCTTAAACATAGGAAAGTCATTATTAATTGAAGATGCATTCAAATCACATGATCTTATCTACAAACATGGTGTCTGAAGCATATAAATACCCCCCTAGCGTCCATATGCAGGGGTAATCGAGAGGACTGATGTACGTGCGAGAGAACTTATGATTTTCAGAGCAAAGCCACAATTTTCAGAGAGAAAGGTAGGACCTTGACGAATTCTTTAGCATAAAGAGGAATATTTTGAGAGATCCTGCAGGCCTTTACCCCTTCCCTTGAGATTGTACCTTGTTTTGATCTCGAGAAGAATATTAATCTCACCTTGCTGAGATTATTTGCTTTTGTTCTTATTTCTAAAAATAAATAAGAACACTAAGCCTTCTTCACGATCAATTTGAATCTGTGAATCAGTGGTCCACTGGCTAATGTGTCCCCGGCACATGTAAAGATCTCACGCAAGCATCGACCGATAAACGATCTCTACATGTGTTTCTAGGAGATCTCTTTTTGTTTTTGTTGTAACAAGAAATCTTATAAAAATATTAACTCTTTTGATCTGTGTAAATGATAAACGTTATAATGGGTTCAATAATGAAATTGATTGCCGACACAAACAGTTGATGGCTGAGGGTTTGCTAAAAATCCTATGAGTATTATATTTATTTATTCCAAACAGAATGAGTAATCATAATAGAGTGTAAACCATAAAAAAGTTCATTTTATTAATAAAATGTAAATACAAAAAAAAACAAAGTGGTGTTGTCACTCTACAGGTAGCTTGCAACTACAGATTTGTTCTTCCAGCTTGGAAAGTTTTTCCACGTAAGCTCGTTCAAGCTCCACCTTCAGATTGGCTTTTAGGGAGTCTCCAGTAGTAGTCAAAGTCTTTGCAACCTCCTTCTCCATTTTAGCAAGCTTCTCTCTCTGAGGCTTCAGCTTCTCAAGCATCTTCTTGTGAGCTTTCTCCACACCGGCCAAGTCACTTTTCAGGATGGCACGAGCATCCTTAGCATACTCAAGGGCTTTCTCAAGGCGAGCTATTTCTGTGTGGCTTAATTCTAAAGATTGGTGCAAGTCGGTCATGGTTCTTAACTTCTTGGAGAGACTTATTTCCATCTGTCTTTCACGACCTTATAGTTTTTGAAGTTCAAGTCTAGTGGACATCTGTGTATCATGCCATGCCTTTAGCCTTGATTCCATGTGAGCGGCTACATATGAGGAAGCACCAGCAGCCCGGAGTTCCCTCAGCTCTTGGAGTTCCTGCTCTAAGTGAGCCAAGTCTGCTGCGATGGAATCAACCAAGTCTGCATACCCCTCTTCCCTGATGCCCATCACATGTCGATCGAGGAGTCACTTGAAAGAGTGAAAGGGCAATCCCTTGTGAAGAACTCGGTCAATCATTATGTTCAGGAAGGAAGTGGAGCTATGAAGCTCTGAGCAGATCACGGCCCTATCCGAATCTTCATCTGACATCAACGCCTTAATAGAGTCATACGACGATGAAGAAAGCGTCGGAGGAAAAGAAGAAAAGTAAGCATTCTAAAAAGTTACTAATGACGGTCCTAATATTTTGGACCTTAAAGTAACCATGGGAGAAAACATTCTAATGTCGGCAGAAGATCCTTCAGGTTGGCGGTCTTGTTTTAGCCTCACCGACTCAATTTCATGAGTTGTTAGAGATTGCTCAGATTCAGTAGTTACTGACGCATCAGCTTCATCTGTTGGTCTTGTAGCTTGAGCAACGGGGCTAGCCCTAATTCTAGCTGAGAATTCTATGATCATTTGGTCCAAGAGAGTAGTAACTTCACGTTAGAAAGTGGATGGTTGAATTTCAGCAATATCGCGCTCCAAACCCGAAGTACCTAAATCTTTAGGCTGTTCCGAAGCCTTCGAGATTCTATTCGTATCAGCATCAATTGCTGGTCCTACAATCAAAGCTCTCACATGGTTACTCAAAATTAATAACTGAGTGAAAGTAACTTTCGAGTAGAGTGCATACCTGTAGATGAACCAGCTTTCGTGGTTGGTCTTGTGGCTTGACTCTTACCCGTTTCTGGCAGCAAATGAGAAATCAAATTATGGTTAGACTCGGATAGAGTAATCGTCCGGTCAAAGCCGTGCTTAGGAAGATCCCTAATCATATCATCATGGCCAGCTGCCACTTCAGCGCCAAGGACCCTCCTTAATTTCTTCTGGGGACTGGCGGGTGAATCTAACTTCTCATCCCCTGCGATTCTCTTACGATTCTCCATTACAGGAAAAGCAGAAAGCCCCACCCTCATCTGATCATCAATAGAGGGCGAGATCATGGAAATGCCTGCCACTCAAAGAGACGCCATGTCAAGAAGGTCATCCCTTTCCCTTGATCCGGTATAGATAAGAATCTTTTCCAAATGCCTCCTCTCCAAGTCGCTTAGGGCGACCGGCCTCAACACGTCCCTATTCTCCTCAGGCTAACCCGAGTAGGCAAAGACGCTGTCGATGCCATAAACCCACGCATGCTCCTCTTTCCAGTCTTTGTTCGACTCCAAAGCATCAGTAATAAGCTGGAAATCACCACTATAGTGGTAAAAGTAGTGTGGGTCCTTTTTAGTTAATCCAACGTTGATCAAATACCCAAGCAACTTCATGCTCGGTTGGACTTCAACGCGATGGTAGATAACTATGAAGGCTACCAAAATCCCCATCGCACTCGGATAAAACTAGGAGGGGGAAACCCCTAAAGCAATATATATCTCTCTAATGAAAGGGTGGAGCAGCAGCCGTAAGCCTTGCTCCAAATGGGCCAGATATAACATCATTCAATTCTCGCCATGACTATACACTGGTTCACTCTTCTCAAGCACAGCCAATGTGAAAGTCCTAGGGATATCATAAAGGTCGTAAAGCTGCAGAAGATCATCCATGTAGATCTTCGAGCGAATGAGCCTGATAAGAACAAGCTTCTCCTCATCACAGCCCATGGTCAAAGAATGAGAACAAGAATAGAAGTAAGAGTTCGTAAAGACATCTTACTAGCCCCTGCCAGGCTATTTATAGCTTCCTGAAGAAGCACGTTAGCGGGAAATTAACTACCACAAACAAAAAAAATTATCGGGGACTGCAGGCTGTCTAAAAATCACAACAGATAGCTAATCTCCATTAAACACTAATGATGGAAGTTACAACCTGACGACTTTCGCATCACCAATCCAATGATGAAAGTTGCAATCAGACGACTTTTATGTTAATAGATGAAAACTACAATTTGAAGATTTTTATATAGATCGAGAAAGGTTACAATTATACAACCTTTACGATAACCGATGAAAGCTCTGATCAACAGCCTTCACAAACAACAGCAGGAGTTACAATCTGACGACTCTCACATTTTAAGGAGCCAAGACGGAGATTACAAGATGACGATCTTCGTAAACGCTCTAACAAAAGAGACTACAAGTCAATAATCTCTTCAATTCAAGAAGCAAAGTTCACATTTACATCTCAGAATCAAGACGCAAAACTCACCTTTGCGTTTCAGAAGCTAGACGCACAGCTCAGAACTGCGTCCCAGATTTCAAACGCAGAACTCATCTATGAGTTTCAAGAATAAAACACAAGAGTCAACCTTGCGTTCCAGACTCAAAACGCATGGCTCACTACTGTGTTTTTCAGCCTTAAGTGCAGAACCCAACTCTGCGTCCCAGGTCCAGAATGCAGGGTTCGTGCCCAGAACACAATTCTTACATTTGACTCGTTCAAACACGAGCTGAACGGTTTCAAAATCATTTTCCCATTATTTGAGGGGATCACTCCCTCACTCAGGAGCAAATTAAGGGAGCGGTTACACCCCTTAATCCCCTATAAATAGCTAAAAATTAGCTTAAAATAGATCTTTTTAGATCTTCAAATTTGGGGGGGGGGGGGTTCTTTTTGGATCTGGGAGCAATTTTGGATCTTGGAGAGATCGACATTCACCCTTGAAGATCTGGGATCATTCCTCGGCAACAAAGATCTTTGGAGCTTTTCTTCATCTTTGGCTATAAATCAATTTCGGTTAAATCAAATTAACTCTTTCAAAGAGTTTTTAACTTGCTTTGAGTTCTTTAACTCGTTAAGAGTTTCACACTTGCCACACAAGTTCTCCTTAACGTCAACTGAGAGGAAGATATTGTGTTCCACGAGGTGAAGCGTTCGGATCTTCAACGTGATACAAGGATCTGAACCCCCATCGACACCAAGAAGAACTCAGGTTAAACAAAGGGAAGGGTCTCTGTCGATCCCTTCTCTCTTTTTTAAATCGAAAAACCGATTGAAAAAAATTATAATTTCTTTTTCTAAGTTTGTTAGAGAGAGATTGCATTGAGAGAATTGTAATCCATTCTTTTTCTAAGTATGTTAGAGAGTAATACAAATTTAATTCTTCATTTTCTTCTTTCAATTTTCTCAACAAACAGTGGCAGTTAAAGAAAATTTCTAAGACAAAATAGACAGTATGAAACTCTATTTTTTCCTTTAGACGTGCTTTGGCTAAGCAAAACACACCTATTAAGCATCGATCCCCGCAAAGGAGGATACCGCCTATTCCCGAATGCCTCGCGAAAGAGAGCAAACGAGGCCAAACCATAGATTTGGAATTGAACAAGTTATGAAACCTCACCTCCAAATGACAAAGCCGCGGCCTTTGTCCTCTCAGATACTTGGGCAACTGATTTGCCCTTGGGAACACGTGATCTCTTGGTAGACATAGTGAAAAGAGGGATTTTAGCTGAAAATCTTGATGAAAAGCTAGGGTTTTGTGGCAGACAATCTAGAAAGCCTCCAAAGGAACCAAAATAGAGTGCCCTAACTTCGGTTCCTATCAAAGATCAGAAGAAAATAGGGCTTGAGCACTTTTAACAGGAGGAATGAGATCAAAACCGAGGAAAAGATTTGAAACCCTAGAACAACACTTACCTTTCCGGTCAAATTGGAGGAAAAGGAGAGAAAATGGATTTAAATCTCTTTTATAAGTGTTTTCTGCTGGTTTGAACTCAAAACGAGCGGTCGAATGAAGCCCGAAAGAATCGCATCGCGAATACTTAAAGATTCGAGCCTGATAGTTTCCCTTCGAGTGAGACGGTCGATGCTAGCTCGCACACGCGAGGCAACGTATACTGTCACGCACACACGAGACAACATAGATAGTCTCGCACGAAAGAGTTCTTTTTAGTGTGATTTTCGCTGCATCCTCAACTTATTTCCAGTACATCTACGATACTCCGATGAGTATACGAGTATAAACTGCTTCTCCATGCTACTCCTATGAGTATACGAGCATAAACTGTTTCTCCGTACTACTCCGATGAGTGTACGAGTATAAACTGCCACATTATTTGCTATCTCAGCTTTCTTTTTTTTATTTTTTATTATACAAATAAAATTTTGTAAAACAATAATCGACAAGAAAATAGTTTATTATATATATATATATATATATATATATATATATATATATATATATATATATTTTAAATTTTCTATTTACTTTGGGCTTGCCAAACATGGGTGAACGAGTAACGTTAGATACCGGAGACCGGGCTTTTTTCTATCGGGTTTGGGCTTCAGGATCAAATCCCAACACAAAACAAATGTAACCCGCTTAGTCCACGGGTGACCTTTACCTTGCAGTACGCTGCGGTGTAGCATTACCAGATCCAAAAGGTTCTATCCCCCGGCTCTTTAGGGGCTGTTTTGTTTGCTTCTTTTGTCCCTGATTCACTGCCAAAAGCTGTCAGTTTTGACAGTTTTCTTGTCAAAACGCTTTTAAAAATGAAGTTTTGATAAGAAAACTGTCAAAACTAATAGCAAACTGTCAAAACTAACAGCAAGCTGTCAGTTTTGACAGGAATTAGAGCAAAATAAACCAACCAAACAGCCCCTTAGTCTTTATCAGTAAACACGGCAGCAATTTACGCCACAGTTCAACCCCTACCTTCTTCCTCCTCTCTACTCTCCATCATTAAACAAGAAAGGAAAGAGAAAAAAAAGAAAAGAAAAGAAAACCTTAAAAAAAATCTTTCCTCGGATCCGATCACCGTCGACCCCTCCAAGATGTCAACCTTTAGCGGTGACGAGACTGCTCCCTTCTTCGGTTTCCTCGGCGCCGCCGCCGCCCTCGTCTTCTCCTGTAATCTCACCGCCCTCTCTAATTCTCTTTCTGAAACCCTAGATCTGACCTGATCCGATCTTTGAATCGCAGGCATGGGAGCAGCGTACGGAACCGCGAAGAGCGGCGTCGGAGTCGCGTCGATGGGGGTGATGAGGCCGGAGCTCGTGATGAAGTCGATCGTGCCCGTGGTCATGGCGGGAGTCCTCGGGATCTACGGTCTCATCATTGCCGTCATCATCAGTACTGGTATAAACCCTAAGGCGAAGTCGTACTATCTCTTTGATGGATACGCTCATCTCTCTTCGGGTCTTGCTTGTGGTCTCGCTGGGCTCTCTGCTGGCATGGCGATCGGGATCGTCGGGGATGCTGGAGTCAGGTATCGTTTCGATCTTATTTTATTTGATTGTGAATTTTGTAGATCTTGATTGATTTTGATGCTGTTGAGGTTGGATCTGCCTGTAGTTAGCTAAGGGCTTGTTTGGATTGAGGGGAATAAGGGTGAAGGGAAGTTAGGGGAACCATTCACCTCCATTCATCTTGTTTGGGGTTATTCACCCTAGTTCTCATTGGTTCACCCCCTAATAGTATAAAATTTGTTACCCTCCAAATTTGGGTGTAACCAAGGGAAAGGGAACTATTGAGAGCTATTAGGGCCCCCAACATTTACAGTTTTACCCATATGGAGATAATGCATTCATATACAACTATTGAGAAATTAAAAAACCAAAACTTTATCCCCTTTCCATAATCATCAAATCCTTATTCATCTATATCACTTGCGCGCGCTCTCTCTCTCTCTCTATATATATATATAGGCAAAATGGTCAGATTGGTATATTTTCTAGAGGCTTAGTGACATGTTAGTATATTTTCTTTTTATTTTGTCAGATTGATATAAATTTTCAACTCCGGCGCCACATAGGCCTTAAGTTTGGCCGGAGTCAATTTTCCGGCCATTATTCTCACGCGACAGCTCACGTGACTCTGACGTGGCCTTTACGTGGATTTCAACGTGGCGATATTTAGCGGGAATAAGTGAGCGGTTTGTCTAGAAAATCGCAGAAGAGCAGTAATTCACTCTCATTCTTTAATTTCCCTCTCTTCCCTAATTACAGAAGAAAATCGTAGAACCCTAGAGCGTAACGATCCCCAAATTGCAGACGATCGAAGTTCAAGGCTTCCATCTACTTCATCGTCTATGGCGCGGGGCAAAAGGTGAGGGGAAATTTCATATTTTTGAAACTAATACAAGGAAATTTGACGGGTTTATTGTAAATTAGGGTTTTTTGATGGGTTTAGTGAGGAGTTAGGGTTTTTATTGTGATATTTCAGATGAGTCTCCAAATATTGGTTAAAATCAGACATGGAGGAAGTTTCCCGATGGGCTGGGTTGAAGATTATGTTGGTGGTAGATTTGATGTTAGGTTTATAGACAAAGAGGATCTGAGTATAGAAAGACTGATGGATGAAATTAGTGCAATTGGGTATAACAATATTAACGGCTTGTTCTACTGTGTTCCTGGTGTAGGGGTTGCAAATGGTGGATTAAGGTCTCTAAGTGATGAATGTTCCTTCATTGAAATGCTAGAACATGCAGAAAGGGTGAAAGCAATTGAAATCTATGTTGAACATGGCATTGATCAACCTGCAGAAGTTATTATGGAAGATTGTGATGTGCTGTTGTTGGAAGGTGTGAGTCAACCAATTTCTGAATCACGGACTCACCAGTTGAAGCACAAGAAGATATGCAAATGCCAAAAGCGACCACTCCTAAAAAGAAGGGGACAGTAGCAGGACCCAAGAGATCAATACCCAGGAGAGCCACTGCTAGTGCCAATGAGAAACGAACACCCAAGAAAGCAACACCCAAGAGGAAGGTAACATACCCTTCAACCTCCAGGAAGAAACTTACACCCAGGAGGGCAACCAAGTTGTCAACCTCCAGTGAAACCCTGCCACAACAAGAAGCATTGTTTTTAGCCTCTTTAGATGATCAGTGTAGTGCACAACAGCAGGCAAGTCCATCTAGTGATAGTGACGACTCTGTGGAGGATGAGAATTACAGAATGGATCCTAGGGAGGCATTTGCAGATGATGACTTTGATGAAGATGAACTATTTGATGAGTTTAGCAATAATGACAAAGGAAAAAAAAGAAGAATGTGCAAAAGAAAGAGGATGACAGTGCCTACAGTGAATGTGGAGGGCAATGAGAGTGTGCCTGAACCAAATAATGAACATAGGGAGCTAGTGAATGTGGAGGGCAATGAGAGTGTGCTTGAACCAGGCCAGGAAGATAGGGAGGCAGTGAATGAGGTTCACGGTGCTCACAGTGATGATTCCTTTCAAGCTGCTATATGTAGTGAAGACGAGGAATTGAATGAGATTAGGCAATGCAATAAGGAGAATCTAAGTCAAGAGATGGGCCACATTGCTTTAAACTCTGGTGCAGTACTGGGAGATGATGTTGATGCAGGTAACTCCTTTCAATTTAACTGTCAGACCCCCTCGAGTGATTAATGCTAATGTACCAACATTACCCCATGAAGGAGTGCATTCAAAAGCTGACAACACAGTTGATGAACCTGGGCCATCAACCACTGAACCACAACAACAGTCATGGCCAGAATTTTTTACAAATTATGATGGTGGATATGAATCAGATCCTAGATCAAGTGGTGATGAAGGTCCCATAATGGCAAGTGATGAGGATGAAACTCTTGTCCAAAGTTTACAAAAAAAGGCAGCAAAGGTCAAGTATCTATTTTTTAATGAAGAAGTTGACATGAAAAATGTTAAATTGACAGTAGGATTGAAGTTCACGTCAAGGGAAATATTAAAAGAAGCAATATTGAATTACTCCATACAACAACACTATGACATTGTTTATGGAAAAAATGATAAGAGGCAGTTGAATGTGAATTGTGCACTCTGTCATTAGCAGCTAAATGCTATACCATGTCGTGATGATGCTAGTGCTTGGAAAATCAATAGTATGCACCATTATCATACTTGTGTCAGGACATTCAAGAATAGGCTAATCATTGAAGGTTGGTTTGCAGGAAAATTTATTGACAACTTTCTGAGGGATCCTAAGTTCAAGCCCAGAGACATGAAAGCAGAAATGCAAAAACAATATGAGATCATAGTGGATTTAAGGAAATGTAGGAGGGCAAAGAGTAGGGCTTTGAATGCAGTAGATGGTTTGTTTAAGAAGCAATATGGCTTGTTAAAGCCATACATGAGAGAGCTCTTAAGGAGTAATGATGGAAGTACATGCATTCTGAAGGTCACAGATCAAAGTGACTCATCAGAATTAGGAGTCTTTGCAGGTAAAGATTCTACGTGTGCTTTGCAGGTAAAGTAAATGTGTTTGTTAGAAAATTTTAAAGTTTTATCAAAGCTTGTATGTGCAGGTTTTTTAGGCCATACTGAATTCATTCCTGTGTTCTCAGCCATGAAAAGGGGGTTCGTCAACAATTGTAGACCTATATTTGGACTTGATGTGTGCTTTCTTAGACATGCATGTGGTGGACAATTGTTAAGTGCCGTGGGGAGAGACGGCAATAATCAGATGTGGCCAATTGCGTGGGCTGTTATGGAGGCTGAAACAAGGAGCTCTTGGGAATGGTTTATGAGAATCTTATCCAATGATCTCAACATGGGAGAGGGGAGGGATGGACAGTAATTTCAGACCAACAAAAGGTAAGGATTAATTTCATGTCATATTCAATTTAATCTCTATTTAGGCTACATATTTACATATTTGGGTATGTTTTTTTGTTTAACCAGGGTTTAGTTCCAGCTATACATGAAGTTTGGCCCCAAGTAGAGCATAGGCAATGTGCAAGACACATTTATTCTAATTGGAGGAAAGCACATACTGGAAGAATCTCTTCAAAAACAATTTTGGTATTGTGTGAAGGCAACCTCCATGGGGGATTTTGCAAGAGAGGCTGGCAAACTCAAGGATTACTCTCAAAAGGCATACGACGACTTCATGGCAAGGGATCCTCACACCTTCTGTAAGTCCCATTTTAAATGTCATAGCCAATGTGACAGTATCGATAACAATATGTCCGAAATCTTCAACTCATTCATCCTTCTTGCAAGATACAAGCCAATAATTTCTATGCTAGAAGACATTAGACTTGCCATGATGGATAGGATGCAGTTAAAAAGGAAGTTGATTACACAATTTGTGGGTGGGATTGCCCCTAGGATAAGCAAGAAAATCAAAGAGGGATATCAAGAACAATTGCACTATCAAACACGTTGGTCGGGAACAAATGACTACAGTGGATTTGAGATACATCACAGAAGGATTGGCCATGAGGTTAACTTGGGTGAAAATACCTGTTCTTGTAGGGTTTGGGACTTGACTGGAATTCCATGTTGTCATGCCATTAGTGCAATATTGTTCATGAGAAAGAATCCATAAGATTTTGTTGCTCATTGGTACAAAAGTGAAGCTTACAAAAATGCTTATGAGAGCTTGTTAAATACTGTGTAAGGTACCAAATTTTGGGACCTTCAACAGGAGGGATCTGTGTTGCCTCCTCACAGTATTAGGAAGCCAATGGGGAGGCCCAAACATACTAGAAGGAGGGACCCTTCAGAAGGTCCAAGAAATCAATTTAAGGCATCAAGGTAAGGTGTGCAAGGACGATGCACCTATTGTGAATCAAGTGAACATACACGGAGAAAGTGCCCCACTGCACCACCAAGGCAACAAGCTACACAAGTAAGCTAATTTTTTTTTGCAGCTGTATTTTCTGTTCATTAAACAACTTAAGCCTTACCTGATCCATCTTGAAGGAGTCACAAGGAACAAGAGTTGATGAAGGACCATCTCAAGTGAGGAAAAAGGGGAGACCAAAGGGAAGACTGAACAAAATTAGATGTGATGACATGCCTCCAAGCAATGCTCCAACGCCAGCATCCATTATCCTTGACAGAAGAAGCAAAGCTCCAACAACTAGCGCTGAGGCAGGAAGAGGTAGAGGAGGGGGGTGGAGAGGGAGAGGAAGAGGTAGAGGGAGAGGTGGTGCTGGTCAATTACGGATGCCAGAAGGGTTTGGTTTGTGGCAAGGACCACAAGGAGAAATGGCATTTAGAGCACCTAGTGATAGTCAAGTAAATGTGATACATTTGACACCTAATGCTCCATCCTCACAGACTGCACCCTCTCAGGAATGAGTGTAATTAACTGCAGTAGATAACCAGCTTCTGAGATATTTTGGGACAAAGTTGTTCATGTCTGGTTAATGTTATTTTGGCACAAAGTTGTTACTGTCTGGTTATTGTATTTTGGAAACAAAGTTGTTATACATTATTTTGTGTTTACTGTGTTGATCAGTTCTATCTAGGCATGTTCTATTTAGTATTTTGTGTTATGTTATGTGATAAAGTTCTGTAACTTACATGCACTTGGTATTTTGTGTTTTGTTGTGTGTCACAGTAGTTTCCAAGCAATGTTCTACCTAATACATTTGGTATTCTGGATGTTCATTTGTTTAGCATGTTTAAAGTTTATATGTCTACTTCATGCCAATCCCTTTATTGACATCATTGAACTAGGTCATGTGCAATATGGGTCCAACAGGTACAATTGAATTCATGTCATTGAACCAGGTCATGTACATTTGGTTATACAAGTCATTGCACCAGTTCATGTGCATTCATGCCTGTATATAACAACCAAGAAAGTTCATTTATTCATGCACAATCAACAACACACATTAGGAGTTCAATTTACCAATCTGTCAAAATACTGTGCTTTATACACATCACAACCACTTTCACATTACAACCATATTCACATTACAACATACAGAATTAAACAGAGTGTAAACATTCCTAATAACAAAATAAACTTAATAATCCTTTTTTCTTCTGCAACATTTTCCTGCAATTCTAATCTTTCTTTCATCATTTTCTGCACTTCTTCCAAACAAGAAGCAGCCTCGTGTTGAGACAATTCGACATCCTCTTTAAGCTTGTAAATGTCCTCATTGCATCCTCTTAGCTGATTTTCACACCTTTGAAGTAACTCCTCCTTCAACAGCAACGTATTCCTCAAATCATTGATCTCTTCTCTTAGAAGTGGAAACAATTGACATCCAACACTACACATTGGTTTGTCAATCCATTCTCAAATGCCACAACCACCAGCCTATCATTACTCAAAAATCAAAGGAGACTATGATCAAGTGAGATGCGTAAAAAATTCCAACTTCTAAGTAAAAACTACAGTTGATTACTGCAACAAATGAGGAAGTAAATTTAACTTACATGCTGATTGCGACATTTGTAGAACCTTCGTCCTGGATTTTCATCAGTCATAGAAGTAAAATATTCGCAATCCAAACCACAATTACAAACCTTCACCCCAGATTGCTTTGCTAGATCATTCCATTGTCGTATAGCTTGTATTCCATTGAACCCTTGCCTGCTTCTTCCCATGCTCGTGCTTGATACTGATCTTGAGCGACAGCTTGAAGATGAAGAATCCATCACTAATTTAACTCCCACTGAACCTAACCCTAACCCTAGGAGGAAGATGAAGATGGAGTAAGAAGAAGAAGATGGAGTAAGGAGGAAGAAGAAGATGGAAGCCCTAATCGGAGATATAAACCCCCCTTTTACCGAAATTTATTCATCCCAACTACTTGCCATGCTGGAATCCACGTAAAGGCCACGTCGGAGTCACGTGAGCTGTCGCGTGAGAATAATGATCGAAAAATTGACTCCGGCCAAACTTAAGGCCTATGTGGCGTCGGAGTTAAAAATTTATACCAATCTGACAAAATAAAAAGAAAATATACCAATATGTCACCAAGCCTCTAGAAAATATACCAATCTGGCCATTTTGCCTATATATATATATATATATATATATATTCCTAGAATATTCAGAGGTCTTATAGTTCTATTGAACCTTTTGAAGGTTCTATTCCAGAATCTAGTTCATGAAGAACTGTTGCAAAAAAGAATAATTCAGAAAGCCAAGCTCAAAGCCCGTCTCAAGCCTTTTATAAAGGTCTTGTCAATGAAGTAAGTCAGGATAATAATCATGAGCCTTTTAATCTAATAGTAAAACGAGAAACAGAATGGACACCTAAAAGGATGTTCGAAACAGTTCTCTACTTAGAACAAGAGGATATTTCTCTCATGAATGATACTGAAAATTTCAGAGCGAGATATTTAAATGACAATTATTATCTAACATTGTCATTAAAATCCAGATCTTGGATGAAAACATTAATAATACAAAAAGAAATAGAAATTACTCATTTCTGGGGATCTGAGAATAAAAATATTCTCCCAAATTTCAGTAAGTGTATTATTAAAGAGGTTATTTTACCTCGGAAATGGGCTATAAACCCAAATCAAGAATTACCTTTGGTTAAAGCCTAGAATTCTAAAGAAATATATTTCTTCAATTACTGGGATTATAAGCAGACATTTTATAATATCTTTTTATATCAAAATCCCAAAAACAAGTATACTTGGATGATTAAACTTTGTCCAGAAGCTCTTAAAAAGGACATTCCTTCATGGTTTTATGATTGGTGAAAAATTTATGGTGCTGAATTGAATATCCTTCCAGAACCCATATCTAAATTATATTCTGGTTGGGTAGAATCTCATCCCATTATTTCTAAAATGGATGATAATCATATTATCGAAGGATTATGTGTTGTTTACTTTTTCTCTGAAGTAGGGATTCCATGGATTTGGACATGGACTTTTGAGTCAGACTGGGATGACTCACACTTGCCCATCCTTAAAAAAAATTATTACTGTAGATGGTGGAGTGTAATTATTATTGAAGAAAAAGTAAAACTTATTGAAGAAATTATAATGAGAAATAATACTGTTCTCGAAAAACTATTTCTCAAGAAATTCAGAAGGTTAATCCAATGATGCAGTTAGCCAAAATGATTAGACAGAAATATCCGTAAGTTTCTAAAGCAGAAATGTCTTGATCATATCAAAAGATAGTTTTTGAAGCCTTTGACAATATGGAGACTCAATCTAGTAAAAGTCTTGACTCCTGCGGCGAAGATACTACTTTGCCCGATGCACAATGAGGAGAAGAAGAAGAAGATATTTGGATAGCTGTCATGGGAGTTCTGAATTAGATTCCGACAACTGACCTTAAAGGTAAAGGAAAAGAAAGTTAAGGAAAAAGAAGAATTAAGATTCCTTTTATGAGTTGAGCTCCGGGGAGTCACTCATTACATTCCTACTTTATTAAAGAAGCTTTTTCAAAAGACAAGCTTTTATAAAATTACTTTTGAAAAGAAGATGCCCTATCAGGTATCTTTTACTTTATGTCTGTACTTTATTCTCTTCCAGTCTATATAAGGAGAGAAGATATATGTTGTAAGGTATGCGTTTTTAGTCTAAGTTTTTATTTCAAAGTCAGTGTGGATTTGCAGTGTGCGGAGTTCTCTTATAAGATATTTTATAAATAAAGATTGTGGAGGAAGAAATTATCTTAAGAGTGGGCAGACGAACTTTATAAGCTCTTAAAAAGGCCATTCCATCATGATTTTATGATTGGTGGAAAATTTATGGTGTTGAATTGAATATCCTTTCAGAACCTATATCTAAATTATATTCTAGTTAGATAGAATTCCATCCCATTATTTCTAAAATGGACGAAGATATGGCTAGAGTAATTTTTTCCTCTACAATCTTTATTTATAAAATATCTTACAAGAGAACTCCGCACACTGCAAATCCACACTGACTTTGAAATAAAAACTTAGACTGAAAACGCACACCTTACAACATATATCTTCTCTCCTTATATAGACTGGAAGAGAATAAAGCACATATATAAACTAAAAGACACCTGGCAGGGCATCTTCTTTTCAAAATTAGCTTTATAAAAGCTTGTCTTTTGAAAAAGCTTCTTTAAGAAAGTAGGAATGTAATGAGTTGATCCTTGGGGCTCAACTCATAAAAGGAATCTTAATTCTTCTTTTTCCTTAACTTTCTTTTCCTTTACTTTTAGGGGCTGTTTGTTTGTCTAAAAATTGATGGAAATCAAAGAAAAGGAAACCAATTTCTAAGAAAAATAGGTTTTGGGATTGTTTGGTTGACTAAAAAAAGAAGGAAATCAAAAAAATGGAGATGAGATGAGATGAGTTGTCACCTTATTATAGGATGATGTGAGTAATTTTTTAAAAAAACTTGTTTTGATGTTGTTTGGTTGGCGGAAAAAAAAAGAAAATGAATTATAAGAAACCTATTTCTTGTAATAGGTTGTTTTCTTTTGTTTGGTTATTTCTTAAAAATAAGAAAATAGATGAGATGTGATGAGTTGTCATTATATTATTGGATGATGTGACCCACACTTAAGGAAATTGTTTTCCTAGCTTTTTGGGAGGAAAACAAAGAAATAAAATGTTAATGAGATGAGATGAGTTGTCACAATCTTATTGGATGATGTGAGTGATTTTTAAATATGAGATGAGATGAGTTGAGTGATGTTGTGGATGAAAATAATATTTTATTAGATGTGGTGGATGTGATGGATGAGTTGGTGGATGAAAATAATATTTTATTAGATGTGACGGATGAGTTGTTGGATAAAAATAATATTTTATTAGATGTTGTGGGTGAGTTTTACGGATGGAAATGTGTGAAATTGTACTTTTTGAGATTTCTTTGTTTTCATTTCTATTTTTTGGTTTTTTAGGAAATAAACAAACAGGCCCTTAAGGTCAGTTGTCGGAATCTGATTCAGAACTCCCATGACAGCTATCCAAATGTCTTCTTCTTCTTCTCCTCATTGTGCATCAGGCAAAGTAGTATCTTCGCCGTAGGAGTCAAGACTTTTACTAGATTGATGTCTTCATATTGTCAAAGGCTTTAAAAAACTGTCTTTTGATATGATCAAAACATTTTTGCTGAATTTTTGCTTTAGAAACTTGCGGATATTTCTGTCTAATCATTTTGGCTAACTGCACCATTGGATTAACCTTCTGAATTTCTTGAGAAATTGTTTTTTCGAGAACATTATTATTTCTCATTATAATTTCTTCAATAAGTTTTACTTTTTCTTCAATAATAATTACACTCCACCATCTACAGTAATAATTCTTTTTAAGGATGGGCAAATGTGAGTCATCCTAAATCCATGGAATCTCTATTTCAGAGAGAAAAAGTAAACAACACAATACTTCAATAATATGATTATCGTCCATTTTAGAAATAATGGGATGAGATTCTACCCAACCAGAATATAATTAAGATATGGGTTCTGGAAGAATATTCAATTCAGCACCATAAATTTTCCACCAATCATAAAACCATGGTGGAATACCGTTTTTAAGAGCTTCTGGACAAAGTTTATTCATCCAAGTATGCTTGTTTTTGGGATTTTGATATAAAAAGATATTATAAAATACCTGCTTATAATCCCAGTAATTGAAGGAATATATTTCTTTAGAATTCTGGGCTTTAACCAGAGGCAATTCTTGATTTGGGTTTATAGCCCATTTCCGAGGTAAAATAACCTTTTTAATTATACACTTACTGAAATTTGGGAGAATATTTTTATTCTCAGATCCCTAGAAATGGGTAATTTCCATTCCTTTTTGTATTATTAATGTTTTCATCCAGATCTGGATTTTAATGACAATGTTGGATAATAATTGTCATTTAAATATCTCGTTCTGATATTTTCATTATCATTCATAAGAGAAATATCCTCTTGTTCTAAGTAGAGAACTGTTTCTGACATCCTTTTAGGTGTCCATTCTGTTTCTCGTTTTACTATTAGATTAAAAGGCTCAGGATTATTATCCTGACTTACTTCATTGACAAGACCTTTATAAATGGCTTGAGACGGGCTTTGAGCTGGACTTTCTGAATAATTCTTTTTTGCAACAGTTCTTCATGAACTAGATTCAGGAATAGAACATTGAAATGGTTCAATAGGACTATAAGCCCTCTGAATATTCTGGGAATTATTTCCCCTGCCTCTCCCCCTCCCTAAAGAGGGATTATACCGCTTCATGGGCATTCTGTAAAAATTCACGGGTAAGAAAATCTGGTAAGAAGTTATTACTTCCTTTAATAAATTCAATTTTAAACTCGTACATAGCGAGTTCAACCTGCCATCTAGCAAAAATTTATTTAGAAACAAGATTTTTAATATCTTTTTCTATAACGCTTTTAGCAGAACTACAATCAATTCGTAGTAAAAATTCTTGATTGAGAATATCATCTCTGAATTTAGAGAGGCATTTAATAATAGAAAGCATTCTTTCTAAATAGTTGAATAATTAAATTGGGTTTTATCCCATTTACCAGAAGTAAATCTAATAAGCTGCTCTTTATTAATAGCAGGATCAATTTGTTTAATAATTCCTCCATAACCTATATTAGAGGCATCCGTTTTAACTATTTTAAACCAATCAATATTTGTTAAATGAGTACAAGGTAAACATTTAACATTAGTTTTAATTCTTTTAACAGTTTCAGTATGTTGATTTGTCCAAGGTTTTGCATTCTTTTTTAATCTACTATATAAAATAGCAGTGTCTGGCCAGATTTTTATAATAATTTGTAATATAGTTTAAAGAGCCTAAAAATCTTTGTAATTGTTTTGTATCAATTATGATATCAGGAAATTTAGAGGCAAATTCGATGCTTCTATCAATTGGAACTATAGTTCCTTTATAAATATTATGACCTAGAAATCTGACTTTAGTCTGAAATAATTTCATCTTAGGAGCAGATACTACTAAGACATTTCTTATCGCTAAATTTCTAAAAACTTCTAAATGTTTAACATGTTGGTCAAAGTTTTGAGAAAAAAATAGTATATCATCTATATATGATAAGATGAAATCAGTATAAGGAATGAATATCTCATTCATAATATTCTAAAATTCAGAAGGGACATTTTTTAACCCAAAAGACATAACATTCCATTCATAATGTTCGAATGGAACAACAAAGGTAGTTTTATATCTGTCCTTTTCGTTAATTTGTATTTGCTAATATCCTGATTTTAAATCAAATTTAGAAAGATTCAATAAATCCCTTTTATTCGGAATAGGATATCTTATCCATTTGAGAATTGAATTAAGGGGTTATAATTTATGACAAGACGAGGGACTCCTCTTTCTTGTTCTGCCGCATTATTAACATAAAATCCTGTATAGCTCCAAGGAGAATATGATTTTCTTATTAAGTTTTCTCTATAAGAGAATTTATCTCATTCTTACATAACTTAAGATATTCATTATTCATCTGGCAAGGCCTAGATTTAGTAAAGGAATATCATTTTCATTAAAACCATCTATATATGGTAAGGAAACAATATGTTTCTTTCTTTCCCAAAAAGCATTGGGTGTATTACTACATATCGTAATTTTAAATTTATTTTCTATTTGAGTTATTAATTCTTGTTTCATTTTAATTTGTTCTTCTATTTGAACAAAAAACTTCTTTAAGAAAATTAATTTGATTTTCTTTAAGAATTACTTTTCTTACTTCGTTTAATAAACGAGTTTGAGGATCGGATATAAATTCAAACATAATTTCATTATTTTTATAAGTAGCTTTAATACCTTGAGTATCAACTTAGTTAATAGGCATTATTTGATGTAAAAAAGGAGTCCATGGTATAACATCTTGGGATAATTTTTTTACTAAAACACAAGGAATAGGAATACAAATTTCCTGGACACATATCCGTGCATTTGGTAATTTATACTTAACATCTAGTTTATTCCTGTTAGCACTACTAAGTGTCTGGGTAGTGATTTCAAAAAAATTTAAAGGTACAATTCCTTCATTAATGCAATTTAAGTCTACACCATTATCAACCAGGGTTATAAGATTTGGTATAAACATTTGCTCAGATATGGCTAGAGTAATTTTTATGTACCATTTTTGAGAGGTAACTTTTTAAGGATTTGTAAAAAATCTGAACTTTCAATATCTTTTTCTTTAACAGAATTATCTTCTAATGGGGCAAGAGATTTTTTATTTTCTTCTTGTTCATTAATTTTATTAAGAATATATTTATTTTCTTGTTTTACATTTTTAACCTCTTTTATAAGGTCTTGAATTTCTTTATTTAGATTAGATAAAGAAAGAGGTTTAGATGTTGAGGTCTGACTTTTTTGTCTTTTAAAACTTCAGACATAGAATAAACATTACTAATGTTAGGTTTATCTATTTTCTCTTTTATTTTTAAGAGAGACTCTATGAGTTCTTTCTTTATGTTAGGAGATATGTCTTTTGAAATAATCTTAGTTATAAGATCATGATTTGAAGAAATCATATTAATGGATAAACCATTCATCTGAACTATTGCCTTCCAATAGTCAGCATTAGATTCACAACTATTAGCTGTGCATACACAAGGTGTTTCTTCGTCAGATTCTGACTCGGAGTAGGATGATTCATCCTTTTCAGATTCACTATTAATCATTATCTTATATAAAGTATTTTTAAGACCTTCATCTTCTAAGGCATCAATTTACTTTTTCGTATAACATTTATTAGCATAATGGCCTATTTTACCACATTTATAACAGTGGATTTCTTTTTTATCTTTCTTTGATTTAAAAGGTTTTCTATATTTATCCCTTTTTTCTTTATTCTCTCTTTTTTTAAAATCTTTTTCTTAAAAGAAGAGTGTTTTTTTATTAAAAGTTTTTATTTGTTCTTTTTCAACTTTATAAGTTTGATCAAAAGCGAACTGTTCACAAAATTCACATAGTTCTTTCCTTTTAGTAAGTCTTTGAGACTTTAATTGATTTTTTTAATTTTAAATCATCGCATAGATCTAACCCTTCCTTGATACAGGCATTTATTAAGTATCCATAAGGAAGATTTTCATAAGGGATATAACCCCCTTGTTCATCTCTTAATTTATTTCTGACTCTCTCAGCAAAAAGGGTTGGTAATCCATATATAAATTTAGATTTTCAATGTGAGCTATTAGCATTATCAAGCATCATAACTCTACTTAAATAAGTATCTTTATACCATCTAAAATGGGTTAAAGAAGGACATATGAAATTTTGTAATAATGTCCTTATTCGCTCACCATTATCTAAATATAATCCAGAAAAATGATGTGTTATAGCTAACATTAAAGTGTAAATAGCATCTTCTTGTGCTACTCCATTTACAATTTTACTTGAATTTAGAATTTCATTTATGGCGTCAGAGGATAAATAATTATCCCATCATCCTTTAAGGATACTAGTAAAATCACATGTAATATAGGAAGCAATCATTTTATCGGTATTACCGTTTTGCCTACATACAGTAGAATACATGAGCATACGATGCATAGTTGAATATATCTGAGTATCTGAAGACTCATCTATATTCCATTCATAAATATTTCTACCATTATAATCAGCTTGAAGATATGTATCATTTTCTTCGAATAAGACATCTGTGGGAGTAGGTCTTTTATAATAATATCTTTCTATCATTTTTGAAGGATTTTTCATTTTGTTTATTGATGAGAATTGATTTTCTAAAGTTAATAATTCATTTTGATTTAATTCATCTTTAGATGAAATATCGTGAAGGTTATTTATCTCATCTTCTGAAGAACTTTTTTCAGAAGGAATAACTGATGAAGTGGATGATAAAGTATTTAATTTTGAATTATTAATTTTTTTTTGCTAATTTTTCTATAATGTCAGAAGTTACTTCATCTCCTCTTTTAAATCCTGATGAAATATCTATAGGTGGTTTAATAGTTGCTTTTTAACTATTAGTGATAGCTTTACTTCTTTCAACTATCTTAAGAGAAGGTAGTATTTCATTAAACTTATTTATTAGTTTTTCTAAAGCATCCTCAATTCTTATTAATTGTTTTCCTACAACTTGAAGATATAAGTTAGTATAATTATGTTGCTTAATTATTTTATTTAACTCTTTTAGAGTTTCATCATTTGATTCATTTTGCTTTACAAAAGCATTCGTTTCTAAAACACTTGAATGAATACCAGCAAAGCATCTATTGGAGGATATATGGATCTTATATTCATACCAATGGCAAATTTCCACTGTTTATAATGTTCCTCTATAACGCTAATTTGATTTTCTTGATTTTGTATATAATACTTAAGAAACCAAGGAATAAAAAATTCTAATTTTTGATCATTTTCTAAATCTTTATAATATTTATCTTTAAATTCTAGATGTTCTTTTTTAGAAAAGCTTTTGAAGAACCATTTTCTAATTTCTTGATGTTTTTCTTCTTGAAATTCCTTATTAAGAAATTTTTCTTATTTCTTTATTTTCTATAATATTCATATTAACTAGGCATTCTAAAACTCATTTCAGAGCTTGTAGGAGAACTTTTCTCCTTTTCTTTGTATAAAGCGTGAGGAATATGATTCTCAGAAAATTTTAGGCTCTTATTACTATTCTATGATCTTCTTTAGCATTGGATAATTGAGCTTGTAAAGATCAGATCCAGGTTTCAAATGTTGGTATTGGGTCTACGACCATGGTTTCACTTTTTCCTTGTTGGTATCAAATTTTGAAACTTAAGTGAGTTCAGCAAGTTTTGATTGGAAGTATTGTTAAATAGAGAAAATTAGTTTAATAGAAGATCCAGTCAATTTCTTTTAAAAATTTATTTAACATAACATTGTGTAATAAAAATTTGTAACTTTAAATCTCATCTCCTTGTAAATTTGTTACTAGCTCATATGAACTTATATAAGTTGCTATTATGCAATATCGCCTTTATTGTTCGAGTCTGTTTGGATTGTGGTGTCATACTTAATGTCTGATACTAGTCACAGATGAAAAACACCTGTACACTTCATTTAGGTTGCCGTATCTGTGTCCAACACTTCCCGTATCCGTGTCTATGTCGAACACTCTTTGGACACTTCTTAACATTTATAAACATTTATTCAGACATGTACTGAACATATGACACATGTTTTATTTAAAAAAAATCGTGATGCATTTCTTGAACGTATATCATACACTTAATCTCAAGTTTATGTAACTCATTGGACTCAAGTCAGGTTTGTTTTAGCACGTGCCTAGCTCATAAATATGAATTTAAATGGTTGTTTGGGTCTATGTAGCACGGACACGGATCCGACACGGCCATCCGACACGCCGACACGAGGCAAATCCTAAAAAATACATAGGATACGTGTGTTCGACACGTGTGTCCGACACAGACACGACACGACACGGCTTCATGTTATGCGTGTCCGTGCTTCATAGGTTTGGGTATCTAGTTCAAAAATTAGAGGGTATTCAATTTACAATCCACTCAATGAAAGAACCATAAAAATGGTAAAATGATTTTAGGTTTCATAAAATGTGAAAAATAATATCGATCTCAAATAAATTATTAATTTTAATATGTATGTGTATAACAGTGTCCCTGTATCCTAACTTTTGCAATTTTCCTGTGTCCCGTATCTGCACCGTGTCCGGTTCTACACCTGCACTCATATCTGTGCGGCATAGGTATTGATTGAGATACTTTAAACTAGAACTATATGTACTTAATGACTTCCATTCAGCCGCATGAGGGGATCCACCAAAGGAATTGAGATAGAATATTATCTAAAAATGTAGGAATTTATCTGAAGCTGAAGAAATGTAGTAAAAGGAACCGAGAGGCTAGTGTGGACCTTGTGCACGTTTTCCTCTAGCACCGTACTTAAATATAAAATAGCTGTTTGGTTCACATAAAATTGTAGGGCAGCTACCGTTGCAGCACTGTAGGCTTTTTGGCTCTGCAATTTCAGAAATAAGTCATTTTTGCAAAAGCATTTGCAATTAATTTAGTTCCTGCTTTTTGCAAAAAGAGTACAATTGGTACAATTCTAGTTGAACAAATACTTGTAATTACATTACAACCTTCTTAAAACAATTAAAAATAAAAATAAAAAATATAAAAATAAAAAAGTTGC
Source organism: Asparagus kiusianus (assembly GCA_022839385.1). Classification (NCBI taxonomy): domain Eukaryota; kingdom Viridiplantae; phylum Streptophyta; class Magnoliopsida; order Asparagales; family Asparagaceae; genus Asparagus; species Asparagus kiusianus. The sequence goes on from BQKN01001100.1 coordinate 1,200,350, forward strand.
AATTACAACTGTCTTTCACAAGTTACAGTTACAATTTCCATTTGCTTTGTACCAAACAACTTTGAAGTACGATATTTTTTATAGGTCCTAAAAGGAAGACGGATGGTGGAATGAATAGTCATCTTTGTTATCATTGCTATGTTGACCCCTGAGAGTTGTAAGATTCCTGAGAATGGATTTCAAATCTATATACTTTATATCAAAAATCCATCTATTAGAGGGATAAGCTAAACAAACATGACATAAGTTGGCGTATGTATTATCGAGTTCGAGATAATTGATTATTTTCTACCTTGTTTAATGAACTTATGCTATGAATAAAGGATTTCAAATCAACCTTAGATATGTGTTGTGTGAAGTGTATAGGAGTAAAAAACAAGCTAATGATGTAATACTTCAATTAATTACATTTTCAAGGCTTTTCCGATTAGATTTAGTATCTTTGTATTTTTCCGTAGTCATTTTTCTTACCTTGAGATGTTAATATGCTTCCAAAGAATCAAAACTCTTGCAGGTATATCACTTTGACATAGACTTCTCTGTCATGATATTTAGTGTAAATATTCATGTTGACATGGTCCAAGAAGAGGGTCTGCAGATAGTTTTTGCAGCTGTAATTGATAGTATGCAACGGAAATAAGTAACACATTATATGCTCAATTTAGCTGGGAAATATCTTGGCATGCACAGGCTAGCATAAAAGAGGGTTTCTAGGTTGCTCAGTTTTTCTGCAAAGAGATTCCGACAGGGTTAGATTTAATCACATGGGATTCGATGGGGGTTTATAACTTAATAATAATATTTGTACAAGTTATTAGTTCAGATGTCATAAACAATAGCAAGTAGCTAGAATTTGATCATGTACATTCGAGGTCAATACAATTTTGATTTATTTTCATTACATATCAAAGCACTTCTAGTTTATTTGAGAAACTCTGGAGATGATCATTAGAGAATTGGATTTAACCTTCTTTTTGGCTGAGGAAAAAGCGGGAAGTGTGACTACAGATTAGATGTTCAAAATATCCAATAAACATTCACCATGAAGAATGAACCAACTTTAAATCTAGAATACTTGTGTGGAGTATGAGTTCTTTTGCCATGGAAGTATAAGCAATTGTGCAGGAGGACTCCTTAGATTATTTATTAAGCAGAAAACGGAGGTTAAAGGCATAGGTTCAACAATTAAATAGCAACAGAACTGTTAATTTTTCTTGTAATTATTAATTTTATCCATTTCATGTGCCAGAGCTGTTGCTGAATGTTCTGCATTGCACCACTTGCTCTTGAAACACGGCTCTTGCTTTAGATTTTAGTCAATCTTATGCCATTTATACATACTCATGTAGGTTGTCTTCTGGTTTCTCTGTCTAATCTAGTTGAGAAATGTGCTGCTGAAAGTCCTCTGATCTAAATCTCTTTTTTATCTTTATATATGATCCATTCATGCCCACCCATCTTTTTTGTGACTAAGTGCAATGATACGCTTTCTTAGATTTTGGCTGCTACATGATTTTTTGCATGTTTGAGCTCTGACAGCTGACTATTGGTATATAATATCCGATTTTGATTTTCCAGGTCCTTCACTTAAATCACTCTCACTAGAACACCACTCTCACTTGAGCACACTTTACTGTAGAACAGTGGTTTCTTTAAAATGCTGTCTACGTTTTAAGTACTGCAACAACTGTAAACCATGTTTTCTAGATCTCTTACTGAATGTAGACTTGTTTTCTTGTGTTTCACTGTTCTCATGGGATTCATGATGGTTGGAAAGCCTTTGGGTACGAAGTTTGTTTTGTTTCATTTTCCGCATCCTTTGCTGAGATTTCTTACTATCAATTTTTGCAGAGCCAACGCTCAACAGCCAAAACTTTTTGTCGGAATGATCCTCATCCTCATCTTTGCTGAAGCTTTAGCTCTCTATGGCCTTATTGTTGGTATCATCCTCTCCTCTCGTGCTGGCCAATCAAGAGCAGACTAGGTCGGACTTGCAAAAGAAGAGGAGAGATGGTCAATAAACCAGTGATTGATTGGTTACTTCCATCTCTCTGACCCGGTTTATTCCCCGGTTATCAATTCTTAGTAACTGTATTTTTTTTTTAAGAATTGTTTTTGGCAGACTGGCTATTTTTGTGTAGCATTTAGCCGCTTAATAAACTGAGCAGGAATGAGTTTGTATGCAATTAAAGGCCGCACCGTGATTTCTTTAGATTTGTAAAATTATATTTTTCAGCTATGATCTTTTTCTCTATTTTGAGGAGGCATGTGAAGGCAAGTTGGTTGGTTATTTTAAGACATGGGTGTCAAGTTAGTTAAATCTCTTAGCTTGGGTATTTTCTTTCTAGTTTAGATCTTATACTTTGTGTGTTTATACTTAAAGCTCAAATATTACACACATACACGTTTTCGGTTTATCGCTTTCAAGTTAATTAAATAAATATGAAACAAATAGTTATATTTATAAACAAACATACTAGTTTCATATTTATTATCTTTATTTGGAAAATAATATGTTTATGGATTAAAGACTTGTTTACACTATTTTATATCTTTCCTCAAGTCTATTAATCTATTAAGAAGTGTTTCAAAACTTGTTTGGAAGAATTTCATCAAAAATCAAGTTTTGACAATTTCGTGTTCTTAAACAGTTTACAAAATAAATGAGTTTTTTCAAATGGGAAATGCAATTTGATAAAATATTTTGCTAACATGTTATATTACATGTTTACAAACATTTCCCAAAATTCTATCATTTTTGGAGTTGATTTACTATGTCAAAATGATTTTACAAAATCAAATATTTCAGCGGTTTTCAGAATCTGGAATATCTGTCGTAAAATAATTATTTGTCACAAATGGAAAGTGATATTTCATAAATTAGTTCTCTAACACGTTTAAAAACTTTCCTCAAAATTTTATGATTTTTGGAGTTTATTTGCTATTTTTAATTGATTTTAGAAAGTCAGATACGCAAAAATTCTAGAAGCTGCCAACGGTCAACTTTATTAGTCGACTGATGATGTCATCAGTCGATTGATTAGGAGTTTTCAGCCTATAACAGCTAGTTTTTCTAGTTTTATTTTTTGTGTGTTTTGTGGGTTTTTTGGCTAGTTTGAGTGGCTATAAAAAACCCTCTTCTCTCATTTGTTTGTTATGAATGTTTAAATGAGTTTTTAAAGAGTTTGTTTTAAGAGCTTAAAGTGTGTTTTTGGTTTTTGCAAAAGAGTTTACAAGGAGGAGAATTGAAACTTCATTTTTGAGGAGTTTTTCCTCAAATCTTCATTCCTCACCTGTTTAGAGAAGTTTTTCTAAACTCATTTATCTAGCTTGCTTTCATTTTGATTCTTATATATATGTGCTAGATTAATTTGATTTTAATTTTATTTTTACTCATTGTTTCATACACACCCCTTGAGCTTGAGTATTTTCATATATAGTATAATTATTGGGTTGTGGAGTTGTGATATTGAGAGCGAGCTTACAATTTGTTCTCATCCATTATAGAGAACATAACATTTATTTGAGCTTATCATCGTGAGATCACATTGTAATACACAAGGATACTAAGAGGAGTGGCTGGTGAGAGACGAGGTCAATTCCAAGAGGAGTGGTATTGGTAGTAAAGCCTAGGGAGAGCTAGTAAATCCAAGCACTTGAGGAAGTTGACACGGGCTAGGCCAATACTTAGAAGGTGTATTGTGTCATTATAATTATGTGAGTTGTGAAAGTTTTCGGTGAGCTAGAAAATCGATTGTGTGAGTTGTAAATATTTTCGGTGAACGTTAAAAACCAGTTGTGATAGTGGAGATTATCCTCGAGAGTGGGGAACGGAGACGTAGGTCGGGAGTGGCCGAACTCCATGATCACATTGTGTGTTGGAGTTTGCCTTGGCATACTATTTGTGCTCATTGTTTATTTCATTCTATATCGTCATTGTCTCATGTTTATATCCCCCTTAGTTTAATTGCATATCCTTGTTTATATATCTTGTTATATATCATAATTACTAGGATATTGTTAATAAATTTTAATTTAGCATTAATATCGGATTAGATTAGCATATATCATATTCACCCCACCCCGCCCCCACCCCTCTAGGGTAATTTCAAAAACAAGAATTAAAAGTGCTATTGGCTTCATTGACCAATTTTTGCTTTTAATTGATGTTGCTTCATTTTCATCTATTTTTACCAGAGACTGATTTAGGCAGGACTTCTGTACCTATCATAGAGGTTTATGAAGACTGAATTGAGTATTGCATAGTTGTCCTCGAATCTCTTTCTCACAAATGGTCAAGCTAATAAGGGGTTGTTTAGTTCGCTATATAACCCTAGAAATAGGGTTTCCAAGCACTGACACCTTGAGAAGAGGCAAAAAAAGAGTTGTATCTGGGTTTCCTTTTGCCGGTTTTGTTCCAAAAAAGTAGAGAAAGGTTGTTGAGAAATACGGTGTCAGCTCACGAAATGGGAAAAGCCCATCTCCAAGCAAATAAGCATAAACAGGTGAAAAAAGATGATTTACTGTATCAAAATAATTGACAGACTCCCTCTTTTTCTCACGAGTGGAAAAGGTGGAGTTTAGGGTTACCACTTTTCTCTCTTCTCTCTTCATTTTGGCACCACCATCTTCCATTCCTCTCTCAACTTCTTATAGTTAAAGCCCTAGATTTTTATTTTGGCCTTAAAATTGAAGATTCTGACAAAGAGTATGAATTCTATTTCTTTCCTTGAAGATTTGCACATGTATTACATCGCTATTTACACACAAAAATCTATACATAAAAGGCTAGATTGAATTCCTACGAATCTGCCAATCTGATCCCCACAAATCCTCTACCCATGAAACACATGATGCTTTAATCATAGAGAAGATTGAGGTGTTGTAATTACTCCTTTAGTCAATGCACATAAGAACCACATGTTCTATTACTAAGGAGCTAAATGAGGGATTTGTTCTCCAGCTCAACATACCTCCTCAAACTGATGCTTCCTAGATCCAAGCATCAATTTGGAAAGCAAGTATGAATGTCGACTCCAAGTCATCACTTTTGTGAATAAGTCTACAGCCTGATCAGGAGAGGGAACACGAGCTAGAGTAATTGTTGAATCTCCAATAAGATCTCGAATACAATGGCAATCAACCTCTATGTGTATAGTGCATTCATGAAAAATAGGATTCATCACAATTTGCACAGCATTAAAGTTATTAGCATACAATTGAGTAGGACTAGACAAAGATATACCAAGTTCTATTAATAGTTGATGTAACCAAACAACTTCAGAACTAGTTGCATACATTGAGCGATACTCAGCTTTAGTGGATGACTTGGACACTTGTTCTTGTTTCTTATATTTCCAAGACATGATTGAGTTTCCCAAGTAAATGCACTATTCTATAGTAGATCGACGGGTATCTCGACATATTGCCCAATCAGCATTAGCGTGTCCTACTAATTGTAGAGGCGATGAAGTACAAAAACAAAATGCCATGATCAACACCACTGCCTAAATATCTAACAACCTACAATAGGGCACTATAATGAAGTTGGAGAGGATCAGTGACAAACTGACTAAGAACTTGGATATTGTATGAAATATTAAGTCGGGTCATGGTTAGATAGATAAGACTACCTATTAGATGTCGGTACATAGTTGGGTCAGAAAGTAGTTCACCATCACCTTTACTTGATGTTGATTTCCATGGGAGTAAGAGCTATCTTATCATCTTTCAGGTTGGCTAATTGTATAAGATTTGCAATATACTTTTACAGGGAAAGAAAGATCCCACTAGATTGATAGGAAGCTTCTAATCCTAGAAAACAAGCCCGGATCCTTTATGTGAAAACAAGAACTAAGAAAGTTCTTGAGCTGACTAATGCATTCTTCAACATCATTCGTTATGGTCATATCATCAACATATAGTAGGAGATTAGTGATGCCTAATTTTGATAGCTTTAAAACATGGAATAGTCAGTTGTACTTTGTTTAAAACCAGCTTGAATGATGATGGAGTGAAAATTTTTGAAATCATGCTCGAGGAGCTTTTTTCAAACTATAAAGTGACTTTCGAAGGTGACATACAAGATTCGACTGAGGTATATGATATCTAGGAGGAGGCTTCATATAAACCTTTTTCTTAAGATCACCATGAAAAAAATGCATTTTTCACATCCATTTAATGTGTTTGCCATTTCTTGATTGATGCAGCTGCTAGGAAAGTACGGACAATGGTCATCTTCGCAACCAGTGCAAATGTCTCTTCATAACCCAACCCATAGTCTTGCTTGAATCCTTCAGCTACTATTTGGGCCTTATATTGTTCTAAGCTCCCATCAATTTTTAATTTGATTGTGAAAACCCATTTACTTCCAATAATAGATGCATCATATGGTGGAGAAATAAAATCCCAAGTATGATTATCCTCAAATGCACGGAGCTCCTCTGCCATAGCTCGTCTCTAACACTCTTGACTTGCTACCTGATTATAGTAAGTAGGTATGGAAACTGAATCCGGAGTAGTCATCAAAGCATAAGACTTACCATATTGTTCGGGTGAATAATGATATCAACTACAGACAATGGCACAGTGAATCAAGAGACGAGGAGGTAAAGGAATATCGTTGGAGTCATCAGGATCAAGACAAGAGTTAAAGTCAGTGGATCAATGTCATGAATTTCAAGATTACATGAGGTGGTTATAATGTGATCTGAAGAATGGAAAGAAGAGTTCAAAGAGGTATCGGTGGAGCACCCATCCATATCTCTAGTTTGACAAGACTCTATATCATCATTGTCATCTACGAAGGAGTGTGATAATCACATTTTTATTATATTTTTATACCCTAATTATCTATCTTATTTAAATAAATATGTCATTAATTACATGTTTAATCTTAATTTATAGTTTAATGAAGAATTAATAAATAATAGCAGAAGGAGAACTCAAATTTCCTTATTTTTTAACTTTTATTAAAGCACGGGATCAAACCAAGCAATCTACAAAAGCCAAAGAAGTAAGGATCTAATATAAAAAGAAATCAAGTAGAAATCATGCTTAAGATGATTAGCCACAAAGAAATGATGATATATCCCAACTCGAAAGGCAGAATTTAACATATAATATATAAAAATCGCCTATCTCGATAAGACAGGGCAATCTGCATTTCCAGAATTTTGAAATTCTAAATAGTTGGTTAACTGATTGGTCAATTGATTGACCAACCATTTGGTTTGTAACAAACTTGTTTTGTAGCAAATATTTAATTCTTGGAGCCTATGTAAGATTTAATGGTTCTTATTGCTTGTTATAGACTATAAATAGGGGTAGAACGTGAGGTGTTTGAGTATAAAATTTTTTGCAAAAACTTCATTTGGAGAGGAGGGTTATGTTAGCCCTTATGTTTTGATGATGTTCTTACAACCACCATTATCGGTACTAATGGCTTATTGAGTATAAATGTAGTAAATTCCCTTATCAAGCTCGTTAGTGCCATAAATGGAGGATGGATGGAATATATGCTACAAAGATGATATCCAAAGGAGGAGGAGGCCAAGAGATGAAGCAACGTTATTTCAAGAACAACAAGTCATACAAAAAGCTTCATCCGAATTCAAGCTATATCAAAGCTCAAGTATTGCTTTCATATGAGGATATTAGCTTTCTTTTATGTTTCTCTCTAGTGCTAGAATGTAAGCAAAGAGTTAATAAGTTTACTTGAAGCTATTGGGACTCACACACACGTTTTCATATTTAAACTTTTAAGCGTTTTTCACAAAACCTTATTTTTCACAAGTATGAGGACCTATCTGCAAAATTCTTTTTCCAAACAGTTTGTTTTTAGTATTAAAAATATTTTACAAAGTTTCAGAATTTTCAGAGATCAAATAAATATTTTGCAAATTTTTCAAGATAGTCAAAACTGTTTTCAGCAAAATGTCAGAAAGCGGTCGACCGGTCCGGTCGACCGCTCCAAGAGCCATCCGTTCAATATTTTTCCAGAAAGTCATCGGTCAACCGGTGCGGTCGACCGAAATTTTGATTTCTATATCGGTCGACCGCGCCGGTCGACCGAAGCGGCTCTGCTTGTTTTTCTAAGTTTTTGAAGCAGCTCGCGGTCGACCGAATGTTTCGGTCGGTCGACCGACATGAATATTCGGTCGACCGAACGTTATTTCGGACGACCGCTCCGTTCTTTTCTTCAGTCAAAGAGATTTTTTGTAAACGGTCGTTTTTGCCTTGATTCTCGTGCTTTCACCCATTTGTGCTTAGCTCAGTCTGAGCTAAGGCTCTGTAAAGGGGATTATCTTCCTAAACAGGAAGATTGGGTTTGATTTTAAAAATTGTTTTAATCTTTCTATAAAAACCCCATCTGCTGCTTCTTCTTCCCTAAGCCCTACGTTTTGAAAACCAGAGAGCTTCTCCTGTTTCCTAAGAAAAATTTGCAGAATCTGTTTCTCTCTGTTTTCTCTGTTTTAAGTGTGATTCACCTCCCAGCTTCAGTAACTTCATCTCTTTGCCATAGGGCTGTGTAAAGAGAGGTTCTTGCTTATTTCTTTCTGCT
>BQKN01001100.1:1208922-1222921 GCA_022839385.1 Asparagus kiusianus
CCTAAGAAAAATTTGCAGAATCTGTTTCTCTCTGTTTTCTCTGTTTTCTCTGTTTTAAGTGTGATTCACCTCCCAGCTTCAGTAACTTCATCTCTTTGCCATAGGGCTGTATAAAGAGAGGTTCTTGCTTATTTCTTTCTGCTGTGTGGTTGAGATCTTGAGTAAGATCTACTATGAGGGAGTGATCTGTGGAGATCAAACTGTGTAGTGAGAGAGATCGTGTGAGATCGCTGTGTAGACGAAGTTCCGACTTCCAAACCGGGTGTGTAGTGGATTTCTCCTCGAGAGTGGGGAGCGGGGACGTAGGCCAGAGGGCCAAACCTCGTTAACACATCGCACGTCAAGGATAACGATTCCTAACCCTCTCTTATTTACTTGTTTGCATTTATTTACTGTGGACTGTTTGTTGTATGTTTTAAATTGCATATTAGAGCCTTTTGACCCTAATCACCCCCCCTCTAGGGTCAAACAGGTTACTCTTAAGTGAGAAGACCTTCCAAAAATTATAACTTTATTGTAATTAATAAAAGAATTTTTTACCTCTTCATATTATTTTTTTCTCTTTATTTGATAATAAAGATGAAGATGAAGATGAATGTTTGCTTTCAAGAGGCTAGAACTTTCTTGCAATGTAAATTTTCTTTTTAATTTTTATTTTTTGTAATATTTTATTTTTTATTTTAGATATTCAAAAGGCTAGAACCCTTTTTTTTAGATTTATTTTGATGTATTGTAGAATAGATTTACTTTTATGTCCTTATTTTCATATTATTTTCTTGCCTTTTTGTTTTGTAGTATAGATTTATATCCGTGCATAGTTTAGATTTTATTTTATATTCTTTTCTTTTTATTCATAGTTTAGATCTATAATATTTGTTCTTATTTTCCTCTTTATACTTAGTTCTTATTTTCATTCTCTTTCTTTTATTCTCTGTAGTCTAGCTTTTATTTCTTTATTTTTTAAGATGTGGAACTAATCTGCATTTCCTTGTAGTCCAGATTTTATTTCTTATAGGAATTCTAGAATTGTATAAAACTAGTTTGATTTCTTTTATAATTTATGAATTATTCTCTTGTGCTTAAAATAATATTATTTAGGGTAATCAAATAGAGAACTAATTGGTAGAAGAAGAATTTGATAATTATTACTTATCTTGAGTGGTTTGATAGGTTATGTTTATGAATTTTTGAATTAATATCTAGTTGTTATTCTTTTCATGAATGTTTATTTTTTTGAATGATAATTTGATAGGTTATGCTTTCTTCAAGTGGTTTGATAGTCTATACTTAATAAATCTTAAGTAAAATATGACAAAAAGAGAATAGTTCATAATTTCTAAGTGAAATAGGCTAGCGAATTCAATTCTAGATTTATCATATCTTTAATTGAATCATTCATCTTTTACTTTCTTAATTTTTCTCATTATTATTAATTTTTATTTGTTTTTTTATTTTATTTTCTTCTATTTTTTCATCTTTCTTTCTCCCCTCTTAATCTATTTTTGTTTTAATTGCATATAGTTACAACCACTCTCTTTATCTCTCCACAACCACTTCTATCACTCCTAATTGTCACACACGCACAATTTAAGAACCAATTTTGATTATCTCTTATAACATCTTCCTCATGGGATCAATATATTTCTATACTATAACTTGATAGTTGTACGCTTACAACTTTGGTTATTATTTAAACCCCTATTAAGTTTTGCCACCGTTATCGGGGAAGGCACTTGTAATTAAAATTTTTCTATTTTGGTTCTTTGATTTGTGTGTTTTAGTGTGAAGGAATAACTTTAAAGGAGAAGTTTGAAGATTAGAGAGAAGATTTGCTTGAAAAGGCAAATTCTCTTTCTAGTACTTTCAATTCTGCCCTCTAGTTTGGCTTTTCATATTAGAGACAATTAGGAGCTAATAAAAAAAACAAAAAAAAATTGTCAACCCTGTTGATGTTAATTGATCACACAATCAATTATATCCGTGGTTGGATGGGGGTGAAGTTGATGAGGAGCCGCTTCCTTCCCTGAATATCCAATTTTCAGTTGAGTGGCTGAAGTCTACACTTATAGAAATCCGTGAGAGGATATGGACTGGTTCCCCTGTGGTTCTTTCGACTGTCAATTCAGCTAGTGAACTTGAGTGGAGAAAGTGAAGAACTGTAAGTTCTTGTGTGTGTAGTATAATTTGCAGATCTATCTTAGAATATCATATTTAGGAATCTTTTTCAGAAGAAGTTTTTCGTTAGAATAGTACCTCGTATTTATACTGATGGTATAAGTGTAGGACCTTCATTGTGGCCGAGCACAGGATAGCAGTAAAGAAGCATGGGCTGGCGGCTAAGTCAGCTCTTGCTTTACAGGTGTTGACTTGCGACTGGAGGAGAGATCACCTCAGCATTAAATGTAACGCGATCTAAGGCATGATAGCACCAACGTGGTCTGATGAGTCATGAAGGCTATCAAGGCTAGAGGTATGATGGTGCCTGCCAAGCATTAAATGCGATGCCGATGTTGTATCAGTAGGAGAGGCTTGAGGCTAAAGTCGTCCTCTAGCTTCGCTAAGAAGTAACGTCTTTTGAGTCGTCATTATGAGGTGTCGAATAGCAGGTTGAGAGGGCTTGTTGCGAGTCATCTTCGACAAGAGGGTCGACTAGTATGGCCTTTCGAGTCGACATGAAAGAATGTCAACTCAATGGGTCGGCTAAATTGGAACCATTGTTGATCTTGGTCGGCAATTTAATTAGGGCATTGCATGCAGAAGTACACTTGTCCATTGCTAGTAAAGGGTTGCACTTTAAAGATTGAAAACACTATAACTGTTAGCCCTTTTTGCTTGGAGTCGGCTTAAGCTGGGCCTAAGTGAAATGAAAATCATTTTGGACGGACGTGGGTGTGCGTTAAATGAGGGAACTGAAAAGTCTCTTCAGATTAGCGTGGCTAACATCATTGCACATTCTTTTTGACTGCTATAGCTCCGCTTTTCTTGGTAGATTGTGGGCTATTCGAGGTGAGTGGGTTGAGCTTTGATCCCTAAGATGTCGCTTCGAATTCTGATAATTAATCTCGATCATTAGCAAGAATTTGATCCGACAGTCCAGATTCTGGCAGTTGTAGGTCTAGCTGCCTATATATAGAGCTAAATCCAGAGAGACGGCGTTATTGTCTTTTGAAATTCCCTTTAGAGAGATTAATACCTTTCACGTTTATCTTTCTCCGATGATCTTTTCTGTAATCTCTGATGGCATCTGATCCTATTGATCGACGAGCTTTCCTGACGAGGCTCTATTCTACAGTGACCAAGACACAGATGAGGGCGCTCTATGTGAAGTTTGATATCTCTCGTGAGTATGATCTGATGGTCCCGACGAAGTCGGAGGCCGTCTACGATCATGGGCCTGACGGGGCTCCCCTGTACCTGAGGCACTTGGAATGCGGTCTGCGACTACCCCTACAACCCTTCCTCCAGCAAGTGTTCACGGCACTAGGGGTATCGTCGATGTAGATGAAGTTGAACGCTATATCCATCATGGTAGGGTTCATGGTGATCTACCACTAGCTGGTGATAAAACCATCCTTACAGTATTGCGTTGGCTGGTGGCTGTGAATGTGAACCAGAATAAACCTCACTATCATTTTCAAATGGTGGGGAAGTTCAAGCTCATCACTAGCCTTCCTGACTCCCACAAGGGCTGAAAGGAAAAGTTTGTATGGGTCATAGGGGGCGACCTGGAGTTGGACTGCTCCAACTGGCCTGAAATAAAAAGGGAGGCACTCATGGAGGGTGAGTTTCTTGATGCCGAGAAGGATGCACTCGACTAGATCAAGGCGTATGTTGGCTCTCATTGAGTCGACCATCTGTGCGACAACTCGGTCTTGTGGGTTTTCGGTGTGTCGGTTGTGCCTCCTTCTACCAAGAACAATGAGAAGGCTTCAGCTCTTATCATAAGGACGTTAGAACCGGCAATGGATTCTACTATTCCTTTTGGTTGCTCCCCAGGAGGGGTCATCTGCTAGGCCCATGAAGCATCTTTATTGAGACATTCCTCCAATAGAGGTCGAGACGACCGAGGAGGAGCATGCTCCTGCCCTCGTCCATAGATGGAGGAGACGGCCCCGGAGGGAAGATAAGGAACATGAGCCTCAGGCAGCTGTTGAGATGGCCGAGATTGACATCATTCATCTGGATGAGTCGGCCTCATGAGAACCAGTCAAGGCTCCTCAATAAGAGGGAGCTGAGGCCAGAGCCTTTGCTAGAGAGGGAGAGTCGTCTGGTCACCGTAGCGAGTTGACTCGTCGGGGGAAGGAGCCGATCGAGGAGGAGATGGTGCCTCCTATAGGGCTAGAATATCCATTTCCTCATTGTGTCTGCAACATCGGAGAAGAAGAGTGGGAGAGGATGAGGAAGTACCTCATCGGGACTTTAGGGGTCGGATCTCGATATGGATAGGAGCCCAACCCGGAGCACCGCTTCAAGCCTGATCACCATCTCAACTCTGGGGGACTGTCCCAGTCTCTCGTCATATTCAGTCGAAGGTGGTCGAGCAGTTCTGGTTTCCTCAGGATGAGGAGTTTTTGCAAGGGGTTCCTGATGTCGGTCTTCACCATAGCCTTCGCAGCTACTTTGTTCGAGGTGCTTTGGTAGAGACAGAGTTATACAGTCATATGGAGCGGGTCTAGATTGCATATCTAAAGCTTCTAGGGGAGTTTACTTCCCTGAGGGCTGACAGACGGGTCGACTCATAACAGGCCGAGGAAACGCTAGCCCCAAGTGCTTCTGAGGTCAACGGGCTCAGGAAGGAGCTGGAAGAGAGCAAGAGGAAGGCTAGGAGACTAGACGAGGCTCTCTGGAGAGAAACCATGCTATGGTGCTAGTCAAGGTTGAAAAGCAGGTGGCGGTGCATGCAAGATGTTAACTGGATGAGGTGCATGCAGCGCTCGCTAAGCTTTAGGGTGAGGTCGCCCATTTGCAGGAATCTCTGACGGTGGACCAGAGCTGTAATACCTATCTTGAATCATAGCTTCACTGCCAAGAGATCATCAAGGGTATCGCTAGGGCCGTACTGGAAAGACTAAAGTGGTGATAGCTTATAAGGCCGGGTATAACTACCTTTCGGTGCGGCTTCCAGCTGAGATGAGGAACCCACCCGATCACTTCCACTACCCTCCTATTGTAGCCAAGTGTTTGGATGGGTTCGTGGAGGTGGAAGAACTTGGAGAGGGACTTGATCTGAGTGAGGAAGAGGGGAAGTCGGCCGAAGGAGGAGACTGCTCAACTCCTCTGTCGACTGTTCCCAGCAGCTCTATGCCTGTGACTCCAGGAGCGGGGATGGACCTCTCGTAGCCTCCTAGGACTTCTCTATCTCTTGATTTTGTTGTATATATGTATACATTATACTTGTAAATACACTTTATCAATGAATAAAAAGAGATTTTTGAGCCAGAATTACTTTTCTTGTGTTGTGTCATCTCAATTTATGTCTTCTGAAAGACATAGCTCCATCATAGACTTGTAAACTTGATTGCTGACTCAAGGGCGCTCATCCTTTGTTACGAGAATATTTCTCAAACTTGAGCAGTTATTTCTGATGCATTTGTTTTTATATAGGTTTGGAACCAATCTGGTCAACTTCTTTTGCTAATTGGTGCTTGAGCTTCTTGGGGGAATGCCTGAGAGTTCTCCTTTGAAGATTGTTGTCAGCAATCGGGAGTCAACTAGGTCTGGTCCACTATTCACTGAGTAGATATCATTTAGTGAGTTTACAGAAGCCTTTATTAGGTAGGTGAAACGTTACAATTTGAAATGATGTGATGACGCTATCAAATGTCAGAGAGTTATGCCATCGCTTTAATTTTTGAGCAAAAAGGTGCGGAGTAAAGAGGATTGGTGCTTCGAGTTTCGTGTGAAATGTTTGAGATTTCAAGGTGAATCTCACCCATTCATTTTTAAAGGAGTTAACCATCCAGATTAATCCATGTGTTTCTCTTGAATAATATAAATAGTCCATTGGGGGGCGAAGAAGAATTTTCTTCATAAACTCATGCTCTAAATCTTTGGCGCTTGTCTCTCTCAATTTTCCCAAGTCTTCTTGCAATAACCATCTCTAATGGATTCTCAAACTTCCTCCCTCGGCCGCAATGAGAAGAGGATCTCTCTTCTCCGGCCAATCCACTCTAAGGTCTGTGTCAGAGAGCTGGAACAATACTATGAGCTCTACGATCTCTCCAAGGCATTTACACTTGTAGTGCTAAGTGGGGAGGAGCCGATGTACCGCCACGGCTAGAACAAGGCACCGTTGTATCTCACTCATCTCGGGTATGAGTTCCGACTGCCACTTCATCCCTTCATTAGGGATGTATGCATCGCTCTGGGGTTTCCCCCTCTCAGTTCACCCTAAATGCAATTGGGGTTCTGATGGGCTTCATTGTAATCTACCACTGGGTCAGCGTCTTGCCGAGCATGCGCTTGCTGGGGCATCTGGTCAACATCAAGTTGATGAGGAGGGACACCCACTACTTCATCCACTACAATTGTAGGCTATCTAAAAATTACCACGGATAAATGATCCCCATCAAACACCAATAATGAAAGTTACAATTTAACGACTTTAGAAGGTTACAATCAGGAGACTTTCACATCAATCGATGAAGGTTACAATTCGACGGCCTTCACAATAACTGATAAAAGTTTTGATTCAACAGTCTTTACAATCACCATCAAGAGTTACAACTGATGACTTTCATGTTTCAAACAGCCAATACGAAGATTAGGAGACGATAATCTTTGCAACGCTTTAACAAAAGAGACTACAAATTAATGGTCTCTTCACCTCAAGATGCAAAAGCTCACCTTTACATTCTAGAGTTAAGACGCAGAGCTCATCTCTGCATCCCAAGAACAAAATTCGAAACTCACATCCACATTCCAAGAATAGAACGCATGGCTCACACTACATTTTCAAACCCAAATGCAGAGCCCAACTTTGCATCCGAAGTCCACGACGCAAAGTTGATTCCTAGAGCGTGAACTTTGCATTTGACTCATTCAAACACGAGTTGAACGATTCCAAAACTATTTTGCATGATCTGAGTGGATCACAACCCCACTAAGGAGCGATTTTAGGGGTTAGTTACACCTTTAAAACCCCTATAAACAGTTGGAAACTCAACTGAGTTTGGGATCTTTGGCTTGAGCTTTTGGGGATCAGCATTTTATCTTCTCATGGAGCATTATCTTCGGTTGGAGCTTTTGAGAGATCTTTGGGCAACAGAGGGCTTGGAGACTTTGGCTCTTGGAGAGCTTTGAGCATCTTTTAGATCGGATCTTTAGAGCCTTGATCTTGGCTTGAAAACCGATTTTGGTTAAATAAAAAAAGGATTAATCTCCTTTTTCAAATTAACTCTTTTACAGAGTTTTAAAGTCGCTAAGAGTTACTAACTCGTTAAGAGTTTTAAACTTGCCTCGCAAGTTCTCCTTAACGTCAATTCAAGAGAAATACTATGTTCCACGATTCGAAGTGATTGGATCGTCAATGAGATATAAGAATCAAACTCCTATCGACACCAAGAAGAATCCAGGTTTAAACAAAGGGAATGATCTCCATCAATTCCTTCTTTCTTTTGTAAATCGAAAAACCGATATAAAAGAGTTGTAATTTTTTTTTTCTAAACCAGTTCGAGAGAGATTACTAAGAGAGATTGTATTCATTCTTTTTCTAAGTTAGTTAGAGAGATAAATATAAAATTTTATTTTCATTTTTTCTTCAATGTTCCCACCAACAAAGTAGAGGGGGCAAGCTTATCTTGGATGCTCCTGAGTCAAATAGAGACCGGAAGGAGTGATTCATGTGGGTCTTCGGTGTCGATGGTGTCCTCTCCTGCCCTGATTGGCTTGAAGTGATCAAGGACGTGCTAAACCCATGCATCCTTACCATCGAAGAGAGGTGGCAGCTAGACAAGATTCACTCCTATTCTGAGTCTCGAGAGAGAGGCAATCTCTTCGAGACGGCATCCCTTTGGGTGGTAGGCACCTTGATAGTCCTCTCCACTAAGGCTGACAAGGTGAGGGAAAGTCTGTTGGCCCTCCCCTTGAAGAAAGCGGTAAGAGGGGACTCGAGGGTGAGGAGTCGGGCTCGTCCATGAGGCTCTAGAAGAGGTTGAGGGGAAACCTCGGCCCTAAGGATGTTGGCGGCTTGAGGTTGCAGGTCACCCAGATCACTGCCTAACTAGGGGGGCAGAGGGTGAAGGCGAAGAAGGCGAAGGCTAAGAAGGACCAAGGGCCCAGTAGGCTTTTGGGCCAGTCCGAGTCAACTTGACCGAAGAGAAACATCCAGTTAAGGAGCAGCAGTCGGCCATCCAAGCTTGTCAACCAGATGAGGTCATCGTCATCGATAACTCGACGAAGGCTAAGAAGGACTAAGGGCCCAGTAGGCCGATTGGGCCAGTCCGAGTCAACTTGACCAAAGAGAAACATCCAATCAAGGAGCAGCAGTCGGCCATCCAAGCTTGTCGACCAGATGAGGTCATCGTCATCGATAACTCTTCCCCTCCCAGGTTAAAGGGGGTAGCCCCAATAGTTGAGGCTGCTAAAGTTGGGTCCTCTATCGAGGTGGCGGCTGGCCTAAGCCCTGTGCCTGAGCCATCCTGTAGGCCAAGCAAGGATCATGTGGGGACTTCGGAAGGGGCTGAAGAGCAAGCAGTGGCCCCTCCTGAGCCTTCTGCAGGCAAGGCCGGCATGGAGCAAGAGGGAAGTTTTGAATGGCCTTTCAGCTATCGGATCTCAGAGCTTAACCCTCGGTTCTAGGAGAAGACGAAGGCCATGTTATTTAGAGTGTCGTCGGGCCCCTGTTCACCTAAGAGTGTACCTCCATAGGGAGAGTGGTTCATCGCAATAGCGCCTCTCGACATAGATGCCTCGATCTTGGGGTCTTGGACTGCCCCAATTCGGGCTATTCAATAGTTCTCCTTCCCGAAGGATGAGGGGTTCTTATGGGAGATGCCAAACATCGGCTTGCATTTGTCCCTTAAGGCCTACTTGGTCTAGAGGGGGCATTAGTGGAGGAGGAGTTGTTTGACCGGCTCACCCACATGCATAACTCCCCTTTGGAATGACAGGAGTACTTCGCTGGGAGAGGTCAAACAGGAAAGAGGCAGAGAAGAAGATTACCACCTTAGAGGCTGAGCTGAATGATATCGAGGCCCGATAGTACCGGGAGGTAGATGTGAGGGAAAAGCTCCTTAAGAGGATCCAATCCCATAGCGCCAAGCAAGCGGCTTCGATTGAGAAGCTCCAAGGTGAGGTGGCTTAGTTGAAGGGTGAGGTCAGTTGCCTCTAGCAAGGAATCTCCAAGCAGGACGGCTGGCTAACTTCTCTAGAGGGGAACTCAGGTCTGAGAGGCACCTCAAGGAGGCGGCTGAGGAGGACACTCGATCGAGTTGTCTCTCAGCTGATCAACTGAGGCGGGAGCTTAAGGAGGAGTGATCGACTCATCGGGCGTCCATGACAATTGTCAAGGACCTGGAGGATCGGCTTGCTCATCTAGACTCAGAATAGTATAGGGCGAAGGTGGTCAACGATTAGCGTCAGGGCCCCTTAGGTAAAACCGAGGTGGCTTTAGCTTGCAAGGCTGGTGTTGACTAGCTAGCCTCGCTACTCCCTCTTGGCCCTCGTCCCATGCTTGATCGTCTATACCCTCCTCGTGTCTCTTGCTGCCTTGACCTCCTAAATGAGATTGATGTGAGCGGAGGTAGGTTGGAACTGGCGTTGGACCACAGTGATGACGAGTTGGAGAACACCCTTGGAGAGAACTATACCGCTTCTTCTTCTACCACTACTACTCCTGAAGCCCCTGCCCAGGACATCCTAAGCCCTACTCCCGGATCTGGTCAAGAGATCTAAGAGCTTGTATCTCTTTTTTTGTAAATATCGATATACCTTTTGTAAATATTGACATGGCTATTGTAATGAACTTGTAATAAAGTTCGTAACAAACTTTGAAGCTTGGAATAAAGATTGACTTTGCTCTCATTTTTGAGTTTTCCTTCAATTATTCCTTGTTTTTACTTTGTCTACTTGTAGATTTGTTCTGACTTTGCTGGGAGAACAAGTGTGGATTGTTGTGAGTTGGCCGTGTTAGGATGACCCAAGTGTTGGGGGTCGAGATGACTGGCTCATTTTATGCCTCTTATTGGTGAGATGTCCACGTCTTTTGTCGACGAAGCCTAGCAAGTTGAAGTGCTTAGGTCTTTTTACCGAAGATGACTGAATAGTTAAACTCCATGCATTAGTTTTATTCCTGATGACACCAAGGGCTTACGGTATGTGCATTGGACTTAACAAGGGTGCCAATGTCTTTTTGACAAAGTGACAACCTTGAGGTTAGGTACCCAGGACTTTAGCAACTTGACAACCTTGAGGTTGGGTGCCCAGGACTTAAGTAGATGCCCGTTTCTTTGGCATATGGACAACCCTGAGGTTGTGTGCCTAGGATAAAACTGGGGTTTTGGTAAAATAATAACCATGAGGTTAGGTGCCCAGGACATAGGTAGACGCTCTTTGGCAAATGGACAACCCCGAGGTTGTGTGCTCAGGATAAAACTAGGGCATTGGTAAAATGACAACTCTGAGGTTGGGTGCCTAGGAATTACGTAGATGCCTGGGTCTTTGGCAAATGGATAACCCTGAGGTTGTGTGCCTAGTATAAAACTAGGTCTTTGGCAAAATAATAACCCTGAGGTTGGGTGCCCAAGAGTCCTTCATTCACAATGCTCATTTTTGTTAGACTGATATTTCCTCTTAAATTTAGACCCATTCAATAGAAGATTAGCTAACAAAAACTAGTTAAATTTAGACCCATTCAATAGAAGATTAGCTAACAAAAACTAGTTAGAGTGTAGTAATTAACTGAGACATATGTATATATTACTTGCTTGCAGGGGCTGCTGAAGGTTGGGGACAGAGAAGTAAATGTTCTTGCTACTCGCGTTGATGAGGGTTGGTAAGTGAGTAAAATAGTCAAGGCATAGTAGTTAGAAGTGCATTGTGTTTTCTTCAGCTGAAGGTAACTTGCTAAAACTTGATTTGATTTGAAATTTGATGCCGGGAATTTTTCTTGGCTCGTAATGCAAACTTTTGATGGGAAGTTGTAGATTGCATTTGTAAGATTTCTAAGCTCCTTTTACCTTTTTATTTTTTGTTGCAAACCTGTAATTTTCCTCCATGCATTAACAGCTCTTTAAAATTTCATAAACTAATCCTACTAGTCTAAAGATTTGCTTGCAATCTTATATCATTTTTGGATGACAAACTATGTGAAAATTCTATAAAAAGATGAAAGATGATAAGTTTTGCTATAAGAAACTACATTCATTACCAAGGCATGACCTAGCGACATGATAATAAATTCTATTGCCATAGATAGCATAAAGAATAATTAATGTCTTTATATGTAAGAATGATGCAATTTTAAGTCTTTTGATTTATCTACATAGAGAAACATCATATCTTCTCTATGAAGGATATGTTTTTTTAACAAATTCAAAAATCCATACATAAATATTTCTATCTTGTGTAAACTGACATCTCCTGCTCTTAGTTTCACATGATGTTGATTTCTAACACTGCCTTTTCTTCTGTGCTACTAACAAATGCTAAATCGATACACTGATGCTACATAAATTTTGGGTCAACTTTTATAAAGGAGATAACTATCAAGTGCAAGAAAGATTGTTTACATCTCCAAAACTCAGAAAAAATCTTACAATATGCATAATATAGCAACCTAATGTTATCTGATCTCCGTATAAAATGATGCTCCCAATACGATCAGTATTCAAATTTTTTTAATGCTTCCATTTGAGGACTAATTCATATTTAACTTTTAAATTGTGTATTATATTACCTAGCATATTTCTTATAAGTTGAAACTGTACTAGGTAAGTTTGAATACTGACACGTCCTGCTCTATTCAATGGCTTATTACAGACAATTCAGAGGCCATGACTAAGACATATGCTTTCTTTTTTCTGTGATATTCAAGACTTGGGGATCAAAGCATGGAGCTTGACCAGAATAGAAATACAAGTGAAGCAAAATGAAATATGAAGGTTCATGTTAGACAAGCAGAAACTGAAATCATAGGGAATGGATTGAAGCTCCTATCACCGTCATTTTTAGCCTATAGATGAAACCCTAGCTCGAGGATCCCCAATTCTAAATTTCCTCTCGTTCTCAATTTTTCAGTCGACTTACCCTATTCTTCAGCTCTTGTCACCATCAGTCAACCAAGATCTCCAGCAGCTGACCGTCCCCTATAGCTGTTGAGTTCCTGTGGTCCTTATCCTCTTTGATTGCTCAGTATCTCTTTTAAACTCTTGCATTTTATTTATCAATTTCTAGGGTTTGTTGATCTAGAGCCTTTCACCTAGGGTTTGTCATTCTAGGTTTGTTATTTGTGTTTTATCATCTACATCTGCTATTTTTAGGGTGGTTTTTCTCCTAGTTTGTCAAATATCATCTATTTTATTTGCCTATCATGCTTTGAGGTTGCACAAAACATGCTAGACCTGGTAGAACCACACCCGTGTCTACTATTGCTCCTCCTCCTGAGGCCAATTATGAATTTTATGAACGTTATCTTAGAGATCCTTTCTTAATTGGCAAATATCATGCATTATGTCAATTAAAATTATTTCCCAGGAGATTTGTGAAATTTGATGATTTTAATCACTTTCTTTTGAGCACACGTTTTAGAGATGCTAGATTATTTGAATTACTTGCTAGTGATAATCATTGTCCACATTGTCCTCATCTAGTTCGGCTATTTTATGCCAACTTGCAAGTTAATTTAACTGATCCTAACACTCCTTTCATTTCATCCAAAGTCAAAAATCATTGTATTCTATTTTGTGTTGATCAATTGTCTAAAATTCTTGATATTCCATGTGGGGATATTTTATTAGATGACATTATTTACGATGACCTAGCAGTAGACTCCTTATTGACTCTCCCTGGCAAACATTTTCCACTTGATTCTAGCTCTATTTCTGATTTGGCTAAAATTATTGGCAGTATCATTTGCTACAACATAATTCCCAAAACTGAGGGTTATAGTCATTACTCTCATGAACTCACTCGTGCTATTTATGATATTGTCGGGAGTCGTGATGTCAAGTGGGGCAATGTTATATTTAATGTTATGGCTTCCACTCACACTATTTTTCTTCCCTTTTGAGCCATTTTAACGAAGGTTTTCTCTCACTTTGAGGTTGATTTATCATATGAGACCATTGTCAAAGTCTTACCCTTCTTTGACCCTTCAGCTCTTCATAGAATGGGTATCCCTGCAACTCAATATGAATTAGACCATCCTGTTCAGCATCAGCCCTCTAGCTCTGAGTCTTCCAATACTGAGTCTTCTAGCTCTATGGATTCATCACCTCCTCCATCTAGTTCTAGGGCTCCTCCTCTTGCACCCACTTCTAGTATCCCAGATTATATAGTTGATCGTATGGATAGATTAGAAGAGGGAGTGTACACTCTCTTGTCTGGTTATGAGCCAAGGCAGGAAGAGATTCGTGCTGAAGCTCAAGTTTGGCATGGTGAGGTACTTAGAAGGATTCACAGGATTGAGAGCAGCCAGGATATAGGATTTGCCAGTATTAAGAGTAGGTTTGATGACCTTTTCAGGATGGTGCAGCATCCTCCTCCTCCTCCTCCAGGTCCAGGGCCATCAGATTCATGAAGATAAATTTCATTTGGACTTGTATTTTCTTATTATGAACTATGTATTTTTTTATTTTAGCTTGTAGTTGTTTTATGAGTTTGAACTATGTAGTTTGGATTGTTTTGTTTTTGGTGTGAACAATGTATGAGATCATTGTAAAACTCCTTGATGTTGATGTTTATGCATTTCAGCTTATGGTTCATCTCATTTATGCTTTATGAATGTGTAGTTAATGTTTTATGCATATATATATATATATATATATATATATATATATAT
>BQKN01001100.1:1224588-1259588 GCA_022839385.1 Asparagus kiusianus
ATATATATATATATATATATATGTTGATTATTCATTTTATTAAGCTAGATTTTATATTAAGTTTAGTTTTTATTATTACTCATTGATCACACACACCACCTATTAAGCTTTTAGTATTTCATACTCTATATAATTGGGTTGTGGTGAGTGATACATTGAGTGTGAGCTTAATTGAGTTCTCATCTTGTTAGAGAACAAAACAATTTGTATTTGAGCTTATTTGTTGAGTGAACACATTGTAATATACAAGTACACCGAGAGTCGTATGTGGTGAGAGACGTGGTCTATTCTAAGGGGAGTGACATCGGTAGTAAAACCTAGGGAGAAGTAGTAAATTCGAGCACTTGAGAAAGTCGACACGGGCCAGGCCAACATTTAAAGGGTGTATTGTGTAATTACAATTGTGTAAGTTGTGAAAGTTTTTGGTGAGCTAGAAACAAATTGTGTGAGTTGTAAATAATTTCGGTGAACGTTGAAAACTGGTTGAGATAGTGGAGATTCTTCTCGAGAGTGGGGAGCAGAGACGTAGGTCGAGGGTGACCGAACTCCATGATCATATTGTGTATTTGTGATTGTCATTTGTGTACTATCTCATTTGCATCTTGTGTTCATGTTTATTTCACCCTTGTTTTTAATTATATATCCTTGCTCATATTTTGTTAAATATCGTACTTGCTAGGATATAATTGTTAATAAGTATTAAATTAGCATTAATATCGGATTAGATTAGCATATACCTTATTCACTCCCCCGTCCCCTCTAGGGTAATTTTAGGATCTTGTTGTTATAGTAGCGGGCAATTCGTTGCTGATTTGCGACCTGGGTTAGGAGCACTTTCTCTCGGGTCTCGTTTTTAGGAGATTGAGCCCAATCCGAAGCCCTTTTGTGTTCGTGTCCTCAAAGTATTATAGTCGGATGGTTGGCACGCCAACTATGACTGGAATGACTGCCTCGGCGCCATAAGCTATCTTGAATGGAGTCTTCCCAGTTGAGTTATTATGGGTCGTGCAGTACGACAAGAGGATACTAGGAAACTCTTCAACCTAGTTCCCTATTACGGCATCCACCTTCTTCTTTAATGCTTGGAGGATGCATTTGTTGGCAGCCTCTGCAAGTCCGTTGGATTTTAGGTGGCTGACTGAGGAGAACTTGAGGTGAATGTTGAATTTCTTAAAAAAGCTCTGACAGCCTCCACTATCAAACTAGGTGCCGTTGTCAGTCAAAAAGGACCATGGCACACTAAAACGGCAAACAATGGACTTTTATACAAAACTTGTGACGTTACTCTCACCAATTTTGGCAAGTGGTTCGGCTTCAATCTATTTGGTGAAGTAGTTAATCGCCACCAATTTTGCTAGGAGAGAGGACCCAACAAATCCAACCCCCATTGAGCAAATGGTATGAGACTCAGAATGGAAGTTAACTCGGTGGTCGCTGCTTGTGGAATGGACGAGAAGAACTGGCATTTCTTACATCGAGGGACGAGTCGCCTTGACTCGACCAATATGGTAGGCCAGTAGTACCCTTAGTGGATGACTTTCTGCATGAGGGTTCAGACTCCAGGATGGTTTCCACATGTTCCCTCATGAATCTCCATAAGCACATAATTGGCCTCTGGTAGGGTCCTATACCACTAATCAAGTATGACATCTGGTAGAGTTGTCCATCGATCATGAGATAGCGTCAAGAGTTCCTTTGGACGTCAAGAGTTCCTTTGGAGATGCATGGCTTTAGTAGGATCTTTATGCAGGATGTCCTGTGTTAGATAGAGAACAATAGGATCCAACCAACAAGGCATGATAGGCATCTCGGTCTCCATGATGGTTGTTTGCGTTGGAAATCTTTTTCATTGTGGAATCCATTACAATTCCTTATCAATTACAGATTCAACAAGAATGAGCCTTTTTATAAGACTTTTCTTACACAAATGAAAATAAATGAAGACTTCCTAAAACACACGTAGGATTGTTTATCGATCGCTTCTTGCGTGGAATCTTTGCCTGTGTCGGGGACTCATTGATTCGTGGACCGCTAAAAATCAGATCCGGCTGATCATGAAGAAGGCTTATCATTCCCGTTCCCTTATAGAAATAATAATGGAAGTAAATATCTCAATAATACGAGATAAATACCCTTCTTAAAATCAAAACAACAGTATGATCTTAAGGGAACAGGTGACAGGATGCAGATCTCTCGAAAGATTCTTCTTTATGCTGAAGAACTCACCAAGAACTCACCTTTTGATTTGAAATTCGTGGCTCATTACTCTCAAAATGTTAGGTCTTCGCCTTTGCTCTGTCAGCACGTCAATCCCCTCTCCTCCTCTTAACAAATGGCGAATGGGGGTATTCATAGGGCTACGGATGCCATGTTCACGGATAAGAATGTATCTTCAGTTAATAACAACTCTCCCGTGTTTAAGGATAGCCTCATGGCAGTTAGGGAGGCTCCAGAATGAACAAATCTCACAAATCTATCAAAATACTCTTCATCAAAAGACTGGTCTATGCAAAACATCTATGTGTGTTTCGCACCTGTGCGAAATGAAAACACCCTAGAGGGGGTGAATAGGGTTTATGCTAGTCTAATCCGATATTAATGCCAATTAAAACTTATAAACAAATATATCCTAGCAATTATGATATATAACAAGATATATGAGCAAGGGTATGCAATATAAACAAGGTATATATAAACATGCAACAATGGTGATATAAAAATATATAAGAATAAATGCGTCAAAGCCAAACAAACACAAAAAAATAATCACGGGGTTCAGTCCTTCCAACCTACGTCTCTAGTCCCCACTCTCGGGGAGAATCCACTATAAAATCGAGTTTTCGACGCTCACCCGAAAAACGTTTACACCTCACAAGTTTGGTTTTCTAGCTCACCGAAAACTCTACGATCTCACACTCTACACCCTCTAAGTGTTGGTCTCAAGACCGTGTCCTTCCTCAAGTGCTCGGATTTACGACCTTTCTAGGCTTTACTACCAACACCACTCCTCTTGGAATCGACCCCATCTCTCACTGCACACTTCTCTCGGTGTACAAGTGTATTACAAAGTGATCTCACAATAAAAGCACAATAACAAAATGATTTGTTCTTTAAACAAGGTGAGAAATCAATTAAGCTCACACTCAATGTTACAATCTCATAACCCCAAATATACTATGTATGAAAATATTTAAGCTCAAGTGGGTGTGTGTAAACAATGAGTGAAAATCAAATATAAACTCAATATAAACTCTAGCTTAATGAATATGATAATTAACAAATAATAAATACAAAGCTAGAATTGAGTTTAGAAATTCTTCTCTGAAAAACAAGATGGAGAGATGGATTAAATTGAAGCTCAAACAATAAAGATGATCTCCTCCACTTGTGAAACTTTCTTTACAAAACAAATCTTGAAAAAACACACTTAAACAAAACTTAAACACTCTTTTAAACTTATTTAAAACTCTTCTTGATTATCCTTAGAAGTTAGAGGGTATGAAGTATATATAGGATCATAAACCAAGCTCCAAAACCAAAACTAAGAGAAAACCAATGAAAAAGACAAAAAATAAAAACCTGAAAATCTGGAAAAACTAGTCGTTAGAGGGTGTTAGTCGACTGATGACCAGTATCAGTCGATTGATGAGCTGATTGATATTGGTAGCTCACAGCTCATCGGTTGACTGAAGACCTCATCAATCGACTAATAAACTCATCAGTCAACTAATAGTTTATTAGTCAAAAAAACAGAAACTTTTGCAGTTTCCAGACAATTTCATCGGTCGATTAATCCCTTGCATCAATCGACTAATAACGCAATATCAACCTGTTTTGAATAGTCAAAATGAATTTCAAGGGTCTTTAAAAAATAGCAAATAAATTCTAAAAAATATAAAACTTTGAAAAATGTTTGCAAACATGATAATAAACATGTTACAAAAAGAATTTTTAGAATTGCACTTCCCAAAAGTGAAAACTTATCATTTTGCAAAATAGTCAAAAACATGAAAACTAAAAAACACATGTTTTTGACATTTTGACTTAACTAATATTTTGAAAACTTTTGAATGAGTTTATAGACTTAATGAAATGATATAAAATATTGTTATGAAGTCTACAAGCTAAAAACTCAATATTATGCAAAAATGAAGTTTTACACAATATATGCATTTGACAAAATGATAAATATGGAACATATAAATATGTATATGAGTGTATATTTATTTTATATCTATATCACTAAACCAAAACTATTTATCCACATGAAAACAACCATGTATGTAAAACTTTGTTTGTGGATAAAATAAGAAAATGGATAAACCATTGAATTGTGTGTGTGTGTGTGTGTGTGTGTGTGTGTGTGTGTGTGTGTGTGCGTGTGTGTGTGTGTGTGTGTGTATGATATTGAGCTTTAAAGTATCTACACACAATTATAAAACCTAAACTATAAAAACTATACGCAAGCTCTTGATCTTCGATGTAGCTCAACTTGGTTGCGGACGAAGCTTGATCTTATATTTGACTTTGAATTATATTGTTTCACTCCACTATTCTGCTAACCTTCATTTGATGTGATCGTGTAGGCTCAAATCCATCCAACCGATGTTGCTCAACTTGGTTACGGATGAAGCTAGATCTTATATTTGACTTTGAATTGTATTGCTTCACTCTACTATTCCACCAACCTCCATTTAATGTGATCGTGTAGGCTTAATTCCATCCAACCTCCAACCCATTGTTTATCTAGAATAAATAAGAAAACACAAATACTAGACAAACAATATTAATCATAAATTGTTTGTTAAAACATCATCAAAATAAAAAGACTAACACAAAACACTCAGGTGTGTTTCCCACATAGTGCGAAACACTCTTGAGTGTTTCACACATGGTGCAAAACACTCTTGAATGTCAAGAGTGTTTCGCACTCTGGGTGCGAAACACAGTGTTAGCTATGTCATTTCTCCGTCATTTTGCTGTTTTGCATGTTTCATACACTTCGTCGGCTCGCTTTGCTTCTTCACGGTATCAGATGATCTTCTTTAGATTTTAATAATGGCGTTCATCATCTTCTCTTCATCTCGAGCTGCGTTTGGGAACCTATATGTAATTTTTGATGCCTACAGATACCCCCTCTAAAGTGTTTCAGCCTCATTCTTTTAATAGAGTAGTCTGAAATACTTTGGATATGATAGGCCCTGCCTTCAATTCTATAACTTCTTCAACTTTTAGTCTATTCAGTATTTTGTCAAATAGTCTGAAATTCTTCCGGTACTGCGTTTATCGTCTGACCGTTGCTAAAATCTTGAACTGGAACTGGTGTGTTGATACTTGAATTAGCTCGCATCATTGAATCGACGTTGAACTGGTTATCTTCATCAGAAGTTTGTATCTGAATTGTGATTAAACTCCCCGAAATTATCCTCTGACCTGGAATTTTTCCTAAGCCTTATTTTAGTGAAATTATCGGTGCGTTGACCATCATCAACAAGTTTATACTCATACATTAGCTAGAGTCTACACAATTTAAGCTCTTAATGCATTGGAGTGTGGAGAATCAGTTTATACTCATATACTCCTTGGAGTTTTGGGAATCAGTTTAACCTCGTGTACCCGCGGAGGTCCAGGAATCAATTTAACCTCATATACCCATTGGAGGTTTAAGGAGATGCAGTTTATACTCGTATACTCCTTGGAGTTTCGGGAATCAGTTTAACCTAGTGTACCCGTTGGAGATTCAAGGAGACTACTGTAGCCACAGAAGGTAAGTCTGATCTTTACTTATTGTTAATTCCAGCTTTTCCTTCTTTTGCTTAACTTCTACTTTCTGTAGATATCATTATGGAGGGTTCAACTAAGGATAAAACCCTTCATGATGCCGACATCGAGGAGTTAGGTGGACACACGTTCGATCCGACTCCGAGCTCCTTCGAGGCTGATGATAGGTTGCTCAATGATATGTTATCGGAGCAAGCCCATCACGAGGCTGTAGGTGTTAGGAATATGGCTACCCGGATTGCATTTTTACAAAATTGTGGAATAAAAAACACAAACCAAACCAGAAACCACCCAGGATCGATCCGATAACAGCCTCACAACACCCTTAGTAGGTCATCGGACTGCAGCCTTCGGCCGCAGCTGTGACCCCAAAAGGGGTCGCCTAGCCGGCCGGCCAACCCCCTTTGGTTCTCTATCTTCCACTTTGTGCGGGAGATTCCAAGGACCAATGGGAACAACTAGAGGGGTATAGACTTGTCTAAACACGATATCAAAAATACATCAAACCCAAGATTCAACCCTACTTTGTGATTACCTTGGTTCCTATGTTGATTAAGAAATCAACAGCCGAGGAAGAGAGCTTGCACCTTGGATCTACACGTCTATGATCATGTCCTTCCCTCCACGTGAGTAGTGGGACTCCCGATCATCTCCTTTGAAGTTCCTTCTTCTTCCTTGGATCTCCACACCAAAGGAAAAAAAGTTCTCTCTATTGTTTTGATCACTCAGAAATTAATCCAAGATCCCACGTACTCAATGCGAGGAGAGGATGGCAGTATTGATAGAACCATAGGGCCAAAGGAACTCTAGATCTTCAAAAAATAATAATAATATTTTAACTCATACTAGAGTTGTTAGGATATATGGTTTTGTTAGGTATGATCTCAAAACAGGAATCAAACCTTAATTTGGATTTGTATAACCAAATCCTAATCCTATCATGAAGACCATTATTGGGCCTAACCCAATAACTATCATGACCCATATCAAACCAATAACCCATTTGTGATTGTCTATTGGATCCAATCCAATAATCACAAACCCCACATATAAATACATTTTGAGGAACTTCCTGAAACGGTCGTTATGGATAGAATGTTGACCTAGATGTGGGACTCTTAGGTATTCCTGCTATCAGCTCCAACTGACACTAGTATCTCTGTTATCTCATAACGTACTGCACCTAGCTCAGTTAACAAACACTGATTCCACTAAAGAGTGTTTGCTGAACTCTGACGATAGAAGAATTGCTTACGCAAGCCTAGACCTGATATTGTGTATTGATGAATATACCCCTCCACCATAATATCCGTAATAGAACAGGAGATAAGATCTATCAACCTGTTCAATTACTTCTTGTCCTTAATACATGATTAGATCATCTGATGTGCTTCTACTCTAACTCGAGTAGCTGTATAGGTTCCCGCAATCAGACTACCAATTGACTCTAGGGGATATACTTAGACAACTGAGGGTAGATTCCATCTTGACATAGGAGTTTGCAATACTCCGAAACTGGTTACCCAATGTACCGAGGTCTTGACCATCTACGAGCCTCACTCATTGGTACATCAAAGCACTCAAGGTCCGAAGCTTGAGTCCTACCATATGTCTTAGGATTTAGAGTTATTTCATCCATATCAGGGAATAAGATTATCTGTGTTTGATGTTGACAGAGTTTTGGCCAAACACAATCTTATGTCCATCATTGTATATGATAGCTCTGTCGTATACAACAGTATGTTAGCCATGAAAACTTCCTTCTCACGTGGTTGAGATTCACTACTCGATTAAGATGCTAACCTTACTACAGTCGTGTACTAACAGGTAGCCTATTCTTGTTAGTGACTGCGATACTCTAAGATGATTGTACATCTTGGATTATGATTTCCCTTGAGTATCTCCATATCCAACACAATCTAGATCAATCATCTAGGGACAAACAGCCTATCTACAATACTCAGAATATAGAACAAATAATATGCATGTATATATGTCAACATAAATCAAATACAAGTGTCTCAGTATGAAAAACTGGTTTGAGGGCACACATAAAACCCAACAAACTCCAACTTGCACTCATAACCAATCACTCATACACCTCACACCTAGCTTGTCCATATGCATGTTGAAAGCCTTTGCTGGTAAAGCTTTAGTGAATGGATCAGCTAAGTTCTGTAGAGAAGCAATCTTGGTCACGACTATGTCTCCTCTAGCTTCAATCTCTCTGACAAGATGAAACTTCCTCTCTACGTGTCTCAAGGCTTTGGTGTATCTTGGCTCCTTGGAGTTTGACACAGCTCCATTGTTGTCACAAAAGAGCACAATGAGTCTTTTTGTATCTGGTACAACTTCCAGCTCCATGAGGAACTTCCTCAGCCAAGATGCTTCTTTCAAAGCCTCTGAAGCCGCCACGTATTCTGCTTCCATAGTCGAATCAGCAACACATTTCTACTTGATATTCATCCAGCTAACCACACCACCACCTAGGCTGAATGCATAGCCAGATGTCGATCTCCTTAAATCCTTATCTGACATGAAGTCAGAATCTGTGTAACCGAACGGTACTAGATCATCATCGCCAAAAACCAGCATATAATCCCTAGTCCTTCTCATGTACTTGATTATGTGCTTAACGGCTATCCAGTGAGTTGGACCTAGATCTGCCTGATATCTGCTCACCATGACAACGGCAAAACAGATATCGGGTCGCGTGCATAGCATGGCATACATAAGACTTCCTATTGCCGAAGCATAAGGAATCCCTCTCATATATTCTCTCTCCTTTGGTGTCTTGGGACACTAGTCCTTGGAAAGAGCTACTCTATGTTTGAAAGGTAAGAACCCTTTCTTAGAGTTTTCCATACTAAAGCGCTATAGTATCTTATCTATGTAAGATTCCTGGGATATGCCTATCATTCTATTACATCGATCTCGATGTAATTTGATACCTAGAATGTAACTTGGTTCTTCCAAATCTTTCATATCAAAGTTACTAGCCAACCATACTTTTACCGTAGAGAGTGCACCAATGTCGTTTCCGATGAGCAACATGTCATCTACATAAAGTATTAAGAGGACGACCGACTTACCGTCACCTCTCTTATAAACACAGGGCTCCTCTAGATTTTGATCAAATCCAAAAGATTTTATTGCCTGGTCAAATCTATGGTTCCAGCTCCGTGAAGCTTGCTTCAATCCATAAATAGACTTCTGCAACTTGCAGACCTTACTATCATGGCCCTTAGCTATGAAACTTTCTGGCTGTTCCATATAGATGTCCTCGTCAAGATATCCGTTTAAGAATGCCGTCTTGACATCCATCTGCCAAATCTTGTAATGGAGATGCGCGGATATGGATAAAATAATTCGGAATGACTTGATCATGGCAACCGGGGATAAAGTCTCCTCGTAGTCAATGCCCTCTCGCTGAGAGTATCCCTTAGCTAGAAGTCTAGCCTTATAGGCTTCTACAAGTCCTTCTGAATTTCATTTCTGCTTATAGATCCACTTGCACCCAATGGGACGAACATTGGGAGGCAAGTCTACAAGCTCCAGACCTTATTTGAATACATGGATTCCATCTCAGCTTTCATAGCAGTTTTCCATAAGCAAGAGTCTACATCTGTCATAGCTTCTTCGTATCTAGTAGGATCCTCTACCATAGTTTCTGAGACTACCTCAAAAACTTCACCTACGTACATGTGCCAATCTGGTGCCCTGATAGATCACCCACTATGCCGAGGCATCTGACTTGAAACAGGTTGACTATCTTGTTGAACTGGATCACTGGAAATGTCTTTAGATATTTCTTACAACTTAAAATCCCTACATCCCTCAGTTACCATATAATCTGTTAGACCCTAATGCCACTAGGAAAGAACCCTAGAGGGGGGGTGAATAGGGTTTATGCTAATCTAATCTGATTTATGCTAATTTAAAACTAATTAACAAATATATCCTAGCAAGTGATATGTGACAAGATATATATGCAAGGATATACAAATAACACAAGGGTGAAACAAGATATAAATAAGATAGTGGGTAATATAAATAATGAGCAATTGACAAAGACGATATAATGATAAACACAAAATTAAGTGCGCCAATACAATCACAAACAAATGATATGTTCACGAGGTTCGGTCCCCACGACCTACATCCCCACTCCTCACCTCGAAGAGATCTCCACTAACACGACACACCCAGTTTGGAAGCCGAAACTTCTCTACACACTCGGTTATCAAGTCAACCGACAACTCTCACAAATCCTCACAATGCACATACACAAGCTATAACCTCAAGTGTTGGTCCTCATGTATCACCTCTCTCAAGTACTCGGAATTATCACCTCTCACTAGGCCACCGACGCCACTCCTCTCGGTATCGACTACGTCCTCACTACACACTCCTCTTGGTGTACAAGTATATTACAAAATGAACCTCACAAATTAAGCACAAATATAAAGTGTTTGTTCTCTATAATGGATGGGAACGAATTATAAGCTCACTCTCTAAGTCACAAACCCACAACCTAAATTATACTATGAATGTAAATACGATAAGCTCAATAAGTTGTGTGTGAACAAAGAGTATCAATAAAACAATTAAACTCAATATGAAATCTAGCTTACGAAATTAAGATCAAACATATAAAATAGCTAGAATTGAGTTTAAGAAAACTTCTCTATAGATAACAAGAGAGAGGGAGAAGAATGAATGCTCAAACACCAAAGGATGATCTCCACTTGCTCTTGTGAAATTGTCTTCACAAACCAAACTCTTAAACCATACTTAAACAAAACTTAAACACCCTTTAAAACTCTTTTAAACTTGTTTAAAACATTTCATTAAAACTCTCTTGGTTATTATAGAGCTGGGTATAAGGGGGTATATATAGGAGACCCCAAAACATAAGAAAAACCCAACAAAAGGACAAAAAACCCAAAAAACAAGGAGTCTAGAAATATAGCCGTTATAGTGTTATGAGTCGACTCGTACTTTTCATGAGTCGACTCATAAGTAGCTGTTACAGGCTAAAAACCAACTTATGGGTCGACTCATAAAATTCATGAGTCGACTCATCATGCATGGGTCGACTCATGAATTTATGGGTCGACTCAGCAGAAACAAAACTAGTTTTCCAGCACACTATGTGAGTCAACTTATGACGTCATGAGTCGACTCAACTTGATGGGTCAACTCATGATGTTGTGAGTCAACTCGTCAGAAACAAAATGTAAACTACACAATAGTTTATGAGTCGACTTAACGTTGTTCATGAGTCGACTCAAGATATGCACACTGTTTGTTTTAAACAAAAATCTGATTTTCAAACCTCTTTTAAAAATAGCAAATAAAATCAGAAAAATATAAAACTTTGGGAAATGATTGTAAACATGATAATATACATGTTACAAAAATTGGTTTTCAAAAAGGACTTTCCAAATATAAAATATCATTATTTTGTAAGGAGGTCCAAAACATAGAAATATAAACATATGAATTTTGACATTTTAGCTTAACAATGTTTTGAAACAATACAAAATGATTTTGTAGACTTAATAGAAGATGTATATGATTGTTATTAAGTCCATAAACTGAGAAAACGATATTTTCACAAATGCAATAGAGAATAAAACATATGAATATGTATATGAAAATATATTTATTTCATATCTAAGAAATTAAACCAAAACATATGTGTGTGTGTGTGTGTGTGTGTATATATATATATATATATATATATATATATATATATATACAAAACCAAAACGTGTATGTGTGTATATTGATTGAGCTTAAAGTATCAACACACATAATATAAAACCTAAACTAAATTACCCAAGCTTGATGAAGGTCTTCAATGAGCTCAACTTGGTACACTTACGGATGAAGCTTGAACTTGGATCTTCAACTTGAATTTGCATAGCTTTAACTACTATTCCACCAACCTCCATTTGATATGATCGTGAAGCACTATTCCATCCATCCTCCAACTTATTGTTTGTCTACAATAATTAACAAAACACAAACACTAGATAAACAATATTAGATGTAAATTGTTTATTAAATCATCATCAAAACAAGAAGGCCAACATAATCCTCTTCTAAGAACACAGCATGGGTACTTATCATGATGGTGTGTTCTTTAGGATCATAAACCTAATATCCCTTTGTACCCTTAGGATACCCAACAAAATATACTAACTTAGATCTAGCTTCTAACTTATCTGGACTTCCTTTCAGGACATGTGCTGGACAACCTCAGATCTTGATATGGGATAAGCTAGGCTTTCGCCCTATCCACAATTCACGTGGGGTTAATGGAATAGATTTAGAAGGCACTAAGTTGAGTAAATATGGTGTAGTTTCTAAGGCGTAACCCCAAAGGGAGGTATGTAATTCTGAATAACTGATCATTAATCTAACCATCTCTAAAAGAGTCATGTTCCTCCTCTCTGCCATACCATTCTGTTGTGGTGTACCTGGTGCAGCCAGCTGAGATGTAATCCCGATCTATGCTAAGTACTCAATGAACTCTCTAGAGAGGTACTCTCGTCCTCGATCTGATCGAAGAGACTTTATACTTCTATCTAGTTGCTTTTCTGCCTCAGCCTTAAAGACTTTGAAATGATCAAAAGTTTCAGACTTATGGCACAACAATAAAGTATAACCATATCGGGAATAGTCATCAATGAATATGACAAAATACTGATATCCCTCTCTAGCCTTGATGCTCATAGGATCACAAACATCTGTGTGAACCAAGTCTAGTAATCCATGTGCCCTATTGCCCTTCGAGGAGAAGGGTCTCCTGATCATCTTACCTTCTAAACAAGATTGACAAATTGAGGTGGGTTCCACTTCAAAAGAAGGTAGAATCCCACTTTGTACCAATCTGTTAATCCTTTTCAGATTGATGTGACCAAGTCTTAGGTGCCACAATTTACTAGAGTCACTTGGAAGAATCTTTCTTTTTCTAGTTAATGGTACATCAACAATCTCA
Organism: Asparagus kiusianus; assembly: GCA_022839385.1. Taxonomy (NCBI): domain Eukaryota; kingdom Viridiplantae; phylum Streptophyta; class Magnoliopsida; order Asparagales; family Asparagaceae; genus Asparagus; species Asparagus kiusianus. The sequence goes on from BQKN01001100.1 coordinate 1,237,379, forward strand.
GAGTTTTGAATTTCAAGTACAGTAGGACATAAAAAATAAGGACCATTAGACAAAATTCCAGAGCAAACAAAGTTTCCATTAATTTTGATAACGACATCTCTTCCAAACAAGCAAGTGTAACCACAAGATGCTAAACAAGGAACTGAGATGAGGTTCTGCCTTATACTTGGCACATACAAAGCATTATTCAAAATTAATACATTGTTATTATAAAAACATAGTCTAATAACTCCCACTGCTACTGCTAACACCTTTGCCTCTGACCCCAGACTCAGACTGATCTTGCCTTCTTTAAGCTGTCTGCTCACCTGAAACCCCTGCAATGAATTGCAGATATGGTGAGTTGCGCCTGAATCTAAGCACCAAGTACTAGAAGTATCCACAATAAATCTTACTTCAATAACTTAAATATCAGTCATATATGTCTGTTTCTTGGCTAGAACTTTGGGACAGTTCCGCTTCCAATGGCCGGTTTCCCCACATTGAAAGCACTTTCCCTTTCCTGCCTTGTTGGCTTTGGTCTTGCCTTTCACCTTTCCTACACCACCACCAGTAGGTCCATGTTTAACCTTCGGAGACTTAGGCTTCTTCTTCCCAGTCTGCTTCTGCTTGTTAGGTGCAAACCTAGAAGAAACCTTCTCCGTGTTTTACAAAGATGGGTTGGGTTTGATAATAGCCTCCACTGCTTGAAGTGCACTCATAAGCTCACTGAGAGAGTAGTCTTTATGATTCAGAACATAGTCAAGCTTGAACTGATCATAGGACTCGGCATCGACTCGAGGATCATATCTATTTAAGATTCACCATCAATCTCAACCCCTAGGATCTCTAGTGTGTTCAGATGATCGAACATCTTCAGCAGGTGATCCTACACTAGAGTTCCCTCTGCCATCTTTGCCTTAAGAAAGTCCCACAAGGCCCTTTGTCTTGCTAGGCGACCTTGTGATCCAAACATTTCCTTAAGGTTAAATAGAATGTCACTAGCAATAGTGTAATACTGATGCTGGTGTTGCAGTACATTTGACATAGATGCCAGAATGTAACACTTGGCCATGTCGTTGGCCTTGACCCACTTTTCAAACTTATCCTTATTCTCCTGAGAGGAGTCTGAAGCAGGTTCTGATGGTTTGGGATAGGTTAAGACACTCTTGTACCCCTCAATAGTAAGGACAATGTCTAAGTTTCTCTTCTAGTCAACATAGTTCTGACCATTCAATTTATTTTGGTTCAAGATAGCAGAAAGCGGGTTGAACGAGGATGAAGACATACAGAATAAAACATAAAACAATATATAATTAAAAGATTGCATTTAATAATTCTACTTATCACAAAAAATCTAGAAAAAGTGATCTTGACTTATTAATGAATCAGAATATAATTATGCACCAACACGCCTCCTTGGGGAGGTTAAATATTGTACACAACAATAGGGTGGTTCCCTTTATAGATTCTAATATGTGCATCTCATGCACTAGAATTTATAACTTCTGATCTAGCTCAAGTCTCCGATATATTTATTAATGCCCTTGGGGTTCCCTTAACAAATATTTCGGTTGAGTGTATGTCATTGTCTAGTGTCATTGACATCCACTTCATGTAGAGGCTACTTGGGTAGTTCTCTCTCTAATGCATCTCAATGACCCTATCCGAAGAAGCCCCTCCTACCAAAAACACGTGTGTCACACTCCAAATGGATTTGTCACCTTAAACGGCTGGCTTCGACGTGACACACTTGCCTAGCAGAGGACCTAACAATGGAAGACCATGGGGCTAACTGAGTTTAGACCCCTCACCCACTCGATCTCATAGTTTGGATTTTCAACATGCATATATTTTAAAAACATAAAACAACTACACATGTAAATAAATATCTAATATCTAATATCTAAAATACAACCATGCAATAATAATAATAAAATCATAAAAAAGGTTCTAAACTATTTCTCCCATGATCTATCCTTTGAGTCTTCTTGGTTGCTACCTTGCTCCTTGCATGGTTCTGCTAGCTGTGATGAGCTCCGCCTTGCCTAGGATCGCCATAGGTATGCTACCAGAAAAAAAATATGAATACAACCGATCCTATATCCCGTGAGGAGGTGTACATTTGATCTAATCAAATATAAAACACATGGGGATCCACTGCATGCCCACTAACGGGAAACCATGTCAGCGCCCAAATAATAATTACAAAACATCACAAGCATGTTAAATACTTCATTGTTTATTTAGCAAGCGCAGAGACCATAGGAGAAGGGCTAGTATCATGCCTGCAAAACAAATGTTAGCTCTATCCTACAAAACCGATGTTAGCACAATTCTAACATTGCCCGTTATTCCAATCCTGCAAAAAAAATATATTATATGATAACCAAATCATTAAAATATTGTATAATACCAAAACCATTGTTCTAGTACCACCAGAGAGCCCCAAACAGTGTTAGAAGACACTAGAACTTGGTCGGAGGCCAGTCTCCAAGGCTGGGGGTTTTGGCCATCCGCTAGGGTGGCTGGCTAGCCGTCCAGCTGAGGAGATGAGTCCCCAGCTTTGGGCAGTGGCTCCAGTATACAGGGGAGGTCCTTGTGTATGCAGGGTTTTGAATCCTCATATTGTATGGTACCGATTGCACACCGATTACTAATAACCGTGCAATCACTGTTTTGATATTAACACTATTTCAATTTTCGATTTGCGTACAACCATATGAATTTATTGAATTGCATCAAATAACGATAACCGATAAACATGTTTAAGTCAGTTAAATAAAAAACGAGCTCTGATACCAGTTGTTGGGAATATGGCCACTCGGATTGCATTTTTACAAAATTGCGGAATAAAAAAATGCAAACCAAACCAAAAACTGCCCAGGATCAGTCCGATAACAGCCCCACAACACCCTTAGGAGGTCACTGGACTACAGCATTCGGCCGCAGCTGTGACCCCAAAAGGGGGCGCCTAGCCGGCTGGTCGGCCGACCCCCTTTGGTTCTCTATCTTCCACTTCACGCGGGAGATTCCAGGGACTAATGGGAACAACTAGAGGGGTATAGACTTGTCTAAACGCGATATAAAAAACACAGCAAACCTAAGATTCAACACTACTGGATTTGTGATTACCTTGGTTCCTACGTTGATTAAGAAATCAATAGCCGAGGAAGAGAGCTTGCACCTTGGATCTATGCGTCTATAATCATGTCCTTCCCTCCACGTAAGTAGTGGGACTCCCGATCATCTCCTTTGAAGTTCCTTCTTCTTCCTTGGATCTCTACACCAAAGAAAAAATTCTTCTCTCTATTGTTTTGATCACGCAGAAATTAATCCAAGATCCCACGTACTCAACGAGAGGAGAGGATGGTAGTATTTATAGAACCATGGGGCCAAAGGAACTCTAGATCTTCAAAAAATAATAATAATATTTTAACTCGTACAAGAGTTGTTAGGATATATGGTTTTGTCAGGTACGATCTCAAAACAGGAATCAAATCTTAATTTGGATTTGTATAACCAAATCCTAATCCTATCATGAAGACCATTATTAGGCCTAACCCAATAACTATCATGACCGATATCAAACCAATAACCCATCTGTGATTGTCTATTGGATCCAATCCAATAATCACAAACCCCACATATAAATACATTTTGAGGAACTTCCTGAAGCGGTCGTTGTGGATAGAATGTTGACCTAGATGTGGGACACCTAGGTATTCATGCTATCAGCTCCAACTAACGCTAGTGTCTCTGTTGTCTCATAACGTACTACACCTAGCTTAGTTAACAAACACTGATTCCACTAAAGAGTGTTTGCTGAACTCTGACGGTAGAAGAATTGATTACGCAAGCCTAGACCTGATATTGTGTATTGATGAATATACCCCTCCACCATAATATCCGTAATAGAATAGGAGATCAGATCTGTCAACCTGTTCAATTACCTCTTGTCCTTAATACACGATTAGATCCTCTGATGTGCTTCTACTCTAACTCGAGTAGCTGTACAGGTTCTCGCAATCAGACTGTCAATCGACTCTAGGGGATATACTCAGACAACTGAGGGTAGATTCCATCTTGACATAGGAGTTCGCAGTACTCTGAAACTGGTTACCTAATGTACCGAGGTGTTGATCATCTGCGAGCCTCACTTATTGGTACATCAAAGCACTCAAGGTCCGAAGTTTGAGTCCTATGATATGTCTCAGGATTTAGAGTTATTTCATCCACATCAGGGAATAAGATTATCCGTGTTTGATGTTGATAGGGTTTTGGTCAAACACAATGTTATGTCCATCATTGTATACGATAACTCTGTTGTATACAACAGTATGTTAGCCATGAGAACTTCCTTCTCACGTGGTTGAGATTCACTACCCGGTTAAGGTGCTAACCATACTACAGTCATGTCCTAACAGGTAGCCTATTCTTGTTAGTGACTGTGATACTCTAAGATGATTGTACATCTTGGATTATGATCTCCCTTGAGTATCTCCATACCCAAGACAATCCATATCAATCATCTGGGGACAAATAGCCTATCTATAATACTCAGAATATAGAACAAATAATATGCATGTATATATGTCAACATAAATCAGATACAAGTGTCTCGGTATGAAAAACTGGTTCGAGGGCACACACAAAACCTAATAACAGGACCATGCACGGAGGCTGGTTCATCTGCAGGTATGAATTTTATTACAACTTTGTCGTCATTCGTTTTCAATTCTTATTTAACCGTAGGGGAGTTTTGATTGCAGGACCAGTCATTAGAGCTGATACAACTACAATCATCGGCGCTCCTGACCAGCCTGAGGGCTCTGGCTTTTCATTATTAGAAGGGGTCATGTGTAACGCCCCGCCCCTGAATCACAGAGTCGGTACGCTATTAGATCTGATGGACTGGCCTCACAAACTACCACATGTCTTTTTAGTACGTTTTGTCCTCACTCACATGCTCCCTGGAAAACTTCCTAGGGGGTCACCCATCCTAGAATTTCTCCAGGCCAAGCATGCTTAACTTTGGAGTTTCAAAGAGTTGGGTTTCTGAAAATAAGATGCATCTTGGTGGTATGAGTATTCCAATCAAATCTATCAATACAAATCACAACACCCTCTTAAGGGTTGGGGTATTACATACTCCCCCACTTAAACTCACAACGTCCTCGTTGTGCCAAATCATATCATCCAAGACCGTACCATCCGTGTGAGATTCTAGAGGTGGCTCCTACGGCCTCAAGAGGTGGCTCCCGTCCTCTCGACATAGTACTTTGCGCCGTATAGCACTTAGCTCTCACAATTCCGGTTGGTTTTGCTCTGATACCATTTGTAACGCCCCGCCCCGGAATTCCAGAGTCGGTACGCTATTAGATCTGATGGACTGGCCTCACAAACCACCACATGTCTTTTCAGCACGTTTTGTCCTCACTCACATGCTCCCTGGAAAACTTCCCAGGGGGTCATCCATCCTAGAATTCTCCAAGCCAAGCACGCTTAACTTTGGAGTTTCTAAAAGTTGGGTTTCTGAAAAGAAGATGCATCTTGGTGGTATGAGTATTCTAATCAAATCTATCAATACTAATCACAACACCCTCTCAAGGGTTGGGGTATTACATCATGGCTACAGCTTAGCCGCCTACTTCTCAGCTTAAGGCTATTGTTCCTTCAGATCCGATAGTTACAAAAGCCATTGGTATTGTAGAGACTGGTATTGTTGCCCTAGTCGTGAGAACAATTGGATGAGCCGGTACACCGACGACTGTTATACCTACCACAATTTCGTCGATTCACGAGGTCAGATCGGTAGGGCCAAGCATGGGGTGTCAAGCTGAAGGGTCCTCCGTTGGCGTTAGTAAGTTCTGCTCTATGACTCACTCTGAGTTTCTAGCTAATATTTCAGAATTTTTTATTCCTCTTTTTTTTAGAGCTTTCATCGTCTCCATATGAGCTCATCATGGCCTTGTTGTCAGATATTGATCTAAGTAAAGACATATTCTACGTAGACCTCGGTCATTTTGCTTCTTCTGTGAGCGGAATGATTGATAAGATTCTTCATCATGGATATTCTTTTGATTAGTTCAGGCGGTCTCTTGATCGTCAAGTGACGATTATCAGAGAGGAAGGATATCCAGAGTTAGTCGATTCTCTCACCGCAGATTTAGTCATGCTAGAGCATGAATTTCAAGAGTTAGGGGAACTACAGGCTACAGACACTTCTTCATTTGCGGCTACTCAGTTGGAGTCACAGCTGAAGCAGTGGCATGACGCTCGAATGTCTATTGAGAATGAGCTCCAATCACAAGAGGGTTCTGTTATGCAAATGACGGCAATTATCTCAAGAAAGGACAAGACTAGGGCTAAATTGCTTAGCTCTTTAGCCTCGACCTGCGAGAAAATAGTCAATCTCGAAAAGACCCTGAAGTATGCCAAAGATTATTGTGCCGTTCTCGAAGGAGATGTTAGACCCTAGAGGGGGGGGGGGTGATTAGGGTCTTATGCTAATCTAATCTGATTTAAATGCCAATTAAAATTAATGAACAAGTTATCCTAGCAAGTATAAAATATAACAAGTTATATGAACTAGGATAATCAATATGAACAACAAGATATATCCTAACAAAGAGATATAGGCAATGTATGTACAAGGATATAAAACTAACACAATGTGATATATCCTACCAAAGAGATATACAATATGATATATGCAAGGATATGTAAACTAACACAAGGGTAAACAATATGAACTAGATAGTGGATGAAATAAATGAGCAATGCACAATTGGCGATATAAGATAAGTGCAAAAGCAAATGCGCCAATGACAAACTCAAACACACTCAAATGATCACGGAGTTCGGACCTTCCGTCCTACGTCTCCGCTCCCCACTCCTGGGGAGAAATCCACTATCACAACCGGGTTTTCTACGCTCACCCGAATAACGTTTACACCTCACAGTGTCGGTTTTTAACGCTCACCGAACAACGTCACTCCTCACAATCGGTTTTCTAGTTCACCAAAAACTTCACCACACAATCGGTTTTCTAGCTCACCGAAAACCTTACAATACTCACAATGTAACAAATATAAATTTGTTCTCTACAATAGATGAGAACTCAATGAAAGCACAACTCAATGTTACAATCTCTCACAACCCTAATATACTATGTATGCAAATACAATAAGCTCAAATGGGTGTGTGTAACAATGAGATAAAATCAAACCTAAACTCAATATAAAACTAGCTTTAATAGAAATGATAATTAACAAGTAATAAATAAAAGCTAGAGTTGAGTTTAGGAAAACTTCTCTAGATCAAGATGGAGAGATGGAGATTTGAGCCTAAACAAGAAGATGATCTCCTCCACTTGTGAAATCCAAAACAGCTTTAAACCAAACCCTTAAACAAGCTTAAACTCTTTTTAAAACCCTTGTTTAAAAACTTCTTTTCTTACTTGAGAATTGAGATCAAAGAGGGTATTTATAGCCTCCAAAACCTCAGCCAAAAACCCCAAGCAAATGACAAAAACAGCCCCAGAAAATCAGCTCAGAAATAGCCGTTAGGGAGCCAACGGATATATTGGCGGCGGTCGACCGTGGAGGTCGACCGCGGAGGTCGACCGCGGAGGTCGACCGCCAAGAACAAAAAACAGAACAAAAACTTCTAGAGAGTTCGTCGGTCGACCGCACTGTAGCGCGGTCGACCGATGGTACTGTAGCAATATATATGCAGATCTGTAAAATCAATTAAAAATAGTAAATCAACTCTAAAAATTATGAAATTTTTAGGGAAGGTTCTAGACATATATAATAACATGTTAGAGAAAGAATTTCTGAAAAAACGTTTCCCAGTTGAGAGAAATAAATATTTGAACACAGAAATACAGTTTCTGAAAATCTGCTGACATACACGATTTTGTAAAATCAATTGGGCACAGTAAATCAACTCCAAAAATAGTAAAATTTTGAGGAAAGTTTCTAAACATGTAGATAAACATGTCAAAGAAAGAATTTATTGAATATCACTTTCCATTTATGAAAACTCATCTGTTATGTAAAACATGCACGAACATGTGCACGAACAAAAACAAGATGTTGTAAATTCCATTAAACATAACAAATCAATTCCAAACTTGATGAAACTTTGCAAAATGTTTATAAACATGAAAACAAACATGTTACAAAAATAAATTTTTAATTTTCATTTCTTAATTGTGAAAACTCATTATTTTGTAAAAAACATGCATGAATATGAATTTGTTAAGAACATGTTTTTGACAAAAAAAGTTTAAACGCATATTGAAACTTTATGGCATGTCTTCATAAACATTATAACACATGAATATAAAGTAAACATGGTCAATAAAACAATATCACAAAGTTTTCTCAAAATAGCTCATTTTGTGAGAAAATCCAATATTGTGTGTGTATATGATAATGAGCTTAGAGTATTAAACACACATAATATAAACCTATACTAAATATACCCAAGCTTGATGAAGGTTTTCAATGAGCATGACTTGGTAAACTTTACGGAAGAAGCTTGTAATTGGATCTTTAACTTGAATTGACGTTGCTTCACTCCATAATTCCGCCAACCTCCATTTGATATGATCGTTAAGGCTCGATTCCATCCATCCTCCAACAACGTTGTTTGTCTATAATAAATAAAAAAACACAAATACTAGACAAATAACATTAGTGGTAAATTGTTTGTTAAACATCATCAAAACAAGAAGGCCAACAGGAGAATTAGCCAACATAGAATGCTCTCGAAAACAGACACTTGAGAAGCTGGAGTCTGCGAAGGAGAAGTTGGCCAAGCTAAGAGGTGAAGTTGTGAAGATATTGAATGCCTTTGAAGATTCTGTCCAGGTTAACTTGCAGGCTAAGCTTGAGCAGACTTATGTGGAGGAGCTCTCTAGGTTGGAAATTCGGATTTGTGACCGTAAATTATATTTGGATTGGTAGCGCCACCCTTGTATCTTCATTTTGATTTGACAAAGTCTTTTGCTTACCATATTTCTTTTATTATGACTTTCATCCTATTTGGAACAAATAAACACAATCCTTATAGGATTTTGGCAAACCCTCAGCCATTAATGGATTTGATATGCCTTTACCGATTACCGTTTGATTTGGACTAGCATGTGAATTATCTAAGTCCGTTCCACATGTAATATTATGCTAAAAATAAACTTTTTTAGACTTGATGCTATGATATTAAATACATACACTTTGTTATTTATACGGAAAAGACTAACCGGTCACGCGTCTTAGGCGTAGGCTTATCTCTAATTAGGAATTGAGATAAAGTTGTTAGACTCTAGAGGGGGTGTGATTAGGGTCTTATGCTAATCTAATCTGATTTTATGCCAATTAAAACAAATTCAAATATTATTCTTGCAAGATAAATATACAGTATGATATGAGCAAGAATATGCAATATGATCAAGGAGATATATCCTAGCAAAAAGGTATATAATGAAATATATGCAAGGATATATAAACAAATGCAAGGGTGAAAAAAACATAAACAAGATAAGAGTGATAGTGTAAATAAACAATGCAAACACACAATATGATCACGAAGTTCGGACCTTCCGTCCTACATCTCCGCTCCCCACTCCCGGGGAGAAATCCACTGTCACAATCCGGTTTGGAAGCTGGAATTTCTACACACTCGGTTTTCTAGCTAACCGAAAACTCTACAACTCACACTCTTGCAAACACACTCTACACCCTCACAAGTGTTAGACCTAGCCGTGTCTCCCTCAAGTGCTCGGTTACAACCTCTCCCTAGATTCGTCAACCGACGCCACTCTTCTTGGGACGATCCCCGACTCTCGCCACACACTTCTCTCGGTGTACAAATGTATTACAAAGTGAATCTCACAATAAGCATAAATACAATAAATGATTATTCTCTAATATAGATGAGAACACAATGAAAGCTCACACTCAATTGTTACAACTCTCACCAACCCAAATATACAATGTATGCAAATACAATAAGCTCAAGTGGGTGCGTGTAAGCAATGAGTGAAATCAAATCAAATAAACTCAATATGAACACTAGCTTTAATAAAATGATAATCAAATAAATAGATGTAAAGCTAGAAATAGAGTTTAGAAAACTTCTCAATAGATCAAGAGGTGGAGGGAGAATAGTTGGATGCCCAAACACCAATAGATGATCTCCTTAAGCTCTTGTGAAATTGATTTTACAAACTCAAACTTCCAAATGCTTAAAAGCTTCTTAAACCAAACTTAAACCCTTGTTTAAAACTCTTTAAAATTGTTTTAAAAACACTCTCTTAGTTGCTGAAATAGAAGGGGGGTTTTTGATAATCATATTTTATTATAATTTTTTATACCCTTATTATCTATTTTATATGAATAAATATACCACTAATAATTGCTTTTATCTTTAATTGTAGGTTAATGAAGAATAAATCCTAAAAATCTCAACAAAGGCCCTTGAGCAAATGAAGAAATAAGAGAAATTCAAGAAGCCAAAGTGAAATATTTGAATTTTAAAAGCCCAAAAGCCCATGGCAGCTCCTCCTCTTTATTCTCAAGTGAGCTTGAAGGCCCAAAGCCCATAAAAAAATGATTACACCAAAGAGTTGGAGTGGACCGGACTTGGATGCAAAGAGTTGGAATGGACCAGACTTGAATGGACCGGACTTGGATGCAAAGAGTTGAAATGGACCGGACTTGGATGCAAAAAGTTGGATTTGGAAAATCATGAATGGGCCGGAATTGCTTGGACTTCCATTTTCTGTTTTTATTTTTTATTTTTGAAAATCAAACCAATCTCCATTGGGCCGGACTTGGCTGCAGAGACTTAGATTTTCATTTGTTTTTGAAAATCATATGGGCCTCCTATGTTGGGCTAGAGAAGAACAAAAAGCAAATTCCAACCCATTTCTTCACTAACAAATTCAAAGGTGGAGATTGCTTTGCTTGGGGCTCAAGACAAATCCAATGGCTCATATTCATTGATGATTACTATAAATAGGGGTAGAGAGTAAGGGGTTATGGGTGTGAAAAATTTTGTAACTCCTTTTGGAGAGGAGGACTACTCTTAATTGAGAAGGCCTTCCAAAAATTATAACTTTAGTTGTAATTAATAATAATAATTTTTCTCCTCTTTAAATTTGTTCTTTCTCCTCTTTGTTGAATGATGAGGATGGAGATGAAGAGCAAATTGAAGGTTTGCATTTCTTTTCTCTTTTATTTCTTTTTAGTAATTTCTTTATTATTGCTTGTTAGTTAGATTTAAATTCATGCTTGTAGTGTAGATTTATTTTCTTGTCTTTTATTTCTTTTTGCATTTTAATTTGTAGAGTAGATTTATTTTCTTGCATTTAACTTTTGTAATATATTTTGTAGTTTAGATTTTAATTCTTTGTAGTTAGATTTATTTCTTGTTTATAGTTTAGATTTTTCTTTTCTTTTTATTTTTGTAATTAGTTCTTTTACTTGTTTTTATTTTTTAAGATGTGAATTTAATTCTTGTAGGAATCTTAGAATTGTATAAAACTAGTCTAATTTCCTTTATATTGTATGAATTATTCTCTTGCATTTAAAATGTTCATGTTTAGGATAATCAACTAGAGAACTAATCGGTAGAAGAAGAATTTGATAATCTATGCTTATCTTAAATGGTTTGATAGGTTATGCTTATGAATTCTAGGATTATTATCATGTTGTTGTTATTATCATGAATAGTAATTTTGACTTAGATGATAATTTGATAGGTTACACTTTTCTTAAATGGTTTGATAATCTATGCTTAATAAATCTAAGTTGAAATATGATAAAAAGAGAATAGTTTATATTTTATAATTGAAATTGGTTAGTGGATTATATTCTAGATTTCTTACCTCTTTTAAATCCTCCATCTTGACTTTCTTAAATTTTCTTTTTATTTCTTGATTTTATTCATTCATCTTTCTTGCCTTGTGATTTCATTTATTCTTTAATTCTTCTTTCTCTCCTCTAAAATTCAATTTATTATCTTTGGCATATATTCACAACAATCACTCATTACATTTACACTTATTCTTTATTCCTAATTGTCGCGCATAAAACATAAGAACAATTTCTAATAATCTCTTAAAATTACATTCATCGTGGGATCGATATTTTATACTATAACTTGATCAATTGTGCACTTGTAATTTTGGTACATAATTATGCCGCATCAAGTTTTGGCGCCGTTGCCGGGGAATGTGCTAAAATAGGATTTTATTATTTTGGTTCTTTAACTTGTGTGTTTTCTTGTGAAGGAACCGCTTGGAGCTTGAAAATCTTGGATTGAAGATCAAGAATTTGGAAGAATTGCTTTCGGGTAAGTCCTCTTTCTAGTTTTCAATTCCACCCTCTTTAGCTAGCTTCACAATTAGAGACAATTAGGATTTTAAAAGAAAAAAAAGATTTTATTTTTGTTGACCATAATAAAATTCATCTTTTACTTGGACATTAACTAACAAGATAATAAATTCAAACAAGAGCTCTCTTCTCATATTTGATTGTTGTTGACCATAATTAAAAAAAGATTTTCTTTTTATCATCATTTTTAGTCGCTTTTAATTTCTAGAGTTGCATTTCATATAGTGTAGGAATTCACCGAAGTGATTGTAGCACTTGATTTGACACACACTTAAAATATTCTTAAGGGAAAAACCCCAATCAAAATAAGGTAAGGGATTTCATCACCCTTTCCTTAGCTCACAAATCACTAATTCCTCATTTCACAAACCCTAGCCTTCTAAAACTCATTAGACATTGGCCCCTAAGGATTCGAGCTCAATAAGGAACAAGAAATCCTTAAGTGAACCGGTTTAAGTTTTCTCAGATTAGTTGGTGTTTAAGGCAATGTTTAGGGGTTGCGTAAAGCGCTCCGTAAGGAACGAGGTACTTAATTGATCTCTGATCTCCCTCTAGTACTATCCTTACCTGGCTAACTACCTAGGTAAAACTTTAATCTTTTCACTGTAGGAGTTTTTGGTTAGGAGCTGGTCTAGTGGAGTTAGGCTAAACCCTAGAATTAGAGTTGATTGAAAAGTGATTGCTTTGATTTATTTTAGTTAGAATTTTTCTTTTCCTTTTTCTCATATAAAAAAACTAATTTTCTTTCTTTCCTTAAAAAAAATCTTGTTTTGGTGTATGCAAACTTGGGTTCGGGATAATTCTCATCGTTTAATCCGTGTTGAACCAATCCAAGAAATGGCTAATCAACCCATTCTTCAGGATATGTGTTACCTTACCAGAAATGCAATTCCATCTTGCATAAGACTTCCCGAAGTAAACGGAGCAAATTTCGAGCTTAGACCGCATTACATAAACATGCTTCCCAAATTCCTAGGTAATGAAACAGACGATGCATATATATTTATCTCGGAATTTGAGGAAGTATGTATTATGATTAAAATGAGAGAATTAACCAAAGATGCGATTAAGCTTAGATTTATTCCATTTGCTCTTAAGGACAAAGCTAAAAAATGGCTGTACAGCTTACCGATAAATTCCATCTCAACTTGGGAGGAATTTGTCACCGTTTTTCTCAAGAAATTTTTCCTATGCACAAAACGGTAAAGCTTAGGAACAACATTCAAAACTTTAAAATTGTCCCAGGGGAGCCATTCTGGAAATATTTTGACCGATTTGAAGATCTTTTAATCCAATGTCCTCATCACGGTCTAGAAAAATGACGATTGTGCCAAGTCATATATGAAGGATTGGACTATTCTTCAAAAACATCTTTAGAATCGATGTGTCTGGGAGATTTTATGAAGAAAAACGTCGATGAAGGTTGGGAGTTCCTAGAGAGTCTATCCGAGAAAATAATACAGTTGGAAAACTGTGATGACAGGATTTCATCTGTTCCCTAATCTACGTCTAGTGGTCTTTCTCTGGAGTCAAACATTGCGTCTGAAGCGAAGATGGCGACGATTCTGCGGAGGTTAGAAGCCTTAGAAGTTAAGGAACGAGCTCCAGCTCAAATCAATCATGTTTCTGCCCCTGGATGTCATAACTGCCAGTCTTCTACCCATGTTTCAGAGGAATGCCCTCTCCTAGGAAACAACCATACTTTAGAATAGATGAACGATGCATTCCAGCGTCCTAAAAATAATCCATTTTCTCCAACCTACAATCCAGGTTGGAGAAATCATCCCAACTTTGCTTGGAACCAAGGAAATTCTCATGGAAACCAAAACTTCATTCTCGCGTCGAACCAACAATTCCCTAGGGGAAATACTATCCCGTTTAATGCACCAAACAATTTCCAACAAGATAACCCAGTTTTTTGAACCCAACATCCTCATCCTCACCAGCCTACAAATCCTTCAAATTCTGATCATGACAAACATTTGAGTGTCTTAGAAAAGGGTTTAGAAGCTATGATTAAAGCTTCTACACAAACTACCAACATATTGACCCAATCATCCACCACTCTAAATTCATTCATGCAAACAACCGGCCAAGTGCTCAACTCGAACACTCAAGCCATAGCCCGGTTAGAAACCCAACTTGGGCAACTAGCCACTGCCGTGAGTGAGAGAGAAAAAGGAAAATTCCCAAGTCAACCTGTTACAAACCCTAAAGACACTGGATCCAGTTCCAACAATCCAGCTCAATTGAATGTAATTCACACACTGCGATCAGGAAAACAAATAGACAACCAAGTTAGAATGCCACCGGATCAAACCCCTTCTCCCATCCAACACACTCCTTCCGACGAAGCAATTCCTTCTGATGACCAAAACGCTGAACTTGAGATTGAGCCTGATCTAGATAGGTATAGGTCCGTTGCCCCCTTTCCAGATAAACTCAAACCTAGGAAAAACTCCCCGCAGGTCGAGAAAATCCTAGAAACGTTTAAACAGGTCAAGATCAATATCCCTCTCCTAGATGCAATCGAACAAATCCCCTCTTATGCAAAGTTCTTGAAGGACTTATGCACTAAGAAAAGAACCACCAACGTCCCCAAGAAAGTCTTCTTAGCTGCTAACCTCAGTGAATTTTTTTCAAAACCCATGCCGTTGAAATACAAGGACCCTGGTTGTCCCACAATTCCATGCGTCATAGGTAACACTCACATTGATAAGGCACTTCTAGACTTGGGAGCCAGCATCAACCTCCTTCCTTATTCGGTCTATCAACAGCTAGGTGTAGGAGAACTTAAACCGACAAGATGCACTCTACAGTTAGCTGATAGATCTGTAAAAATTCCCAAAAGAGAGGTAGAGGATGTTCTGATCAAAGTTAGAGAGTTCATTTTCCCTGTTGATTTTATTGTCTTGGAAACGCAACCCGTTTCCAATCTCAAAAGTCAAATCCCCATCATTCTAGGAAGACCGTTCTTAGCCACCTCAAATGCTTTGATAAATTATAGAACCGGTCAGATGAAACTATCTTTTGGGAATATGACTGTTGACCTTAATATTTTCAACTTAGGGAGACAACCTAGTGATCCATCTGATGAACCCATGGAAGTGAATTTCATTCAAGGAATATCCAGTGAACAACAAGAGGGAGAGTGTGAGTCTGATACAAATGCATCTGATTTAATGATTGAGGAGCTTTCTGATAACGAACTAGAGATAGAACCGCTGGACAATCATGTTTTTGCTATTGGCTGGCAACGAGAACCTTTAGAGATAGAGCCCCGAGTCTAGCTTCGTCCATCTGTGGAGGAACCCCCTAAGTTAGAGCTCAAACCTCTACCCGAAAATCTAGAGTATGCCTACTTAGAGGAGAACGATTTTTTACCAGTTATCATTTCTTCTGAGTTGACTACCGGTCAAAAGGAAGCTCTCTTAGCTGTTTTAAGAGAGAATAGGGAAGCCATTGGATGGAACATGGCTGATATCAAAGGGATTAGTCCAACCATTGTTCAACACTGAATCCATTTGATAGATGATGCCAAACCTACTAGAGATGCTCAACGTAGGTTAAATCCAGTGATGAAAGAAGCCGTTAGGAAAGACATTCTGAAATATCTAGATCATGGGATCATTTATCCTATTTCTGATAGTTCATGGGTGAGTCCGGTCCAAGTTGTTCCAAAGAAATCTGGGATCACCGTGATCCAAAATGAGGCTAATGAGCTAATTCCCACTCGAATCCAAACTGGATGGCAAGTCTGTATTGACTACAGAAAACTCAACTTAGCCACTCGGAAAAATCACTTACCCCTTCCTTTCATTGACCAAATGTTAGAGCATTTAGCAGGACACGAGTTCTATTGTTTCCTGGATGGATATTCAGGTTACAATCAAATCCCTATCGCTCCCGAAGATCAGGAGAAAACCACCTTCACTTGCCCGTATGGAACATTCGCATACCGACGCATGCCTTTTGGCCTGTGCAATGCACCGGCCACATTCTAACGTTGCATGATCAGTATTTTTTCCGACATGGTAGAGCGATTTCTCAAAATTTTCATGGATGACTTTTCTATTTTTGGTGACATATTTTCCTAATGTTTGCATCATCTTAAACTGGTCCTAGAACGGTATAGGGAGAAAAATCTGACTCTCAATTGGGAGAAATGTCATTTCATGGTCAAACAAGGCATTGTCTTAGGACATGTAGTTTCCAATAGGGGAATCAAAGTGGACAAAGCTAAGGTAGATCTTATTTCCAATCTCCCTCCTCCCAAAACTGTCAAAGATGTCAGATCATTTCTTGGTCATGCTGGTTTTTACCGACGTTTCATCAAGGATTTTAGCAAGATTGCTAGACCCTTGACCAATCTCTTAACCAAGGATACATCATTTGTCTTCTCTCCCGACTGCCTCAAAGCTTTTGAATATCTAAAAAAGAAGCTAACCACAACTCCTATCATTCATGCACCGGATTGGACCTTACCCTTCGAACTGATGTATGATGCATCTGATTCTGCAATCGGTGCTGTTTTAGGACAACGGTTTGATGGAAAACCGCATGTGATCTACTACGCCAGTAGGACTCTGAATGATGCCCAGCAAAACTACTCTGTCATAGAGAAAGAGTTTTTAGCTGTAGTCTTTGCCTTAGAAAAATTCAGGTCCTACCTCATCGGTTCCTTAACCAAAGTTTTCACAGATCATGCCGCACTAAAGTATCTTTTGACCAAAAAGGATGCTAAAGCACGGCTCATTAGATGGATTCTTCTTTTTCAAGAGTTTGACATTCAAATTCTTGATAGAAGGGGAACAAAGAACCCCGTAGCAGATCACCTCTCTCGACTCCCAAATACACCAACATCAACCGTTCCGATCAATGAACATTTCCCAGATGAACAACTCCTAGAAATCCAATTTGTTCCATGGTTCGCCGACATTGTGAACTACATAGTCATGAACCAGATCCCTTCTCATTGGTCCAAACAGGATAGATCCCGTTTTCTCTCCCAAGTAAAATACTTTTACTGGGATGATCCATATCTGTTCAAATACTGTCCTGATCAGATCTTTAGGAGGTGTGTTCTCAATGAAGAAACTAGGAGTGTTATATCCTTTTGTCATAAGCAAGCCTATGGGGGCCACTTTGGTCCGAGAAAACAGCTAAAAAAGTTCTCCAATCTGGGCTGTATTGGCCCACTCTCTTCAAGGATTCATTCGAGTTTTGCAAAACCTGTAATCGCTGTCAGCTTTTAGGGAAGGTCACTAGAAGAAATATGATGCCCTTACAACCCATCTTATCCGTTGAACTTTTTGATCTGTGGGGTATCGATTTCATGGGACCATTTCCAAATTCCTTTGGAAATGTTTACATTCTAGTAGCCGTTGAATACATGTCAAAATGGGTTGAGGCGGTAGCTTGCAAAACTAATGACAACAAGGTCATTGTCATGTTTTTGAAAGAGAACATTTTTGCCCGGTTTGGAGTACCTCGAGCGATCATCAGTGATAACGGTACACATTTCTGTAACCGTTCTTTCGAGGCTTTGATGAGGAAATATTCAATCACACATAAATTGTCAACTCCTTATCACCCCCAAACCAGTGGACAAGTAGAGGTCACAAACAAGCAGATCAAACAAATCTTAGAAAAAATAGTTAATCATAACAGAAAAGATTGGTCTGTAAAATTGTGTGATGCTCTGTGGGCGTATAGAACAGCTTTTAAGGCCAATTTGGGGATGTCACCATATAGACTGGTATTCGGGAAAGCATGTCATCTACCAGTAGAGTTGGAACATCGAGCAATGTGGGCAATAAAACAGTTAAATTTTGACTCGGACTCAGCAGGTAAGAACAGGTTGCTCCAAATAAATGAGTTGGAAGAAATTCGGAATGATGCATACATAAACTCAAAAATTTACAAAGAGAAAACAAAGATTTTTCATGACAAATCAATTTTGCGAAAAAAATTCTCTCCAGGACAGAAAGTTTTATTGTACAATTCAAAATTGCATCTTTTTCCTGGAAAACTAAGATCAAGATGGACAGGTCCATTTTTTGTCAAACATGTTTTTTCACATGGAGCTGTCGAGATAGAAAATCCTAAAAATGGTAACATTTTTAAAATAAATGGTCAACGTCTAAAACCATTTTTAGAATTTTCTACGCTCGGAGAGGAAGAGATGTTGGTTCTTCATGAACCTCATTATCTATAAAAAAAATAATTACTTACAATTTTTTTTCCTCTTATTTGATTTCTTCATCCTCATACTAACAGTAATTGCAGATCCATATCATCATTATCAATCGAACAAATGTAAGTTCTTTAATTTTATCTGTGTTACTTTGTGCTTCAGCGAATTTGCATTGAGGACAATGCAAAATTTAGGTGTGGGGATGAGAAGTACATATTTTCCTCTTTATTTTACCTTTTTAGTTGCTTTTTTTCTTTCTTTTTGTTAAAAAAATTATAAAAATATTATCACTTGCCAAATTAATAGAGTTAAGTAATATTTGATCAAATTGATAGATTTTAAAATTTCTAATTCTTAGTTAGTGACATATTCAAGTTCACCTTTTATGATAACTCCAAATAAAATTCTGAAGAAATGATTTTTCAACTAATATACTTTACTTTAGTCTTACCTTAGATTTTTAATTAAAAACAATGAAATTTTTGCATGCTTAACTTAGAGATGAAAATATTTTTCAAGTTATCTTGATTTACACATTTTTTTTCAAGACTATATATACTTACACATATATATATTAAAAAAACTAACCTTATAAAAGAAGAGTGCGAAAAATGGGCATCACCAAAAAAAACTCTTAAATTCAAGGTGATTCTATCTTATAAAGCCTAAGTTGACTGAGCAATTAAGCCCAAGGAGTATCTCTTTACTTAATGACCTAAGCCCAATTGGGTTAGGATTCATTGGCCCAAAACTCGTTAAATGGTTACTTAGAAAGCCCGTTAAAATAGAAAACAATCACCAAGAATTATAGAGTGAAATATATATATATATATATATAACACTAACCATTGTTTTTATATATATTATTGTTTTGTATATATGGCCTTGAAAAACAATTTTTGATCAAGAGACCTGAAAGTTATTTAAAACAAAGAGTTGGCATGTTCTTTTCAAAACTTTTTAATTAAATTTCTAAGATTTGACTTGGTTTTGTATTGCTATAATGAAAAAGATTTTCTAGGGGATTTACATTGGAGTTATATATAAAAACGTTTTCTTGATTATTAACTAGCTTCAATTAGTATGTTTAAATATATCAAGGAAAATTTGTTATTTACTGACTTAGTTAATTTGACAAGTTGACCGAATTTTGTGGGTATATTCACTACAAACCCTCACGAGACTACAACTCGTCTACTAGGGTAACCTAGGGGTTCAAAGGCTTGTTGTATATGCTAAATACAACCGCGATTCCTGCGAAAGTGAGTTAGGATTTTCTTTTTATTTTCTTTGCTAGAGGACTAGCAAAAGTTTAGGTGTGGAGGTATTTGATAATCATATTTTATTATAATTTTATACCCTCATTATCTATTTTATATGAATAAATATATCACTAATAATTGCTTTTATTTTTAATTGTAGGTTAATGAAGAATAAATCCCAAAAATCTCATCTCTCAACAAAGGCCCTTAAGCAAATGAAGAAATAAAAGAAATTTAAGAAGCCAAAGTGAAATATTTGAATTTTAAAAGCCCAAAAGCCCATGGCAGCTCCTCCTCTTTATTCTTAAGTGAGCTTGAAGGCCCAAAGCCCATAAAAATGATTACACCAAAGAGTTGGAGTGGACCGGACTTGGATGTAAAGAGTTGGAATGGACCGGACTTGGATGCAAAAAGCCTCTTTTGCCTCTTTTGCCTCTTTGGTTGAAAGACATTGGAGTAGTAGACCGTCGTATGCACGATGATACAACATCTAGGTCATCGTGTTATAATAGAATCTCGGTGCTCATCATCAGACCGAGTCTCTTTCTTTTATGTCTTCCGGCAAAATACAGTGCAAGACATAATCTATAATGGGGAAATGCCAGTCTCAAGGCTCGAGTTCAATTAGGGCCGAGTGCGCCTCTTTGATGTTCAAGGCGCAGTCCGATATAAAGAGTTGGTGAGTTCTCACAGTGACCAATTGTTCTGTGTCGGGAGTTTGTGCTAGACATCCGCTAATACCGCCAGTACATCTGCACGCATATACGTTCTAGAGATGTGAATTCCTCAAATGATTCTACCATTTAAATGGCCACTTGATGGTACGGGATCAGGTCTTGGTTTCTGACTTTGTACTCTCCTCAAACTTGGTTGACTATCAGTTGAGAATCACCAAAAACTTCGAGATACTCGACCCCCAGTTCTTTAGCGAAACTAAGTCCAATGAGCAGCGCATTGTATTCAGCTATATTATTAGAATATTTCCTAATTAATGAGTAGTCTTGGAGTATCACATGCTTCTCCGGGGAAACTAGGACAACTCTAACTCTTGAAGAGATTTTAGAATTACCAGAGGCACTTGCCACATTGGTTGCTCAGGAAGCACCGTCAAAGTACAATTGCCACACCTATTGATGAGAGGTAGTGTTGACTTCATGGGTTTTATCTGGTAAATCTTCATATAATTTCGTTGTATCCTTTGTAGGGTTAACCGCTAGGAGATCACAAATTGCTTATCCTTTGACTGACTTCTGCTACTTAAAATAAAGGTTGTATTGGGACAAGAGCAGGGCCCATCTCGCTAGTCACCAATTCATAAAGTTTGATCGCGTCATGAATACCCAGACTGGGTTAACATTGTAAATGACGTAGATCATCTGTCCTACCAGTTAGTGTCGCATTTTTTTAATTACGAACACTAGGATAAGGCACTCTTTCTCAATCATTGGATATCGAGATTCGGTGCCTATCAAAGTCTGACTCAGGTAATATATTGTCTACTCATGACCGTTATCATCATCTTATGCGAGTAAATCACTTAACGAGTGGTTCATCACCTTGACATAAATCAAGAACGATTTCCCTGACTTCAGTGTAACGAGGATATAAGGACTTGCCAGATATGCTTTGATATCCTCGAATGCCTTCTAAAAAGCATCATCCTAAATAAACGACATGCCCTTCTTTGTAAGCTTGGAGAATGGTTAGAATTTTTTAGAGAAATTCGAGATGAACTGACGGATACAAGCTAATTGTTCTTATAATCCTCTGAGTTCTTTGAGATTTCTCAGGATTGCAATTCATGTATTGCCTTCACTTTGTCGGGATCAATATGGATACCCTTCGTGGTGATGACGAATCTGAGGAATTTACCGCTGGACATTCCCAGGAAAGACTTGGTAGGTTCATCTTCAATTGGTGACTCTGCATGAGATCGAACATCATTCTCAAGTCTTTGTTGTAGTCGTCTTTGCTACGGGTTTTCATGACCAAATCATCAACATAGCACTCGACGGTCTTCCAGAGGTGTTCCTAGAAAATCTTCGTCATTGCTCATTGGTATGTGGTGCCTACGTTCTTCAAGCCGAAGGGCATGACTGTGTAGCAAAAGAAGTCGAGCGGTGTTCTGGATGTGGTATACTTTTCATCGTCCGGGTGCATCTTAATTTGATTATAACCCGAGAATCCATCCATGAAAGACATTCTCTCAAATCCACACGTATTGTCGATGATGACATTCGTGATCGGAAGAGGAAAATCATACTTTTGGCAAGCGGTGTTCAAGTCTCTAAAGTCGATGCAGATCCTGATTTTCCCATTCTTTTTAACGACCGAGACAATATTTACTAGCTAGTCGGGATGTTGTT
>BQKN01001100.1:1261599-1283261 GCA_022839385.1 Asparagus kiusianus
CTCTCTCTCTCTCTCTCTCTCTCTCTCTCTCTCTCTCTCTCTCTCTCGATCTATAGAGAAGTTTTTCTTAAACTCAATCCTAGCTATTTTATACGTTTGAGCATAATTTCGTAAGCTAGATTTACATTGAGTTTATATTTGTTTTTCTCATTGTTTACACACACAACCATTGAGCTTATTGTATTTTTATACTTAGTATAATTTGGATTGTGGGGAGTTGTAACAACTGAGAGTAAGCTTACATTGAGTTCTCATCCATATTAGAGAATATTTTGTTGTATCGTGCTTCATTGTGAGTTGCATATTGTATTACACTTGGACACCGAGAAAAGTGGTTGGTGAGAGACGAGGTCGGTTCTAAGAGAAGTAGGGTCGGTAGTAAAGCCTAGTGAGAGGTGGTAATTCTAAACACTTGAGGAAGGTGACACGGGCTAGGCCAACACTTAGAGGGTGTAAAGTATATTTGCAATTGCGTGAAGTGTATTAGAGTGCCTAATTGTAAAGTTTATCTTGTATTACACTAGTACACCAAGAGGAGTGTGCGGTGAGAGACGGGATCATTCCAAGAGGAGTGGGGTAGGTGGTAATACCTAGAGAGAGGTTATAATTCCTAAGACTTGGGGGAGACACGGGCTAGAGACCAACACTTGAGATGGTAGTTAGTGTGTTTACATTGTGAGTAATTGTAAAGTTTTCGGTGAGTTAGAAAATTGAGTGTGAGGTGTAAACATTTTTGGATGAATGTTGAAAACCCAGTGTGATAGTGGATTTTTCCCCGGGAGTGGGGAGCGGAGACGTAGGACGGAAGGTCTGAACTCCATGATCATTTCTTGTGTGTTTGAGTTTGGCTTGTGCACTTATATTTTGTTTATCTCTATCGCCATTCTCTTTTGTCTAATTCATCCACTATATTGTTTGTATTGTTTATATCTTGTTTCACCATTGTGTTAGTTTCATATCCTTGTACATATCTTGTTGCATATCATATTTGCCAGGATAACTTATTAATTAGTTTTAAATTAGCATAAATCAGATTAGATTAGCATAAACCATATTCATCTCCTTCTAGGGTTCTTTCCTAGTTGCATTAGGGTGCTTTCAGACTTGCCAGCAACATCATCAGATGAAGAGATATAGCCCAGGCCCCTTCTATAACCATAGTAGTTGTCAGGCTTCCCCTTCGGCACATTGGCAAGCAGTGGTGGGACTCAAGGACCTCGATCGAAGCAAAGATCTTCTTCGTGCGTGAAGTTGTACCCCCATTTCTTCATGTAGTTGCATGATTGCGAACTGTATCTGAATAAATGACGACCAGGTCTTTCATCATCACTATCATTCTTCAAGAAAAGATTTGACGGCGGGCTTGACTCTCCTTTACCAAAGACTGTCTCTTTTCTACCCCCTGCTTTGGCAAGAAGGACAAAAGTTATCCTAAAGGAGTCTTGGATATGCTTCTTCATCATGCACGATGATTGAAGTGACATATATATGTCAGGGTTATTATACAAACACTGCATTACATCCTCAAGACAATGCAAGTATTCTAAATTGTCATTTATTGCTTCTTCGGTAAGTTATCAATTATAGCTTTCATCTGACGATTCACCACCGTCAAGATTGATTACAAAGGGTATAATATCGTTTAGTAAAAAATCTCCATTGTAATCAAGCCCAGCCTCAGTATCAGCTTCTTCTCCACTGTCCATTGTTCGCATCGAAAGTTGTTTTCATTGCTGAATCCATTACAATTATTTATCGATTACAGATTCAAAGTAAAATTAGTCTTTTTATAAGACTTTCTTATACAATAAAAATAAAAAAAATATAACTCTCTTCAAATACATGCAGATGACGTTTATCACCCGTTGCGTGCGTGAGATCTTTGCCTGTGTCGGGGTTTATCCGTGGACCATTGCGGATCAGATCCGGTTGATCGGAATAAAAGATCAATGCTCTTGCTTCACAAAAGAAATGATTGCAGAAGTAAATAATCTCAACCAAGTGAGATTACTTAAAATTAAGTTTGATCCGGAGGAAAGGAGAATGGGCCTCAGATCTCTCGAACTCTCCCTCTTTATGTTGAAGAACTTCTCCAAGATTTGCTAGCCTCTCTGAAATTCATCAGAACCTCACTCTAGCTCCTCTGAAATTTATGGCTCCCTTCAGATCTGCATTTATAAGGGTGCTAGGGGTGTATTTATAGATTTTAAATGACGTGTTTAAGGATAGGATCGAAGAACAACCGTTATTATCCGTTTAGGTGGGTTTTTGGTTGTGTAACAGCTTCCACACATTTAAAAATAACCCCAAATGTTTATGGATAACTTCAAGGAGTTCTAGAAGCTAATCTTATCAGAAAACATGCTGGGAGCTGACCTGGGTGCTTCGAAGTGACTCGGAATTTTCGAGTCACTTTGAGGTGACTCGGATTTTCTAAGATAGTTTATACTATCTTTGGTATTTTGGCTTTAATTCTCACATCCGATCTCAGAATGAGGTGATTCAAGTTGTGTTGGAAATCCAGCAAAGAGAATTACAACTTTTATCTTTTGAACTTTTTCGAATTCGAAGCAAATCATGGTCGAAATTTCAATTCTTCTCAAACCATGCATTCTAAATCTCATTGTTGCTTCCTCGCTTCGTATTTTCACGTGCTTCTTCCACTTTGCGCGCTTCTTCCCCTTGTGCATTTCTTTGTTTCCTTTTGGCATCGAATGATCCTCTTTTCGGTAATCCTCTCTGACTCAGATAATAGTGTTCATTGCCTTCTCCATTTTGAACTACTGTGGGAACCTATAGGTAATTTTTGATGCTTATAGATACCCCCTCCAAAGTATTTCGAGCTCATTCTTTTATAGAGGAGCCTAAAATACTTTGGATATAATAGGCTCAGCCTTTAGTTCTTAAACTTTTTCCATCTTTCAGTCTATGTAATATTTTGTCGAATAGCTAAAATTCATCCGGTGCTGCGTTTATCGTCTGACCATTGTCGAGAACCAAAGTGTTGGTTTCAAACTTAGATTGTGTCATTGGATCAATGTTAAACTGATCATCTTCATTAGAATTTCATATATGAATAATGATTGAACTCCCGGGGATTATCCTTTGACTTGG
The DNA here is from genome assembly GCA_022839385.1 of Asparagus kiusianus. Lineage (NCBI taxonomy): Eukaryota > Viridiplantae > Streptophyta > Magnoliopsida > Asparagales > Asparagaceae > Asparagus > Asparagus kiusianus. Next base: position 1,264,714 of record BQKN01001100.1, read on the forward strand.
AATTTTTCTGAACCTTATTTCGGTGAAATTATCGACGCGTTTGATCGACATCGACCTTCATTACAGTGCATTGGCTAGTGTTGACTCGTGTTGACTAGCGTTGACTCACATTGACCGATATTGACTTTCATCATCATGCGTTGACCATCATCGACTTTCATCATCACGCGTTGACCGGTGTCGACTTTTGTCATCACGCGTTGAATGACGTCAACTCGCATTGATTGATGTTGACTTTAATCGTGACGTGGTGACCGACGTGAACACAGTTTATACTCATACATTAATAGGAGTTTACACAGTTTAAGCTCTTGAGGAGTTGGAGCGAGGAGGACCAGTTTATACTCGTATACTCCTAGGAGTTTCAGGAATTAGTTTAACCTTGTGTTCTTGTTGGAGGTTTTTGAGAATTAGTTTAACCTCGTGTGCCCGTTAGAGGTTCTTAAGAATCAGTTTAACCTCGTATACCCATTGGAGGTTCAAGGAGATAAAATTTATACTCATATACTCATCGGAGTGTGGGAGTAGTTTAACCTCATATACTTGTTGTTTTGTTCTCATTTGGCTTATTTTACCGCCATGATACCGACATCAACCAAGGGTTGAATGCTATTTTTTAGAGTAATAAGCCTTGGTGGGGTGATGAACCCTCCTGTGATATGCACAGTAATTCGGATCTGAAATCTTATTTGCTTCCTCTTGATTTATAATCGGTGGTAGCTTGGTTTTGTTGTTAGCGAGGAGGTACTTGAAGATGGCGGGAACTTCATCATCTTCGAAAGAATACTCCTCCTAGAACTTTGGATTAAGAGTCCCTTATTGCCTCCAAGGTTGTTGTTGATGAATGTCGATAGCAGTTGCATGTGCTTTAGCAGTCAGTTGGCCTCTTTTAATTTTCTTCCTTTTGAGAAAGCGTTCGACCTCCGTTCACCGTGCAGTTTTAACTCTTTTCAAGTTTTCGATGGTACTACCCCCAAGGCTTCCAAGACATCGATGAAAAGATTATTGTGGCATGTTTATAAGATAAACTCCTCTATTACAGGATCCTTATAATTTATTGCCTTGTTACGGAAGCATTTTACAAAACTATCAACTAACTTATCGTCCTTCTGCTTCTCATCTAGAAGAGCTCCGATCAACACTTCGATGTCATAGTCGAATAAATTATTGAGGAACGAGTTTTTCATGTCGTCCTAACAGTTGATGCTCCCCAGCTTGAGACGTCGATACCAATCGAAGACCGTAGCGTGAAGGGTACCCACGAATGACTGAATCATCAGGGGTTTATTCCCAGAGATCACTCCCATGTGGGGCTTGAAATAAATTAGGTGCTGAGTGGGTGAACCTTTCTTGTCAAACAGCATGAAGTTAATTGGATTAAACTTCACCGTGTACGGGATTGAATCACACTCTCTTGGATATGGATATAGAATATCGGTCCTCTTCTCTTATTAAGTTGATAGCAAGGTGTTGACCTTATCTTCTAGCTCTTACATTATCTTGTTGTCCTCGCCCGCATCTTTCTTTGGAGGATGTCGAGAAAGATCAACTAAACCACCACCAGCGATATTAAAGGGTGCAATTGAACCACCCCTAGTGTTACTGAGGGATGTGATTGGGCCAAGCCCAGTATTTTTAAGGGGTGCATCAGACATGATGAATTCGTCCACTTCTAGATCGCTGTCAACTATGATGTTCTGAGTGCGATGACTGGATTCAGCCCGATGATTGGACTCAGGTGGTGGTTGAAGTCGTTGAGCCTATAACTCTCTCATCTGCTGCATGGTCAACTTTATCTCCATTTTTATTTTAGCTCTGAGTTCCTCTCGATGTCGAGCTAAAGCATCTTGAAGCATTTGAGCCACTAGGTCGGGAGTGATTGTGAACGACTCCCTTGCTTTCCCCATGCTGAATATTGTATTGTTAGAGGCGATTGAGGAGCAAGTATCCAACAGTTCATCTTTTGAAGATAGCCCTTCGTGCATCCTCAGGTAACCCCTATGTCTGATGGCTTCTAGCTAGAGCCGAGACATTCGTTGGGCTATCTCTGAATTAACTTTTCTTTTGAGAGGAAAATCAGGATTAGAGCCCTTTGAAGCAATCGTAGACTTTCCTTTTCCAATCATATTAATGGTGACTTCAGGGAATTCATCATCCTGGACGATGGATTTTCTCTCATGAAAACATCTTGGCTTGGACTTTGACGCTTCGGGGGCAAGTTTTTTGAATACCGAGACCCTTTGTGAAATAGTCCTAAGGCAGCTACATTTTGATAATACTGCCCTGTTAGATCTCTCGTATGGACAGTGAGAACTAGTTTCTCGGACACCCTTCTTTTGGGATTTGTTCACACTCCCAGCTTGATGGTGCAGCTCATTGGAGCAATCCATTGCTTGTTGGTGTGATGCCCCAAGTATAACGTTGTTTTTTGACAGATACGTCTTCTTTTGGGGATGAAGAACCTTGTTGACATTCTCAAGATGATTTATTATTACCTTTGAATAATCCAAGGTCGCATCAAGAGTCGCACGTTTAGAACCACCCCCTTGCGAGCGTGGAACCTTAACGGGCTCTTGGGTTTCAATACGAACCCCAAGCGATCGATGCTGGGAGTCCTCTTGTGCACGGCACACGAACATGTACAATGAGGTGTCCTGATTTGTTTGGAGGTGGCGGGACAACTTTGAGTGGACTTTGGCTTGACGGGAGTGTTTGTATGACCCCCAGCCTGAGGAACTACTCGGGTTTTGTTCATCGGAGCTTTGCCTCGATCTTTGTGTGAAGGACCAAGACGGTCTGCCATCGTAACCTTGAATTTTGATAGGTCAATGTTGTCGTGAGTCTTATCTAGAGGTACGAGATCAACTGGAATGGGAACAAGGCTTGACGGAAGTGGAGAAATGTCTACGGGAGGCGAAATAGGCATGGGACACCTTGAGGTAACTCGGGCTTGGTGTGAGTCACCCTGAAGTGGCTCGAAACTTCTGACCTTTTTGGCCACTATCGGAGTTTGTTTTATATGTTGTTTTGGACTTTAGCCTCCAGACTTAGCATGGTCTTGGTGGTTTTTTGGCCACCTCTTCCTTCTTTATGTCTTGTGCCTTTTACAAAAGGGTGCGAGCATGTGCGGCATGTGCATGGTGCCTTTGGATACGCTCCTTTCGGGTTGAATGATTCCTTTTGACAAGGATCCATTCTTCCGTTGATGGCTTAGAGGATTTGTCAGCCACACGCTGTTGAAGTGAGTCGGTTACTTGACGCCTCCTGGACTCTAAGTTTGCATGTTCCAATGCCTTGGCGATTTGACGAGATTGGCGTTGGCATCGCCTCTTACGAGCTCTCTTTGTTAGAGTTGGCGTACTTTGATTGGATAACTCCTTGATTGGAGAGGAGTCACTTATAACCTTCATCAGTGAGTACGCCTCCTTCAAAGACAATATATTTCTGCATTTGTAAGGAGAGGAGAATTTTGATGCATACGAGGAGAAATATTCCTCGAACTTAACTTTGTCAAACTCGTACTCGACCGCTGAATCAACCATGATCTTGATCTTTGGTTGTGACACGACAATCTCGACAACGAGACAGTTGGCTCCTACTGTGATCGCCAGCGTGTTCGCATTGAAAGTTGTTTTTATTACTAAATCCATTACAATTGTTTATCGATTGCAGATTCAAAGTAAAATTAGTCTTTTTATAAGATTTTCTTACATAATGAAAATAAGAAAAATACAACTCTCTTCAAACACACACAGAGGACGTTTATCACCCGTTGCTTGTGTGGAATCTTTGCCTATGTCGGGGTTTATCCGTGGACCATCACGGATCAGATCTGGTTGATTGGAATAAAAGATCAATGCTCTTGCTTCACAAAGAAAACAATTGTAGAAGTAAATAATCTCAACAAAGTGAGACTACTACTCTTCTCGAGATCAAAACCAAGTTTGATCCGAAGGAAAGGGGAATGGGCCTCAAATCTCTCGAACTCTCCCTCTTTATACTGAAGAACTTCACCAAGATTTGCTAGCCTCTCTAAAATTCGTCAGAACCTTACACTAGCTCCTCTAAAATTCATGGCTCCCTTTAGATCTACTTTTATGAGGGTGCTATGGGTGTATTTATAAATTTTAAATGTCGTGTTTATGGATAGGATCGAAGAACAACCGTTATTATCCGTTTATGTGGGTTTTCGATTGTGTAACAACTTCCACACATTTAAGCATAACCTCACATATTTATGGATGACTCCAAGGAGTTCTAGAAGACAATCTTATTAGAAAACACGTTGGGAGCTGACCTGGGCTTCGAAGTGACTCAGAATTTCCGAGTGACTTTGAGGTGACTCGGATTTTCCAAGACAGTTTGTACTATCTTCGGTATTTTGGCTTTAATTCTCTCGTCCGACCTCAGAATGAGATGATTCAAGTTGCATTGGAAAGATAGCAAAGAGACCTATAACTTTTATCTTTGAGCCTTTTCAAATTCGAAGTGAATCATGATCGAAAATTCAATTCTTCTTGAACCATGCATTCTAAATCTTGTTGTTGCTTCCTCGCTTCGTATTTTTACGCCCTTCTTCCGCTTTGTACGCTTCTTCGCCTCGTGCGTTTCTTTGCTTCCTTTTGGCATTGGATGATCCTCTTTTTGGGTAATCCTCTCTGACTCGAATAATAATGTTCATCACCTTCTCTCTGTTTTGAACTACATGCGGAAACCTATAGGTAATTTTTGATGCCTACATCCGTGCCTTAGGCCGATGGTTCAGTATCGGATTCAGCACCGTAAAGAAGGGAGTCGATAAAATAGTTTTCTAGCCTCTTAAACGGTTGGTTATCCATGACCACCATATTGAAATCATTATTCGTGTTCACATATTTTAGACACTTATGGAGGGTTGTGGGAACTATAACATTACCATGGATCTACGGTCGACCCAATAGTAAATTATAGGATGTCTCTGCATCGATCACATAGCACGTGATTTCAAACCTCAAATCTCTAAGTTAGCACTTCACCTAAATTTTACCTAATAGTTTAGACCCACTGGTGTTGAATCCATAAATAACAGTGCATGTGGAAGCCAGCTTGCTGGCGGGGATTCCGAGATTATACATCAATCGGAGTGGCATGATGTTGACCGTGGAACCCGGATCGACTTGGATCCGATTAATAATGCTAGAGCCAATGTATCTGGTGATATACAAAGGCCTACCATGCTTTGAGTTCCTTGTTTGCATGTCGTCTTTGGTGAAGGTGATGCAAGGGAGCTATTTGGCCGCAAGGTTGCAGTGTTGAACTGACGGCTCTGGCTCTTCGGAGGATGGCTTAATCTGAGTGAGAAACACATCAGAATTGACCAAAGCTTCTTGCAAAGCCTCCCTGGTGTCTTTAGAAAGACACAATAACTCATATAGAGTTTCCTTGCTAGGATGTTAGCCAGTTGGGTCATAACATCGAAGCAGTATGGCGCATTCAAACTTCCCGATTTATCTCTTCCAATAAGACGTTTTAACCGAGACTGCTTTGGGTTTTGAACCTCTTGGTGTTGGGGTTCCTTCTCCTTTTGCCTATTAGTTAGCTATTGATGGGGCTTCTCAGTCGGTGCAGGCAGAGTTGTAGCCACCCCTAGTTCAGCCAATTGATCGAAAGCCTTCGGGTAATTAAACTGATACTCATTCCCACTTCTAGTGGTGAAGACCTCGTGCTCATCCTCAAAAAGAGGCAAAGCGGGATTTCTTTATCGTTCTTCTCTAGAATTGCTGAGGTGGGGCAACACGATTTTCCTTTACCCTTGGACTTCTTTTTAGAAGAGGATCCCGCCCACTATTCATCTCTGAGCAGATCTGGATGGACCCAAAGAATTTCGCCATTAAGAGCCGTATGTGTCACAAACCCCTTCTAGTGTTGCCCATGAGGATCGTTATTAGCGGTCTTCATCTCCACCTTTGATACAAGCTCTGGCTGATCATGATAGAGGGACATAAGTAAAGCTGATAGAAACCGCATTTGTGCCCACCTTCTTCTCCTTAGGCTGCTTTACAGTGATGATGCCAACGTTAATCAATGCTTGGATTTTGTCCTTGAGGGTGTAGCACATCTTTGTGGGGTGATGGACCCGCCTGTGGAATGCACAATATCTTGGATACATCGTCCTCTTGGCTTCCTCCTGGTCAATGATTAAAGGCAACTTGATTTTGTTGTTCTCCATGAGGTATTTAAAAATAACAGAAACTTCATCTTCCTTGAAGGAATACTCCTTTGGGAACTTTGGTTCAGAAGTTTTCTGCTGTCATTGAGGTCGCTACTACCATTGAGACGGCGACTGCTGTAATGTTCGCTATTGTGGTTGTAGTTGGAATATTTGATTTGCGTCTACCATAGTTATTGATGTCTTTCTACTATGAGGAACGATGTTTTGCTTCGGAGGATGTGCCAGCGGTTGGCCTCTCTCCGCCTTCTTCCTTTTGAGGAATCGTTCAGCTTGTTCGCCTCGCACCTTCAACTCTTTTCAAGTTTTGGATGGTGCCACTCTCATGGCTTCCAACACATCCAAGGAGAGAGTATTATGATAAGTCTAGAAGATGAACTCCTCTGTGATCGAATCTCGACAATTCATTACCTAATTCCAAAAGCGTTTGACGAAGTTATCGACCGACTCTCCGTCTTTCTGCTTCTCATCAAAGAGCATTTTGATTGATGTTTTAGTGTCATCGTTGAATAAGTTGGTGAGAAACAGGCCTTTCATGTCGTCCCAGTTGTTAACACTCCTCGGCTTGAGACGGTGGTACCAATCAAAGGGGGCCCCGTGAAGGGTCCCAACGAATGATCGGACTATCAGAGGTTCGTTGCCAAAGATCACGCCTAGGTAGGACTTAAAATAAATCAGGTGCTGAGTGGGTGAGCCTCTCCCATCGAATGGTGTGAAGTTAATTAGATTTAACTTTGTCGGATATGGAATTGAGTCCCACTCTCTCGGGTATGGACACGGGATACCGGTCTTCTTCACCACTTGAGCGGACATCAAAGCGTTGATTTTACTCTCAGGGTCCTTCATCTTCTTGTCTTCACCCGCATTTTTCTTTAGAGGTTGCTGAAGAGGTTGAGGAGGCTCAACTAGACCACCCCCAGTGTTATTGTTGTGGGAGAGTATCAGCGTTGATATTTTCATCCACTTCTGAGTCGTTGTCTACTTCATTAGTAGTGTTGCAACGACTGGAATCACTCTGCTGATTTGATAAGGCTTAAAGCTGTTGGTCATATAACTCCCTCATCCGTTACATGGTCAACTCTATTTCATCTTTAAATTCTTCTTTCTACTTGGCCAAGGCTTCTTAAAGCAGTTGAGTCATTTGTTCAGTAATGACCATGAAAGCTTCTTGAGTTCGTCCCACACTAGACACTGTATTGTCAGAAACCACCGTAGAACAAGCATCTGACGTTTCATCATCTGAGGATTGTCCTCTATTTGGCCTAGGTCTGATAATTCCCGATCGTAGCCAAGTGGGATGTTAGGACGCCCCTGGAAAAGGATCGAGACTGGAACACCGTGTTGACTTTCATTTATTGGCCATATTGATGGTGACTTCTGGGAGTTTGTTATCCTGACCGACTGATCTTATTTTGCGGAAGAATATTGATTTAGATTTGGATGGTTCAGTGGAGATCCTTTCAAATACCGAGACCCTCCGTGGAGCGGTCTTGGGACAGCTACGTTCTGATAATACTGCCCTGATAAGCCTCTCACAAGGACAGTGAGAGTTTGATTATGGGATACTTCTCTTTCGGGATTTATTCGTACCCCCGACCTAATAGTATAACTTATCAATATTATGACAGGAGCAACCTATCAGTAGTTGGTTTGAATATCTAGGTATAACACTATCGTCTGATGGACACATTTCTTCTGGAGAGGTAACACCTTGTTGGCGTTCTCAGGAGTCGTACGTTTGGAACCACGCCTTCATGAGGATGAGACCTTAATGGGCTCCTGGTCTTCCACACGTACCCCAAGCGGGCGGTTACAGGAATCGACTTGTAAGGAGGATGTATACCCCAAGTTTGAAGAGTTGCTCAGGATTTATTCACCGGACCCACATGTTCTTTAATAGGAGCTTTGCTTTGATCTTTATATAGAGGACCACGGGGATCTGCCATCGTAACCTTTAATTTTGACAGATCAACACTATCGTAAGACTTCACCAAAGATACGGGAGTAGACAGAGCGGGAACATAGGCTAACGGAAGCAGGGAGACACCCACAGGGCCTTGGTCTACACGAGATAGTCTATACTATCTTGACTAGGTGCGAGATAGTATGTGCTATCTCGGCCAGGTGAGAGATAGTTCAGACTGCCTCGGCCTAGAGGAGGTGTTCGGCAATTTACGAGTTGATTTCGGCATTGTTTTGGCCTTTGGCACCCAGACTGAGCACAATTTTGGTGGTTCTTTGACCACCTCTTCCTTCTGTAATTCATGTGCCTTCTGTACAAGAATTTATGCATGTGCAAGAAGCACACGACGCTTCTAGATGCGCTCCTCGAGAGTTGAACGAGTCCTTTTGATATGGACCCATTGGTTGATTGATGGTTTGGAGGAGGAGTCAATTGCTTAATGTGGTGGTGGCTTAGTCACTTGACGCCTCCTAAATTCCAAATCTGCATAATAGTGGAGTCTGTCAACCTGCTCTAAGGCCTTGGCGAACTGACGTGTGAGACATTGGCGCTACCTCTGACGAGCCCTCTTCGTCAGAACTGGTGCGCCTTCAGCGGACAACTCCTTGACTGAAGAGTAGTTGTTGGGAGCCACGGATCCGGCTTCATTAGATGTCGGAGGGGCTTTGTGAGAGGAACCTTCAACAATAATTGGGTGAGAGTCATTGCCCTGGGTTTTCAGATCTGAAGACCAGCGAACCTTCTTCAAAGAAGAGATCTTCCTACACTTACGAGGGGAGTAGGATCTGAAGGAGGAGGATGAGATGTGCTCCTCAAAATTTTGTTGGTCGAACTCATACTCGACATCTGCATCAATCAGGATCTTGATTTTTTGTTTCAACACGATAGTCTTGACAGAGAGGTTGTTGGCTCCCACAGTGGTCGCTAGCGTGTTTGCGTCGAAAATCTTTTTCATTGCAGAATCCATTACAATTGTTTATCAATTACAGATTCAACAAGAAGGAGCCTTTTTATAAACCTTTTCTTACACAAATGAAAATAAATAAAGACTTCCTAGAAACACACACATGATCGTTTATTGGTCGCTACTTGCGTAGAATCTTTCCTGTGTCGGGGACTCGTTGATCCGTGGACCACCAAAAATCAGATCCGGTTGATTGTGAAGAAGGCTTATCATTCACGTTCCCTTATAAAAACAAGAATGGAAGTAAATATCTCAATGATACGAGATAAATACCCTTCTCAAGATCAAAATAACAGTATGATCTTAAGGGAACAGGTGATAGGGTGCAAATCTCTCGAAAGATTCTACTTTATGCTGAAGAACTCGCCAAGAACTCCCCTCTTGATTTGAAATTTGTGGCTCCTTACTCTCAAAACATCAGGGCTTTGCCTTTTCTCTGTCAGTGCGTCAATCCCCTCTCCTTGAAACTTCACAAATGGTGAAGGGGGGGGGGGTATTTATAGGGCTTCGGACACCGTGTTCACGGATAAGAATGTATCTTTAGTTAATAACAGCTCTCTCATATTTAAGGATAGCCTCAAGGTAGTTAGGGAGGCTCTAGAATGAACGAAGCCCGCAAATCTATTGAAATACTCGTCATCGGGAGACTGATCTGTGCGAAATACTCTTGGGTGTTTCGCACAAGGTGCGAAACACTCTTGAGTGTTTCGCACTCTGGGTACGAAACACAGTGTTGGCTGTGTCGTTTCACCGTTTCGCGCATTTCATACGCTTTGTCGACTCGCTTTGATTCTTCACATCATCGGATGATCCTCTTTAGACTCTGATAGTGGTGTTCATTGTCTTCTCTTCATCTTGAGCTGCGTGTGGGAACCTATAGATAAATTTTAATGCCTACAATGGTCTCTGGTGACTTGGAGATGCGGGGTTGCTCGAGGGTGTCGGTGTAGACATGCCTCGACCTGATCATTGAGCTTGTCGACCTAAGCTTGGAGAGGGCATCCGCCCAAGCGTTGAGCACACGGGGGACTTGAGCTATCTTGAAATCTAAGAAACTAGTCAGCTAAGATACAAGGTCATCCTCAGATCTTTAGCTGCATATCGTCCATTCACCTGATGGACAACCAACTATGAGTCAGCTAAGATGTAGAGGTGATCTACCTTCAGTGCTGGTTGAGTGGCTAGCGAAGGCGCATCTGGCTCATTGCCTGGCGAGATTGACTCAATCAAAAAGTCAGCCAAGGCTTGAGCTTTGGTTGTTGTCCTGGGTTTGAATTGCACACCATAATCACTGAGTTCGACTGCCCATGCGACCATCATTGCGGAAGTTATGGGCCTGTAAGTACAGGCAAAGCCTCCTCGCAGGGGTAATGAGGGCGAAGGTAGCCTTCTCTATGAGGGGGTAGTTGAGCTCGCCCACTTTGAGGATTCGACTCACATAGTAAACGGGCTTCTGGATGTTCTTCTGTTCTCGAACAAGGACAGAGTTGACGGTTTTGAAGGAGACGATCATGTATAGGTACAATGTCTCTCCCCCTATAGGCTGGCTTAGCAGTGGTTTGGTACTCAAGTAGGCCTTAAGATCCTGAAAAGTTACACTGCATTCAGCCATCCATGTCATACTCTCCTTCAAGTTCTTGCTTCCTCTTAGAGTTTTGAAGAAAGGGAGGCTCCTCTCGGCAGATTTGGAGAGGAAGCGACACAATGCCGCAATCTTTCCATTCAGCTTCTAGATATCCTTTAAGGTGCACGGCTCGGGTAATCATTCTATGGTGGTCATCTTCTCGAGGTTGATCTCTATGCCTCTCTGGGTGATCATGAGCCCGGGGAACTTTCCCGATTGTACCCTGAAGGCACACTTGGTGGGATTGAACTTCATTTGGTAGCGCCAGAGAGTGGAGAAGTGTCGTCTAGGTCTGATATGTGGGCTGATGCCTACCTTGACTTCACCAACAAGTCATCCACATAAGCTTCCAGATTGCGGCTGATCTTGTGCTTGAAGACCTTGTTGACAAGTCTCTGATAAGTAGCTTCGGTGTTCTTCAATATGAATGACATCATCTTGTAACAGTATGTCCCCAGGTTGGTGATGAAGGAGGTCTTCTCCTGATCATGCTCTGCCATGAAAATCTAGTTATAGCCGGAGAAGGCATCCATGAAGCTGAGTAGCTCATGTCCGGCACTCTCATCGACTAGCTGATCGATTCAAGGTAGAGGATAGCTATCCTTAGGACAACCTTTGTTGAGTTTGGTGAATTCCATGCACATCCTGCATTTATTCAGTGCCTTCTTCACTAAAACAACATTAGCTAGCCACTCAGGGTATTAAACTTTCCGGATGAAACCAGCTCTAAGAAGTTGTTCGACTTCATCGGTCGTCGCCTTTTGACGTTCTGGGCCGAGATGTCTCTTTTTTTGTTGAACAGGCTTAGTGTTCCTATCAACATCCAGCTCGTGGCTTATCACTTTGGGGGAACCCCCGACATATCTTTTGGTCCCCAGGCGAACACATCAGTGTTAGCCTGCAAGAACTTTGTCAATGCAACTCGTAAGGGCTCAACTAGGCTGGACCCAATCTTGATCGTCTTCATTCCTTCTCGATAGATTGGTATCTTCTAAAGCTTTTCCATTGGTGTCATCCTCTACCGCTCCGTTACTTTCTCCAACTAGAGACAGACTTTCTCAATAGGCAATGCGTCTTACGCCCCCTTACCCTTGGTCGGGAGTAGGTAGCACGACTTGGCCTCTCACTGGTTGCTCCTGGTGACTCTGACTCCGTTAGGAGTCTAGAACTTCATCATCTAGTAATAAGTTGAAGGAACATCCCATAGAAGATGAAGGGCGGTTAGGCCTAAAATGACATTGTAGGCTAACTTGAGGTTCATCACTAAGAACTGGAATTAGACGATGGTTTGCCTAGGGTACTCTCCAATGGTTAGGGAGAGAGTAATCATCCCTTCTAGAAAAAGAGAATGGCCAGTGAATCCAATATAGAGGCCTCTACAGGGGAGTAGGCGAGATTTGTCGATACTCATCTGGTTGTAGGCGTCGACATATAAGATGTCCATCGAGCTCCCTGTGTTGACCATGATCCACTTCACCTGGTAGCCATCAATTCCTTCTGTGATGACGATAGGTTCATCATGAGATGTCTCAACGCCTTGTAGGTTGGCACCCCAAAAGATATGGGCTCCTTTGCCTTTATTCTCTTGTCGCCTTGGTCGAACCCACAATGCCCTCTTAGCATATCTCTTTCGGGAGTTGTTGGACGGCCCACCAATAGTGGGACTGTCATTGATCATGTTGATGACCCCCTTATGGTTGGGCTTTGGGGATCGGTTATCTTGGTGCGGTCGAGGACGAGGTGACTACGAGCGGGATCTCCTATCCGCCTTGGCTGGGGCAACTTCCCTGCGGCCTCTCTGAGAGACGAGGTTCTTCAAGTACCCTCTCTCGATCAGATCTTCAATGTTCCTCTTCAGGGTATGACAGACATTGGTGAGGTGACCGTGATCCTTGTGACATCGGAAAAATTACATGGTGTCCCGGTTCCTTGGATTCGACCTCATCTGAGGAGCAGGTTCCTTGAGGTTGTTAGGTCTCATGTTATGAGCCTACTTCTTCTAATCTTGTTTTGATGATTACAAACAATTCCTAATATTGTTTGTCTAGTGTTTATGTTTCTTATTAGGTATTCTAGACAAACAATGTATTAGAGGATGGATGGATTGCGCCATAACGATCATATCAAATGGAGGTTGGCGGAATTGTGGAGTGAAGCATTGCATTCAAGTTAAAGATCCAAGATCTCGCTTCATCCGCATGTGTACCAAGTTGAGCTACAATGAAGATCAAGATTGCTTGGGTAATTTAGCTTTAGGTTTTATATTATGTGTGTCAGTACTTTAAGCTCAATTATATACACACATACACGTTTTGGTTTTTGTGTATATATATAGTTTATATATATACATATATGTTTTGGTTTGATTTTGTAGATATGAAACGAATATATATTCATATATATGTTCATATATTTCATATTCTATCATATTTGTGAAAATATTATGTTTCTAGTTTATAGACTTCATAACAATATTTTATATCCTTTATTAAGTCTATAAGAACGTTTGAAAATATTTTTAAAGTTGTGTTTATGTCAAAACATTAAATTTCATGTATATCAACTTTTCATGTTTTGGACATACTTGCAAAATACATGAGTTTTCAATATTGGGGAATGCAATTCCAAAAATTCTTTTTGTAACATGTTTATTATCATGTTTATAAACATTTCCCAAAGTTTCATAATTTTTGGAATTTATTTGTTATTTTTAAAGGCACTTTAAAAATTAGTTTTTCAACATGAACAGTGTCTGTGCACGTTTATAAGTCGACTTATAAACCCTGACAAGTTGACTTATGAAATGCTCTGGAATGTGCAAAAACTCTCTGCCAAGTCGACTTACTCGAACTGTTAAGTCGACTTATACCAAGTCGACTTATGTCATTTTCCAAGTCGACTTATGTGCTGAATTTTATGTGTTATTTTCATCTGGCAAGTCGACTTATGTGATCTTTCAAGTCGACTTATACCAAGTCGAATGCAAGTCGACTCATACTAAGTCGAATGCAAGTCGACTTATAAATATGACCGTTGAACAGTAACGACTATTTCCAGATTCTGTTTTTGTGTGGGTTTTTGGTCATTTTCTTGGGGTTTTGGCTGATGTCTTGGGTTGTTATAAATACCCCATTGCATTTACCTCTCCTACTAACCAAGAGAATTGTTTAAACAAGTTTAAGGGTGTTTTGTGTTTGTTTAAAAGAGTGTTTAAGAGTTTTGTTTGTGAAGCAAATTTCACAAGAGCAAGTGGAGATCATCCTTGGTGTTTGAGCATTCATTCTTCTCCAACTCTCTTGTCATCTTTAGAGAAGTGTTTCTAAACTCATCTAGCAATTTATTATTTTGATTATAATTTCTATAAGCTAGATTTATATTGAGTTTAGTTTAATTATTTTATTGATACTCTTTGTTCACACACAACCATTGAGCTTATTGTATTTGCATACATTGTATAATTAGGTTGTGGGATTGTGTGACTTAGAGAGTGAGCCTACATTGTGTTCTCATCCATTGTAGAGAACAATCTTTAGTTGTGAGCTTTCATTGTGAGATCACTTGTATTACACTAGTACACCAAGAGGAGTGTGTGGTGAGAGACGGGGTTGTCCTAAGAGTAGTGGCGTCGGTAGCCTAGAGAGAGGTGATAATTCCGAGTACTTGAGGGAGACACGGGCTAGAGACCAACACTTGAGGTTGTGGTTAGTGTAGTTACATTGTGAGTGATTATAAAGTTTTCGGTTAGCTAGAAAACTGTATTGTGAGGTGTAAACGTTTTTCGGGTAAGCGTAGAAAACCCGGTGTGATAGTGGAGATCTCCTCGAGGTGAGGAGCGGGGACGTAGGTCAGGCGGACCGAACCTCGTGAACATATGATTTGTTTGTGATTGCATTGGCGCACTTTTATATTCGTGCTTATTATTCATATTGCCTTTGTCAATTGGTCATTGTTTATTCTACCCACTATCTAGTTTTGTTTGTTCACCCTTGTGTTAACTTGTATATCCTTGCTCACATATTGTTCATAAGTCATTTGCTAGGATATATTTGTTAATTAGTTTTTAATCGGCATTAATATCTGATTAGATTAGCATAAACCCTATTCACCCCCCCCCCCTCTAGGGTTCCTTCCTAGTAGCATTAGGGTACTTTCAGAGGTGTCCCTTCTTTTGGACCATGGCGAGAGTATTAGTGAGGGAGGTGTTGAAGACCGTGAGAGCAGACTTAGGCACTGGGTCCCTCTGTCGGTCCCTCATGTTGGACCAATTGGAGCGGAAGTCGACTCTCGAAGGGTCTTCGGCACCACTCCTGCCTCACAGGGGAGCCTCTAGCCGACTAGAGCGGGAGTCGACTTTTTTACAGGTTATTATGATGATTCATGTTATTTACAGGTTTTGTATGGTTTTTCATGTTACATGGTTTGGTATGAATTTTCTTTATTACAAGTTGCGATTGATTTTTTATTTATATTTGCATTCTAGTTGGTGTATTATTTGTATTAATTGGTGAATCATTTGGTCGCATACTATTATGAGCTTTCTTTAAATAAGATTACCACCCACAACGGTCACATATAAATTTGTCAGGCAATCTTACTATAGTGACCATATTTATTTTTCTATACATATTTTAAAACCAACCAAACACAAGAAATTGAGGAAAAATCCTATCATCCAATTGTTTTTCCATGTGTTTTATGTAAACCAAACCAGAGAAAAGTGTGTAGATTGATATCACACTATGTTCTCAATGGGAACCAAACACCAATAACCAATTTCAAGGAAAACTTTATAAAAACTAAAAATGAGTTTTTCTCAAGGAATAAGGTTTCCAACAAAAGCGAGAAACAAACAAACATGCTTTAAGAAGATATCCTCCTTCAAAGAAAGAGTTGTTGAGGATGACTAGCCTCCTGGAGGTTATTATTAAGTTAAATGTTGAGTTTGAACAAAATATGCAAATTGTGATCAGAACGAAATATTTTGTTGGACTTATTCACAGAAGCTGAGTGGAGAGAGTTGGGTTTTAAGCTTCTTTTTGAATGACAAAGAAAGAAGAAATGAGAGATTTCTTGTATTTTATTCTTGTTTTAGGATTTTTTTATTCAGACCAATAGTACATGACCTTTGCGGCTAATGTGGTCATAAATAAAAATTTAACACCCAATTTCTAACTGATGTTAAAATATGACTTAAGTTGAAACTGAGATATGATACAAGGACTAAGTTGAGAAAAAAAGAAAACAATGAGACCAATTTAAGATGGAGGTCCTAATACAGTGATCAGATTGGCCTTTTACCCAGTTTTAAACTGTTTAGTTAGAATTTGGTGAAATATTGGGTAGTAAACTATAATTTATATTTTTATAAAAAAATATAAAAATCAAAATTTAATGTTTGTTACATGTGCATCTGCACATGTAATAATGCTAGTTAGAAAAAACAACTATGGTGATTGTCCAAGTTTAATTTAATAACAACTTGAAAGATGGGAGCGTAAAACAAAATTTTAAAGATTTGAAATCTAATGGCAGAATGTGAAATAATATAAGGGCCGATATGAGAAAAATTCAAATTAATGATGTTATAACTAATCAAGTCAAAGACGGAGTTAAATGTTCAAAATGAAGCCAGTGACATTTATTCTCAATGAAAAATATACTGCGCTTTATAGGCTCTTTAGCGGCTTTATAGGCTCTTTAGCGAGTTCTCCTCCAAATATGATTGAAGGAGAAGACACCATTACTCGGATAACAATGCATTAGTACTCACCCGAGACCCGACCAACATACGAGACATGGTTCATTTACATTTCTCTTTCAACTTTTCCTACGCTGTAGGATAATATTTTTAACTTCCCTTATGTTGTTGCATAACGTAACCATTTTTTTAAGAAAGTTTTTGCAATTGAATACGAAACACACGCGCTCTAAACGTGATGTTACCATCAAGATAAACACATATTTGCTTAGATAAATATCAAATATTCAGCAACAAAATTGTAAAATTTAAATCCTATACCACCCACCCTAAAATAGATTTAGGGTCTGTTTGACTCATTTCCCAGAAACCTAAGGTTAGGAAATGACCCATGGAAAACAGGCCGTAGGATCCCTTTCTCTGTTTTCAAGTTCATTTCCCATCTTTTTTTGCTGAAATGGGTATTCTTTATTTTGGGGTCCATAGTATTTACTACCTTTCTAGCGAGTGGATCACACATGCAAAATATCTCTTTGCCCCCCTCTCAACTAAATAGAAGAAATGGATTTTTTTGGAAATATGACACACCCATATGGGTGCGTCAGGTTTTTTGATTTCATGCTCTCAATTTCTCAGCAAACCAAATAGCCCCTTATAATATTAGTTCAAAAGAACAAATGTTTTGAAGATTTTGAAAAATGCGTACAGAAGATAAAATCATAATATACATATATAATTCCTATATAAAAATGTATATACATATAATTAGCACCCGAGTAATCTTATGGTAGTAGTTTCTATTTCTCATGACTATTTTTGAACTTCGACATAAATACGCTAGAGTATTTTTAAAGGAGTTTAAGGAGTTTCCATAGCTAACTTATAATCATGATAAAACTTGTATGAAAACACAAACAAAATGAATGAGGGTGGTACCATCTGAGTTCTTATTTTTTAAAGAGTCAAACTAACAAATACATCCAAAATGGTTTTGTGTTTGCTTAGGGGTGTTTGGTTTAATAGTGAGCAATAATAGGAATATGATTTGGGTGTTTTTTTTATGGATTCCTAGCTAATCCATAAAAATTTTTAAGACAAGTTTATGTTATCATGAAATCTTTTTTTTCCCTTTATATGTTTGTTTCATAACATGAAAAAAAAAATAGAATCTAACTTTATAGAAATCTTCCAATTCCTATTCTTTAATTTGGTTTGGAATGAGAATATGATTCAGTTTCATAATAATATAGGGTTTGTGAAGAAACGAAATCTGAAAAAAAAGAGGGAGAAGAGTATGAGTGTGTCAGCTTTTTACTCTAAATCCTTCAAAATCAATAGGATTTAGGTTTTCATAAAAACCCCACACTTTTACAACTTTATAAAATTCAAAATTTATAAATTTGTTGTGAACCAAACTTAGGGGGGTTAATGGTTGGGACAAATTGGGGCCAAGTGGGAAAATAGTTCCAATGGAACAATTTTACCCCTTTGGGATAATTTGAGTCGGGTAAAGTGAGATAAAGTGGGATAATGGGATAATTTGAGCCTTTGATTTGACAATTTATGTGAGATAATTGATGATGTGGCACCTTATTAAAATATAATTTTATCTATTAATTACTTCTAAATTAACTTATCCAATTGGTGTAGTATATTATTTAGTATATTACTATAATATAAATATTACTTTATATTAAAATATAATATATTGTATTATACTTACAAATTACTATTATTAATTATTATAATGTATTATATTATATTATATTAGCATGATATATTATATATAATAACTAATATAATATAATATCAATATACTTAATATAATATATTAATAAAATAATATTTAATATAATACATTATTTTATTTACAAAAAATATAATATGTTATACAATAATTACTAATTAACATTATATTAGTATGCTACATTATATAATAATTAATATAATATATGTATAATATATATAATATAATACTTTAATAATATATTATTTAATTTAATATATTATAATATAGTATCATAGGATATAATGTACTTTATAAAATATTATAATATTTTACTTTATTCAATGTAATATTTTTAAAAATAT
>BQKN01001100.1:1283661-1294067 GCA_022839385.1 Asparagus kiusianus
ATTATATTATATCATAATATTTTACTAATATTAGTAATTATTATATTAATATATGTTATTAAAATATTATATAATATTATAATACATACGTTATACTATAATTACTAATTAATATTATATAATAATATATTACATAATACTATTAATATATGTTATTAAAATATTATATATATTTTATTAAAATATTAATATATGTTATTATATAATATTATTAATATATGTTATTAAATTATTAATATATGTTATATTTTATATATCATGTCATATATTTATAATATAATTAGCATGTATTAGTTAAGTAATACAAAAATATTTTAAATTTACCCCAATTGCCTTCAAAGTGAAACAACATTCTTCAATATGGAGGATGAGGTAAATTTTTACTATTGGGACAAAATCTTTGTATATGAATGGGATAAATTTATCCCAAGTGGTGTAATTGTCTCACTAATGTTCCAAAAAACCAATAACACAAAAAGGTATTATCCTTGTTCTATTGTCCCAATGAATAACACTATGAAATAGAATCCCTAAAATTATCCCATTATCCCCCAAAATATCCCAACCAATAACACCCTTAAGGGGGTTTAGTCACCTAGAACTTAAAATTGGAACTGAGATAATATGTGGGATAAAATTTTAAGGTGTTAGTCATATAGAACTAAAACTAGAATAAAATTTTACAGTGTTAGTCAAGTAGAACTCTAACAAAACTAGAATTGGGATAATGGTACAAAATTATCCCATTTTTTCTATTTTTCTATACAAAAAATAAGAGTTCTAGTCTCTCAAATTATTCCAAGTTTTAGGTTGGAACTAGGTGGTAAAAAACTAGAACTCATATTTATTTTGTTATTTTTTTATATTTATTTATTTTTTACTTCTTTCCTATTATGGTTATCACCATCATTAGACCATTATTATAATAATAATTGTTAATATCTTTTAGTCTAACCAAAAGTTATTTAATAGTAAAGAACATTCTTGTAAGCAATTATCAATCAATAATAGTAAGTTTAAAATACATAAATAGTATTTATATATTTAAAATGTATAAATATAGATTTCATTATTATAAAAAATTATCCCACGTTATTTTATCAAAATATCCAGCTTCATAAAATTATTCCTATTTATCCCACTAGCGAAAAATTATTTTATTTTAACAATTATTTTATTTTGTATGAAAATATCCTAATTAACTAACACCACCTTAGAAATATGTTTCATAAATATTTCTTTATTTAAGATTTTGCCCATGTCAAATCCTATTCCTATTCCTATTCTATAAAAAGAAAGAAACAAAAACCCCTTTAGTCCACAAGCAATCTGCGTCCAACTATTGCATCCAATCAAAACAAAGCACGCGGATCGTGTGTTTCTCAAAACCCAAATACAACCGTCAATTCCCATCAGATCATCCCTCTCCCTCTCTATTTATAGCCGCAACCTCCCCCGAATTGTAACCTAACCCCAGATCCTCCAATGGCTCGTACGAAGCAAACAGCACGCAAGTCCACCGGCGGCAAGGCCCCACGAAAGCAACTCGCCACCAAAGCGGCCAGGAAGTCTGCGCCGACCACCGGCGGGGTCAAAAAACCCCACCGCTATCGCCCTGGAACCGTCGCCCTCAGGTCAAAATCCCCCCTTTCCGTTATCAATCCCAAAAAGATCCGATCTTTGGGTTGCCCATCTTGAAATAATGTGAAAATTTTGCAGGGAGATAAGGAAGTACCAGAAAAGCACCGAGCTTTTGATAAGGAAGCTACCGTTTCAGAGGTTGGTGAGAGAGATCGCGCAGGATTTTAAGACGGATTTGAGGTTTCAGAGCCACGCGGTTCTTGCTCTTCAAGAGGCGGCCGAGGCGTATCTCGTTGGTTTGTTCGAGGATACCAATCTCTGTGCGATTCATGCGAAGAGGGTCACGATTATGCCCAAGGATATTCAGCTCGCGAGGAGGATTCGTGGGGAGAGGGCATGATTTCGTAGAAGATTAATTAGCCAGTATATTGCGAAAAAGATTGTGCTTTTTTATTTTATTTTATTTTTAAAATTTGTTATAGTTTGTTTTGAGTTGAATTTTTATTTGGAAAGTTTAAGCAATTTCAGATGTGAGCTTTCATAATATTTGTCTGTGTTATGTTTGATGGCTCGGTGCATAAGCCATTGAATTATGAAGATGCATGTATAGATTTGGTTTCGGCAGAAAGTAATTGAAATAGAGTTATAATAATAATAATTAATAATTATAGTATAATTATTTCTTGCATTTGTTTTCTAATATTTAATTGATGGGATTAGAGCTGTTGAGCGTTGACCCATTCCTCTTTGAAAATTTGCATTCAAATATTTGGTGTGTTTTGGTTCAAAGTGATTTTATTGTGTTTTTTATAAAAATACCATGTTGGTGGTTTTTTAAAAGTGTTTTGAAAATATTATTTTGATAGTTATGAGTTAAATTAGTTTTGACTATTTATATAGTACATAATATTGATTAATAATTACTAGTCATTCCTAATCATTTATCTAATTAATAACTACTAGTCACATCTAATCATTTATCTTAGAGCAGCGCTATTTGGCTCGCGCGTTAAAGCGCGAGCCAAACAGCTTTTTCGTTTATTTTATTCTTGTCTCTTGCAGCTCACCACCACTTGTCGCCTGCAAAATGCAGTCCCCACTTTGACATATTCTATGGAATATGTTATTTTAGAGTTTTACAATTCCAACCATACTTCTTCATTTCCAACTCCATTTTAAGTTCTCTCAATTTTTTAATTCTTTTACTTATTTTAAAAATATGTAATATAATCATATATTTAAATAAAATTAATTTTTTTTAATGAATTGATAATAAGAAATAGAATTGATTTTCTTTAATTCTTGGAATTTTATATTTTAATTAATATTATTTAATATTATTCTAATTTTGAATATATAAAAATAATAAAAAAATAAAAGTTATATAATATAAATAATATTAGTAATAATATTATTAAATTTATTAATATAAAATAGGCATTCGGATTAAATTAAACTGACATTTATATTACTAAATCCACAACTATTACGTAGAAAGCAAAAACATGAATTGAAAATTACATGACAAGTAGGAAAAACATAATACATGAAAAATATTAAAAGTCATCCAAATCAACTCCTTCGTATCCACCTCCTCTGTAGTCAGGTATTCCGTATTGACTTCCTGCGTAGTTGTATTCAGGATTAGGAATATCAGATGAGGAACTCCTAATTATATTTTTATTTAAAATCTGTTGTTGTTTAATTCGAAAATATTCGCGTTTTGTTGGATCAGTAATAGCTTCCAGATCAACTAGCATAATTTCTTTCTCTTGTTGTTCTTGCTGAAGTTCTAACTTTTTTTTTTATCATTTCTAGTCTTTAACATCATAGCTTGGTTCATTGTTAATCTTTTATTTTCTCGTTGTTTTTTACCTTTTTTTAAAACTTCTAAGATCTCTTGGTTTCCTTTAGCAAAAGCTTCAAAGTTAATGTTCCTATCAATTTCTTTCCGTCTTCTCAACTTCTCTTTCTTCCTTCCAATAGGTCGACTTGTTGAAATGTTGATTGGCGAATGGTCGTCGTCATTAGTGGTATATGCCTGATTGTCTTCATTTAAGTCGATGATAGGAGAGCTTGAATCAGATCCTTGAGATAAGCGAGACTTTGAAGTTTTGGAAGATGCAGAAGGCATGACACTTATATTTGCCCACTTCTCTGCATCCTTCAAAATCGGCCAAACATGATCAAATAGAAATCATCTTTTCTCTTCTGGATCTTCTGCAAATATGATCCTAGCATGTTTATTCTACCACAAAAGAAGAAATGATTATTAGAAAAGGTGGAAAATAATTTAATAACCAAGAAACATGTAATTCATATACTTACAATATCAAGTTCAGAAGCACCGCTTGGATTGAGGCGCTCGACTTGTCGAATGCATCCTCGAAATTTACTAATGGCTTTCATAATTAATTCCATTCGGCATGAAAGAGACTTCGGACTCCTATGTCCAGTGCAAACGTTGGAAATCCTTTCGTGAAATAGAGCTGAAATTCGCTCCCATAGCTTGTCTTTCTTTTGATTAGAACCTAAAACTTGATCTTGAGATGTTTCAAGCCATGTAGCGCATAAAATTTGATCTTTTTCTTGTAAGAATGATTTTCCGCGACTGGATGCCATAAGAGAAGGATGAAGAGTTGTTGAGAAGAGCTATGGAAGAGGAATGAGAAGAGTTGTGATGGAGGAATGAGGGATCCGTTAGTATTTATAGTGAAAAAATTACGGGTAGAAAACCAATGCTAGTGGGAGGATCCAATATGGGTAGAAAACGATACGGGTGAGAGAATCCAATGTGGGTAGAAAACGATGCGGGTGAGAAAACCAATGCTAGTGGAAGAATCCAATGCTGGTGGAAGAATCCAATGTGGGTAGAAAACGATGCTGGTGGGAGAATCTAATGTGGGTAGAAAACCAAAGCTAGTGGGAGGATCCAATGTGGGTAGAAAACGATGCGGGTGAGAAAACCAATGCTAGTGGAAGAATCCAATGCTGATGGGAGAATCCAATGTGGGTAGAAAACGATGCTGGTGGGAGAATCCAATGTGGGTAGAAAACCAAAGCTAGTGGGAGGATCCAATGTGGGTAGGAAACGATGCGGGTCTAGTTGGAGAATCCAATGTGGGTAGAAAACGATACGGGTGGAAGAATCCAATGTGGGTAAAAAACCAATGTGGGTAGAAACATTATATAATAATACAACATACACCTATTAACAACTCATCACCAATCTATAATTCATTTCTCCAAATCTCCTCTTCAACAATGAACTATGGAGCTGGACCATCACACCTACCTTCTTCTTCTTCTTCTTCTGATGACGAAACATTTTCTCATTACGTTGAACAATGGGAGGAGGATATGAAACAATGGGAGGAGGAGGATGAAATCTTAGCTCGTC
This sequence comes from Asparagus kiusianus, assembly GCA_022839385.1. Lineage (NCBI taxonomy): Eukaryota > Viridiplantae > Streptophyta > Magnoliopsida > Asparagales > Asparagaceae > Asparagus > Asparagus kiusianus. Next base: position 1,288,643 of record BQKN01001100.1, read on the forward strand.
TATATGCCTCTAACAATGAAATAATGGCTTATTTCTTTAAAGAGGAAGAGAGGCCAAAACGTATCGGCTCAGTTCCTGGTCATTTGGTAATCAACCGTGGGAGGGAAGAAGATAATTCTCGACTCTACAATGACTATTTTTCTGATAATCCCACATACGGTGCAAATTTATTCCGTAGAAGATTCCGAATGCAAAGGAGTCTTTTCCTTCGTATCGTCGACGCTGTACGAGAGCACGATAACTATTTCATACAGAAGGTGGATGGTGTCGGCCGGCCTGGACTATCTACTTTACAAAAAGTAACAGCAACATTTCGCATGTTGGCATATGGTGCACCGGCAGATAGTACTGACGAATATGTAAGGATTGGTGAGTCAACTGTAATTGAATGTTTGAAGAGATTTTGCAGAGCAATTGTAGAAGTGTATGGAGATGAATATCTTAGATCCCCCAATACCGACGATGTTGCAAGACTGTTACAAAAAGGCGAAGAGCGAGGTTTCCCAGGAATGTTGGGAAGTCTAGACTGTATGCATTGGGAATGGAAAAACTGTCCAACAGCATGGGCGGGACAATACTCAGGACGTCACGGAGGCCCAACCATTATTCTTAAGGCAGTAGCATCGTATGACCTATGGATATGTCATGCATTCTTTGGCTTACCAGGTTCTAATAACGATATTAATGTATTACAAGCATCTAATTTGTTTGACAACCTAACGCAAGGTATTACTCCTCCTGCTCATTATACAATTCAAGGAAAGAATTATGATGTCGGTTATTATTTAGCCGATGGCATATACCCGAAATGGCCAACCCTTGTTCAAACCATTTCCAAATCCGAAGATAAAAAGAAACAATATTTTGCAATGATGCAAGAAGCTTGTCGAAAAGATGTGGAGCGAGCGTTTGGTGTTCTCCAGTCAAGATTTGCTATAATTAAGGGCCCTGCACGGTTTTGGGATAAACGAACTTTGCATGATATCATGACCACTTGCATAATAATGCACAACATGATTATTGAGGATGAACGTGATGAGCAAGAAGATATTATCGTTTCTACTCCACCATCAATTTCAAATGCTAAAGACATAGGGACGAACGATGCCGAACGGTTCCGACAATTCCTGACCCGACATAAGAAATTCAAAGACAAAGAAGCACACTTCGCACTTCGAAATGCATTAATTGAACATTTGTGGGAGAGACACGGCAATGAAGTGATGTAACTTTTTTTTATTAAAGTTTCGATGTAATTCTAAGTTAATGTGTTTTATTTCAGTTTAAGCTCCAATGTATTATCATTTCTAATTACTTGTTTTGTAATTTTATATTTTGATATTAGTCTCATTTTGAAGGTATCGACGAGACATTTCCAATGATATTATTTTTATTAAAAAATATTTAATATATTTATATATATACAGATTTTAAGTAACTATAAAAAATAATAACGGGATACAATTGGAATAATGAAATGTTGTTGAAGAGATTGAGGGTTAACTTTGGTATTTTTTTTGGGGAATAGTAGTTTAGAGTTGGCTGCAAATTTGGAGAGAAATCTCCAAATTTGCAGCCTCACGGAGTGATTTTGCAGCTAACTGCAAAATATGCAGTTCGGTTGGATGGATCAGCGGCTCCAAAATGCAGAAAAGGCAGACGATTGGAGCTGCTCTTAGTTGTTGTCGGTTGTTAGTCGTCATCGGTCGTTGTAGACGATCGTTGGTCGGCGGATGGTGGTGGCTAACCACCATTTGGGAGTTTTTTTTATTCATATAATTCAATTTTTTTAAATATTCTAATATGTCATCACTATCATGAAACAATGATGAATAATTGTTCAACATGTTCTAATGGCATTGATAATGTATACATGTATTAGGTTTAAAATGTATTTTTTAATGCTTACGTTTACCAAAAATAACAGCAAAAATAGATAATTTGTTCGATTCCTATGTCTCTTTCTGCACCTATTCCATATCTAAATTACCCGGTACCTAAAATTGATTTATGTAGATTAAATCATAACATCTAACCCTCCCACCCCCCTCCGAAAAAAAGAAAGAAAGAAAATCTAGGAGCAATTGCTTGGTGGATAAAGGTAAGGGGATTTACTTTTAAGAAGGAAATATTACTAGCACAAAAAGGGGACGAGTCGGAGGTGGCGGCACCGACTGGAGGCAACGAGGAGGCAGCAACGACGACATGGAGATAGTTCTCAAACGACATGGAGGCTGCAGCGAAGACGTGGAGGAGTCAGCGACGACTACTTGGAGGTGTTGACGACGCGGATGCGGTTGCAGTGAGTCGGAGGCGGTTGTGGCGAATCGGAGGCGGCGATTCGGAGTGATGGCGACGGCTGTTAGAATTGAGGGGGAGAAAAGAGGATCGGCTTAAGTTTAGGGGAAAAAGAAGTTACGAGATCTCAAAACACCTTTTTGGTGTTTTGAGAAAAGTGTTTATTTTTTAGGCTTTGTAAATGGTCAGCCTAAAAAACACCACGTTCATCAAACACGTTTCATTGTTTTTTTAAAAAGAAACGGAAACAGCAAAATCGTTCCAGTTGCCAAACGCTCCCATCTATAGTTAACTGAATATCGTTATAGGGTTGGTATTATTATATTTCATTGTTTATTACTCTCTTACCAGTTAGTAAAACCTTTTACAACTGTAAATTAAGTTTAAAATTTTTGTGTAAATTGGGTTAACTTGTTGTATTTTAACGTCACCTGTATATATTATGTCTCTATCATCCTATGGATTAATTAACGTTTAGCAGTTAAGATCTCCACAATTGATGCGACTAATAACCTCAATATTGTACTAAGAAGATGATAAAATGTCGGGCTATCGTTAGGGCATAAGAATTGTTAATTGGGCCGTGGGCCTCATAGTAAAAAATTTAATTAAGGGAAAATTTCTTGGTGCAAGTAATTTTTAAAAAGTTATGCATTCCCCACTCACAACTAGAGCCAAACCAATTTAAGCTCTTTGATCCAAGTTTTTATGCTAAAACACTCATATCCTAACATTGTATAAAGTCTATATACTGCATTTTTGAAGTATTGCTCAGTTTACCCTTTCGTACCATTTTGTAGAGTGTCAAAATTTTGTCTCATTAGGCAGCCCTTCATTACATTATACAAAAAGTGATGGGTTCAAGAGAAGAGAGGAGAATGATATTAACGGATGAGAGAGATTTTTTGGAGGGAAATGAAAAATTAGAGGGAAACATATTAAGTTCTCTCCAAATAATGTCTTATTTCAAGGTAATATTTTCTTTCCTCTTTAGATTCTACTTAACAACCTTCAACAACCTTCAATAACCAAAATGCTCTTAACTTTTTCCTCTTAACTTCTTCAACAATCAAAATGAAAGAATCTTTTATCTGTGTGATTTTACTAAACACCAATACAACCCTCATTAAAGTTAATTCTACAACAAGTTTAGCTGAAGTGAAGATGCATGCTATGGAGAATTTAAAAGTACAGTATGAAACTTTATTGATAAGTTACTCTCGAGAAGTTTTCCAATGTCTCGTTTAAGCTTCTAAAAGATGAAGATATTCTCAACATGATAGATTATCATTGTTCAATGGGGTTAAGTACGATAACCATGACTGTTACCGAAATAGATGAATAATCCACGCATGCCATATGAACAGAAACAGGAACAAAAATAGGAATAGAAACAGAGTTTAATTAAATATTCAAAAGATTCTTTTTTGTATACACTTTATAATGGGAACTGTGATGTTTACTGTAGGGTCGGAAAATGTACGATTGATTTCTTGTATTGAAGAATTGGGTTCAATTACTCGGTACGAATCCCTTACATTCGCTCTCTCTCAATTACAGAGGAAGAGAACATAAATTTGACTTCTTTTTTTATTTAAAGCGGGTTCTAGGTAGTGAGAGGATGCCTCACTCGATGCTCAAGCCGAGTTTGCTTCTCATTGACGATCAGAACCAGATCACGAACGCTCCTATTGGTTGTTAGATGATCTTCGAAGTGGGATTTTTGCCAAAAGGTTCAAAAAGTCCTTTCTACATAGCTGCTTGCGGCCATTTATAGAGGTTTAGCACGTATCTGACATGCTACAATCGTGGGGTCATGGGCGTAACCGACTCCTGAGATTTAGCCTATGTGGCTGACTGGATCTTTGTGGCCGTTACAACCTGATTTAATGTGGGTGACAAGCTTCGCTGCGTTGGCGAACCTCATCCTCGATGTTGAGCCTCGTTGAGTGGAGAGTCTCGTCTTTGATGTCGAGTCTCGCTGCGTAGCGAGCCTCGTCTTTGATGTCGAGTCTCGTTGCGTTGGTGAACCTCGCCTTTGATGTCGAGTTTCGCTGTGTGACGAGCCTCGTCTTTTGATGTCGAGCCTCTCTGCGTGGCAAGCCTCTGTAGGCGTTGAAAATTGCCTATAGGTCTCCACGAATAGGTCAAAGCTAAGAAAAGACGATGAACGCCACTATCCAAGTCACAGAAGCTTGATTGACGTCAACGAACGCTTAAAGTCCGACGAACTATGTGAAAGTAACGAAGTTTCAGAATAACGATGATACGAATTTATCAGGAGCCCCACGTCGCTTACAAAAGACGAAACACCGCTCGTATCCAGCTTACTCCACAATGATCTAATCATTGGAGCTTATAGAACTCTTCGCCGGCTTTCCAACGCACTTTGAATCACTCAATCCGAGTTCGGATGAAGAAGTTATGACGGAAATGGACAAGTGTGCAAAACGAAACGTCTCAGCCTGAGCTAAGACACCCCGAGGTGTCTCAGCCCAACCGAGACACCCTCAGCCTCGCTGAGACACCTAAGGGTGTCCTGGGCCCTAAAAAAGTCAGATTTGGATTGTTATGCGGTTTTAACCGTCTGGATTCTCCAGAGCCTATAAATACAGCCCAAGGACCCTCATTTTTTCGGATCTGGAATTTTAGAGAATTGGTGAAGCCCTGCCGGACAGGAGATTGATCAAGTTCTTCAGCACAAGAGAGAAAGGTTCTTCAGATCTACATCGCCCGTGTCCGTTCCTTAGGATTATCTCGTTGCGGTAATCTTAAGAAGAGCAATTATCTCGCTGTTATCGAGATAAGCGCTTCTGCTTCTAGATTCCTTCGCGAATCAACGAAGTTTTGAATCTGATCTAATTGTCAGGTAGTCCACGGATATTGACATCCCCGTCATCGGCCAAAAACCCACGCAAGCAAGAAACGACGAACGGATCTTGTGTTATTTTCGAGAGAGTTGTAATCCTTTATTTCTTTCTTTTGTTGAATATTTGAATTCTTTGTAAATAATTAAAATTATAATAAATTCAGCAATGAAGGCAACTTTCAGCGAAAATAGCCTCGTCACTAAAAATGAGTTTCAATGCTTTCGGGTGAACTTCTGGATGACGTTCGTGTTAGACCC
>BQKN01001100.1:1294167-1371173 GCA_022839385.1 Asparagus kiusianus
GTGTTAGACCCTAGAGGGGGGGGGGGGTGATTAGGGTCTTATGCTAATCTAATTTGATTTTATGCTAATTAAAACTAATTAATAAATTATTATTATAAGATAGATATACAATATGCTACAAACAAGAATAAGCAATATGAACAAAGAGATATATCCTATATGGTAAAATATATGGAAAGATATATAAACAACACAAGAGAAAAACAATCTAAACTAAAGATACAAAAAGATAGGGCAATATAAACAATACAAACACACAATATGATCACGGAGTTCGGACCTTCCATCCTACGTCTCCGCTCCTCACTCTCGGGGAGAAATCCACTATCACAACCGGGTTTTCTACGCTTACCCGAACAACGTTTACACCACACAATATCGGTTTTCTAGTTCACCAAAAACTCTACAACTCACACACTTGCAAATACACTTCACACCCTCTAAGTGTTGGCCTAGCCCGTGTCCTCCTCCTCAAGTGCTCGGATACAACCTCGCCCTAGGTTCGTCAACCGACGCCACTCCTCTTGGATTTGACCCCGTCTCTCACCACACACTACTCTCGGTGTACAAGTGTATTACAAGTGATACTCACAATATAAATTCAAATACAATTTTTTGTTCTCTATAATGAATGAGAACACAATGAAGCTCACTCCCACTAATTCACATACCAATACCCAATAATATATAGTATGAAATAATCTAAGCTCAATAAGGGTGTGTGGGAAAAATGAGAACAATGAAAATCTAAATCAATTCAATATAGCAAGATATGAATATGAAATTGATAATCGATAAGCTATGTGAAAGAGTTTAGATAAACTTCTCTGAGAACACAAAAAACTGAAGAGATGATGATGAAGATGAATTCCTCGATTAAAATTGAAAGCTTCTTCTTTGTGAAAAACTTCTCTTTTGAAACAAGGCTTGAAACAAAGCTTTAAACACTTCTTAAACACTTACAAATTTGATTAAACAAATCTCTTGGTTGGTCAGAATGTTAAATGCACTGGGGTATTTATAACATCACAAAACATTAGCAAGAACCCAAGAAAAAAGACCAAAAAACCATAAGAAGACAAAAACAGAAAATAACCGTTACAGTGTTATGAGTCGACTCAGTACTATTCATAAGTCGACTCATAAGTAGCCATTACAGGCTAAAAAACAACTTATAGGTCGACTCATAAAATTCATGAGTCGACTCATCATGCATGGGTCGACTCATGAAATCATGGGTCGACTCAGCAGAAACAAAACTCAATTTCCAGCACACTTCACGAGTCGACTTATGACAGGCATGAGTCGACTCAACCTGATGAGTCGACTTATGATGTTTGTGAGTCGACTCATCAGAAGTAAATATTAAACAACATAGCAGTTTATGAGTCGACTCATTATTGTTCATGAGTCGACTCATAAGCATGAACAGGAAAATATCACTTTTGAGCCTTGTTAAAAAATATCAAATAGATTCTAAAAAATGTAAAACTTTAGGAATAGTTTATAAATATGATATTAAACACATTTGTGAAGAAATTTTGGAAATTGCATTTGCCATTTGTAAAAGATCATCAATTTGGCAAATGTGCATATATATGTGTAAATATGAAAACATGTATATATACATATGATTTTGATAAAGAGGTGTATTTCAAAACTAATGTAAACCAGTATAATGAGTGTGTGTATATATTGAGCTTAGAGAATAACACACGATATATACCAGAATATCTAAACAAAGTTGATCTGGATCTTTAACTCTGATATAAACCTGTAATAAGTCACAATCACTAGAAAACAAAGTTAGTTATAAGTTGTTTGTAAAATCATCAAAACAACACAAGAGTGTAGGTTCAAAACTAGAATCCTAACAATCTCCTCCTTTTTGATGATAACAAACAATTCATTATATAGATCGTGAAATATAAGCTTAATACACATGAACAACAAACCACAACAAACAAACAATAAGTCACAATAAACCAACTACAACAAACAAACAAATAATAAGCAAACCAATACCATATTGACATCATTCTCCCCCTTTTGGCAACATCAAAAAGGGAAATAATGGAGCTACGCTCCCCCTACATTTATGCATAGGTTAGGAGAACAAGATAAACAAATAGGAGCTACGCTCTCCCTGTCACAGAATAATCATAAGAGAACATGGCAAAACATATGATCATCATATAAGCTCACCAACACATAGATTCAAAAGTACAAGATTTTCTAAGTTATTACATGCCAATTTCCGCACATGTTTTCAAACCATGTCCAGCAAATCAAGTTCAAGTGAAAATAAAACAAGCCAACATAAAAGTTTTCCAATGTAACAAAAAACCAAATTATCATTTTGTTCAACAAAAATAAAAAGAGTTTCAAGCATTTGATGGTCCTGGAACTGAGGAAGGATGGAATTGTTGCAAAAGGTTTATGATCTCATCAAATCTAGTGTCAATGGAGGCCATGTCAACTTCTCTATCACTCCTCAGGGAGACTATCTCTTTCTTTAATTCTGCCTGGGTCCTTTCAACCTCTCCAAGTCTCATGCTAAGATCAAGTTCACTGTCTTCAATCCTCTGAAATCTCACTTAGTCACCATAGTGATATTCAGTCATCTGAGTGGAAAGATCTTCTATATGGCTTGGTACAGATGAACCTGAGGAGGAATGATAGTGCTCATAAGGAGGTTCATGAATGGGAGATTCAGGAGAGGGTCTACGAATAGGATGATCATGCATTGCCATTAATGTGGCAGGGATTTTCATCCGATGAAGAGCAGTAACATCAAATAGAGGTCGGATATTAGAAGGAGTCTCATCAGATAAGTCAACATTAAAGTATTTAAAAAATTTTGTGAGGAGACCCCCAAAAGGAATGAAAGTGGATGGACCAGAAGAAATGATATCAAATATAACATATCCCCATTTAACATCAACATTACCCAAAATGGCGTAGATGCCCCTAGTAAGATCTTGAGAATAGTGGTTATAACCCACCGATTTTGGAATCAAATTGTAAGAAATGATACGACCAACAATGGTGGCCAAATCAGATACATTTTTGGCATGCAATGGGAGGTTTTCGCCAGGAATAGTCATAAGGGACTCAATGCCGGGATCATCATATGAAACATCATCGAGAAAAGTGTCACCACGAGGGATGCCAATGATCTCAGATAGACGATCGGCTGTGAAACGAATGTGACGATCTTTAACAACATAAGTGATAAAATGTGGTCTATTTTCAGGAGCAAAAGGCACAAGATTTGCGTAAAATAAACGCACAAGACGAGGGTAAAGTTTTTCAGAATGCTGACTAAAGACTAAATCAGCAAGTTTAGCAGCAGAAAAATATTGTTCCAGAGAGAAATGACTAAAGTCATCAAATTTAACATATCTACCAGAGAACAATTTTAGTTGACACAGAGCATGATATTTATCAATTAGGGCAGTGCTATTAAGATATTGTTCGTAATGTGCATTGCTATGCTCTGGAGGTGACGATGCACGATCATGAGACAGAGGGGCTTTACCCTTAGAGGATCTGGGGCGTTTGGTAGAAGTACTAGTCATGGTAATGAAATAAAACCAAACCCTAGAAAAGGAAATGAGAGGGGAAAGAAGTTATACCAACAGATGAGACCAATGAAGATGATTGTTGGAGTCGACTGGAGATGATGGGTCGGCTGCAGGTGAGAGTCGGCTGAAAGTGATGAGAATCGGCTGGAGGAAGTGAACGAAAGAGGAAGGAGAGAATAATTAGGGCTATGAACTGAGATGAAAGGTCCAGATTTGACCAAGGAGATGAGTGAAGGGTCAGGATTAAAGTGGGAAAACGGGTCGGGTCTAAAACATCTCAAATCCAAAAACAAAGAAAATTAAATACCCTGAAAACACTTACCCGCAGGTCGACTGGGGAATGTGATTCGACCCTAAGTCGACTTAAGCTTAAATCCCAAGTTTTTGCAGAAATTCAGAAATAAGATTTTTGCGCTTTGAAATGGATTTTTGAATCAAAAATTCACACATAAATCTTAAATAAGCTTTAAATGATTATTGAAATATTTTAAATCAAAAACAAGAGCAACATTTAAAATCATAACAAACAACAAAAAGAAAACAATTTCTTAAGAAATACAAATCAAGCATATTTTGGTACCCAAATATTTTTGGTACCAATAGGATTAGGGACATGACCCCTATCATTTAAATCCAAGGCCCTAGGATGATGAACTCTACAACTCACACACTTGCAAATACACTTCACACCCTCTAAGTGTTGGCCTAGCCCGTGTCATCCTCCTCAAGTGCTCGGATACAACCTCTCCCTAGGTTCGTCAACCAACGCCACTCCTCTTGGATTCGACCCCGTCTCTCACCACACACTACTCTCGGTGTACAAGTGTATTACAAGTGATACTCGCAATATAAGTTTAAATACAATGTTTTGTTCTCTATAATGAATGAGAACATAATGAAGCTCACTCTCAGTAATTCACACACCAATACCCAATAATATATAGTATGAAATAATCTAAGCTCAATAAGGGTGTGTGGGAAAAATGAGAACAATGAAAATCTAAATCAATTCAATATAGCAAGATATGAATATGAAATTGATAATCGATAAGCTATGTGAAAGAGTTTAGATAAACTTCTCTGAGAACACAAAGAACTGAAGAGATGATGATGAGGATGAATTCCTCGATTAAAATTGAAAGCTTCTTCTTTGTGAAAAACTTCTCTTTTGAAACAAAGCTTGAAACAAAGCTTTAAACACTTCTTAAACACTTATAAACTTGATTAAACAAATCTCTTCGTTGGTCATAATGTTAAATGCACTGGGGTATTTATAACATCACAAAACATTAGCAAGAACCTAAGAAAAAAAGACCAAAAAACCATAAAAAGACAAAAACAGAAAATAGCCGTTACAGTGTTATGAGTCGACTCATTACTATTCATAAGTCAACTCATAAGTAGCCGTTACAGGCTAAAAAATAGGCTAAAAAATAACTTATAGGTCGACTCATAAAATTCATGAGTCGATTCATCATGCATGGGTCGACTCATGAAATCATGGGTCGACTCAGTAGAAACAAAACTCAATTTTTAGCACACTTCATGAGTCGACTTATAACAGGCATGAGTCGACTCAACCTGATGGGTCGACTCATGACCTCATGAGTCGACCCATCAGAAGCAAATATTAAACAACACAGCAGTTTATGAGTCGACTCATTATTGTTCATGAGTCGACTCATAAGCATGAACACAGGAAAATATCACTTTTGAGCCTTGTTAAAAAATATCAAATAGATTCTAAAAAATGTAAAACTTTAGGAATAGTTTATAAATATGATATTAAACACATTTGTGAAGAAAGTTTGGAAATTGCATTTGCCATTTGTAAAAGATCATCAATTTGGCAAATGTGCATATATATGTGTGAATATGAAAACATGTATATATACATATGATTTTGATAAAGAGGTGTATTTTAAAACTAATGTAAACCAGTATAATGAGTGTGTGTATATATTAAGCTTAGAGAATAACACACGATATATACCAGAATATCTAAACAAAGTTGATCTGGATCTTTAACTCTGATATAAACCTGTAATAAGTCACAATCACTAGAAAACAAAGTTAGTTATAAATTGTTTGTAAAATCATCAAAACAACACAAGAGTGTAGGTTCAAAACTAGAATCCTAACAGTTCGTCTTCACATGCGAGGTTTGTTGTAATAGGGTGCGACTCTCGTCTTCCTTCTGGCATTTTTGGGTGTCTACCAGACCCCCTTCAAAGTTTTCAGATTTGAATCGGTCTATTTGGGGTCTGAAATACTTTGAATCTTCTCGATTATAACGGATGATGTTTGTTTGGCAACTCAAACAAACTTAGCTTCACCGCTTGGGAGATGGACCTCATGTTTTGTCATTTTTGGGAATCTCAAGACGAGGCTCAGTCTTGTCTCAATTGAGTCTTGCCACTCTGTACGAGCTTCTTCATGCCCATGTTGGTTTGACATCTTAAGGCTCAATCAACATTTAATGTTGCACGCCTTTTATAGTCTTGATAGGTAGTTGCCAGCTGAAGCCTCGAGATTTCCTCAACGAATCTCGTCCACAAATCTCGTTCGTAAGAGATCACAACTACAGTGTTTGGCCGCTAATCTCAGCCGTTGATTCGATTTTTCTCGCTCCTATATATAGGGCATGACGACTTGAAGCGTCTCTTCTTCTTCTTCGAATTTTCTTGAGACGTTGTAGCTTTTCATCTCTCCAGCTTTTAGCTTTTTTTCTCTTTGAAAACTCTGATCTTTTGACTACTGCGATGGCCCTAAAAATTGCTACTGGCAAGGGTAAGGGTAAGAAGGCCATCAGTTCTTCAGAGGAACCAGCCACCTCGGCCACTTTCTCAGGTAGTGTATCTAAACGCATGGCTTACGTTTTCGAATTGATGAATTCGGCCTATTTTAGGCTTGAGTTTCTTGAGGGAGATGTTTTCTCTTTCAGAAAACTCATTCGAAAGATGATGTCGTTTAGTTAGACGAATTTTCGCTAGATTGATGAATCCCGTCTTTCTGATGAGGGTCTTTTGTTTGACGAGGTTCATTTATTGGACGAGGCTCGTCTGTCTGATAGGTTTCGTCTGTCTGACGAGGTTCATCTGTTTTGACGAGGTTCGTCAATCAAATGAGGTTGTTTTGTTTGAACGAGGCTCTTATGTGTGATGAGGTTCATTTGTTTGATGAGGTTCAACCGTTTGACTAGGTTCGTCAATCAGATGAAGTTCGTTTGTTTGAACGAGTCTCGTATGTGTGATGAGGTTCGTTTGTTTGACGAGGTTCATCTGTTTGACTAGGTTTGTTAATCAGACGAAGTTTGTTTATGAAATGAGCCTCATGCCATCATTTGGGTGTAGCTTAATCTTTTTGGATTATTTTCATCCCGACCGAATCTTTTGGACTAATTCTGTTTGTCCCTTTTGCAGTCGTGCACCCTTCTGTTCCGATTCCTCCATGTGGTGATCTCGGTTCAGATGGCATTCAGGCAATGGAATATCATCCATGTTATTCCACCCTTGAAAGTATCCCCATGTTTGAAGATCAAGAACAAGGAGAGCTTGAACTTCTTTCTGATCCTTCAAGTTCCACACTTAGGCGTTTAATCACGAATGCTCCTCTAGAATCAGTCAATCGTGACCACATCTTAAAACTTGTTTTCCTATTTGGAGACTCTTCAGAGGATCCCAACTTATTAGAAGTTGGAACTTATTGATGGCTTAGGACTATGAACGGATGACGTATGTTTTTGCCTCTTATGGAAAGTGACTGTTCTCTTACTGCCCTCAAAGTAGCTTTTGTTCCAAGGAAAATGGATTGAGACTTAACCCCGACACAAGATGGGGTTACATGTGGTTTTTTGTCTAGAAGTGGTGCCAAGATAGATACTAGTGGTTGCTATGTGATCGGATTGTACCCAGGACTATTTCAAAGAGAATTACCCGTTAGTGAAACAGCCGAAGAAGCAAACACCTTTGGTCGCACCTTCTTCAAAGAAAAGGGGCAATTCCCCACTAAAGATTTTAGGACTCCTGGTTGGTCTCGTTGGAGTCCTACACAAAGGTGGCCTCGAGTCACTGAATACATTTATAGGAGAATCAAGATGACCTACAAAAATTTGTCCTCTATGCGTCTATTAGGGCAACACAGCTTGGGTTGCGGAACAACTCTCATCAATTCTTCAGCATATTGGAGCTGTATAATCCTGACACACATACTTTCTTCACTCCAGATGGGGAGTTAGGAATTCCCCTTCACGAAATGGCTGAATCCTCAGGGCTGTCATATGAGAGATATCCTTATGAGGAATATATTCCGGGGTATAAGGAGCTAGTTGATTTGGAAAAGGACCACCCCTTAGTGGTCGAAACTTTTTGGGAGGTAATGCGTCTTTACCATATCTGTTTGGAGATGGAGGGACGTGTTGACAAGAAGGGTGAAAAATCCATCAGCCATAACATTTGGGCACACTATCTCTTTAAGAACTTAGATCGAAAGAGGGACCCGGTAGTGCCATTGGGTCCTTGCAAGGCGGGTGAATTGGTACACCGTATATTTTCTTACCCTCCCAAGGTTTATGTAATGCTTTCAGACGAACACGGGTATACCGCGGGCACCGAGTTTGAAAGCTTCTTTCACCAAAGCGGAGAACCAATTTCATCTAAGGCTGTGTTGGTGGGCTATTTAATGCTTTGGTTAACACACATCTTTTGATTCTTTGTAGAAGGAAGTGATATTCCCGGCCGTTTATTTGGCGTACAGCCGTTCATATGCCCCCCTTCCTACCATGATCACCCGTATACATTGGGGATTGTGGCGCTTATGTTACACTTTTTGCTATGGTGCTGAGAACCCAAGGGTGGAATTTCCCTACGCTTATTTCATGGCGTGGTTTGTCATGTATTTCCCTACACTTATGAGCGCGCCTTCCGCTCGTGTATAAGGCCATGTTACTCCTTTCATTCAGAGGTTGGAAAACTAGGATTGGAGTAAGAGTATATGACTATTGTGAGACATGCGCTCAGAGACCACAAGAATTTCAAGTTCAACCGGTGTTTTCCTCATTTTCCCGGGATCAGCTATGGCCAAGCAATAGCAGATGAGTCAAATGGTCAGGGTTATACTACCTTGTCACTTGGCTGCTTCATGTGGCTCATGAGTATTCCCCCAGGGTACCTCATTTATCGTTTCGGCCCTATGTGTGTGTTAGAGCCATATCTGCCTTGCTGCTTCGCTCGCCAATTTGGTAACAGCCAGTTGTACATCGGCAACCCTAACACTCAATTACAAGCTGAGGGTTATAGTCTAATTGACGGAGCGAGGGCTTGATTTTGGACCATCGCTGAAGGTACATGTGCTTGTTTCTCACTCCCACAACAGAATCTTTGACTCTGATTAACACTTGCTTATTGCAAGTGGCATTGCCTGGCGAATGCGGCAATCTCAAATTTCAATGTCAACTCATCGGGACTATGAATCATTTGACGTCACTATAGATCCGAGGACACTTCTAAGAAGAGTCACATGACGGGACTCAAAGAGTTCCTATATGCCGAAGAAAATGTTAGAATGGAAGAATCCCGACATTCTAGTCCTCATGAAACTCAAGAAGAGGTGGATGCGGCTCTAGAAAAGAGCACGCTTCGGAGATCTCCTCGTATCGATGAATATGAGAGTCATATGCCTGCCGCCGCTGGAGAGGGTGAGGCTTTTGGAACCGAAGCTACTTTTAGTGATTTCGGGGATTTCGCTCATGCTGGTGAGCAACTTGAGCACTTTCAGCCTGATACTTCTGAGAGTATACCCCCACCTGTTAGTTTTGCTGCAAAAGGCTTCTCTCAACAATTCATCGAAGCTGCATTTGGGGAACCCGGCTCAGCCAATCTTAGCTTATCTTAAGCTTCGAATTGTCATCTTTTGATGTTTAACTTTTGACATTCCTTTTGCAGAACAAATTGAAGGAGTTGGAGCTTCAAGGCAAGTGGGAGAGAAGTTCAAGGAGCCGGGGATGATGCGAAAGTACAAACGTCTTGCAAAAAAGCAAATGCGAGAAGCTCCATTGATGATTCTCTCTCCTATAGAACAAATTAGAGTTGACACAGTGTTAGAGTCTGAGAATGACGTTCCTCTATCTCGACTCCGTGTGGAATCACGCTCTGAACTAAGTGTGAGTGCTGAGGATGCTCCTGTTGCTCCTGGTAAGACAATTTCACATTGCTTGTTTTTTAAGATTTTAATTGCACTGACGATACTGAATGTCTCTTTTAGTTGTCTCCACTGAAGTTATGTCTCCTACAGGTGCGGGTGTTGAGGCTGTAATCGTTCCCGACACATTTGCTAAAGGTGAGATCATTCCGATCACGGCCATTAAAACAGAAGCAACCATGGATACAAACACTATTCTTAACACAATTGATGCAGTTGTTGGAACTGAAGTTGAATCAGTTGGAGATGTTATGCCAACTGGCTCTATCATTTTCACAAAAACTTCAGCTCCCGGATCAATGATAGTCGCTGCCGCTCTTGCCCCTATCATTGTTGCTACTACAACTGTTGACACCACCGTTGTTTTCGCTTCGCCGTTGATTTTTATAGAAGCAACAGTTTCATCTGTTGGCCTATAAGAAATAGCGTCTTCCAACACTACTCCTTCTCCTTCTTTTGAGATTTTGAGAAATTTTGGAGTGTCAAAGATCCTGGAGAACTTCTTTAATATTCTAAGAGAACCCCCCATTCAAGTGTTGGATCATGGTGGGGACTTTGCCGGGATCAAAGTTGTGTTGGAACATCTCCTGCACTTGATGCAAACTCTAACTAGCAACATCACTGTACTACCATATTGGTTGCATTAGGTGAAGGTAGAGGATCTTTTCAAGATGTGGCAAAGTTTCTGTGCTCAATCTCTTTCTCCTCTAGCTGAAGAAAGAGCTATGCAGTATTCATGACAGAGAGACGATTCTCTGTATGAGCTTAGATGCTAAGTGCTCGAGAAAAAGCAGAGGGTTAAAGAATTGGAAGGGGTAGGCGAGAAGTTATCTAGCGAGGATAAGAAGATCGCTGATGCTAAACATAACAGGCAGTGTCAGATTGAATCTTACAGAATTACAATCATTGATCTCCGAATTAAGCTTGCAGAGGCAGAGGAGGAATTGAAGGGCGTGATGAAAGTGCGACAAGCGCTGGCAACCAAGCAGGCAGAGCATCAATCATCACTTCAGGCAGAACTCAATGACCTGGAAAGTTAGAGAGCACCGTAAGTAGTGTTACAGTGTATTCCGATGAAGAGCTGCACAAGCAGGCTATGACAAAAGTTGAAGCAAAGCACTAGGAATCTCTGAACAGACTTGCTGAAGAAATTCGTCCGACCACTGATTCTCTTTAGCTTTGATTTTTTTGTAGCTTGCCTTTTGTAGTGGTTTTGAATAAAGCTTTGATTTTTTCCACTAGCCTCTTCTCTCTATGTATTTTAACTCCTCTTTGACAAAGTTCGTATGCTTGTACGATGGCATGAGACTTTTCTTAACAAGTCTCAACACTTAGGACTCTTCATAGTTGTCCTGACGAACCTCATCGCTCTGGGGCGAGGTTCGTTGATCTCAACGAGCTTCATCACCTTGAAGTGATAAGACAAGTCTCGGAAGTTCAAGATGAGGTTCAAATATCTCTATTGAGTGTCGATATTCAAGCTTGATTGAAATAGTAACCTTCGTCATTTGGAACTTCACAGGCGAGGTTCAAATTTATCTCAATTGAGTCTCGATATTCGAGCTCCATTGAAATAGTGACCTTCATCATTTCAAAATCTGGAGACGAGGTTCAAACTGATCTCAACTGAGTCTCAATATTCGAGCTCGATTGAAATAGTGAACTTCATCATTTGGAACTTCAGAGATGAGGTTCAAATTTATCTCAATTGAGTCTTGATATTTGAGCTCAATTGAAATAGTAACCTTCGTCACTTTATAATCTGGAGACGGGGTTCAAACTGATCTCAACTGAGTCTTAATATCCGAGCTCGATTAAAATAGCGACCTTCGTCATTTTGGAATTTAAAGACAATATTTTAACCTCGTCGAATGAGTTCAGTCAAAGTTTCAAACTTCGACAATTCCCAAATTGTTAACCCACATGGACCCGTCGTTTCGCATGGTTAGCATTAAGTATTTAGTACTTAATGCGTTTAATGTGAACTTTTGGGCCCCACGCCTTTTGACCATTTGATGCTTTGGGATTTGCGCTGCAGATCACAGCCACTGAGTTGGCTACTGTTCGCCTATATATAGGCGATTGCTTGCGAGAGGACTTATCATCTTCTTCTTCAAGATTTGAGCCATGATAGTTCAAGAGGGCTACCGTTCTTCAAATCTCTCTTTCTCTGCCTCTTCACAGCTTCAAGCTTTTTTAATCTCATCGACTACTGTCGATAAAGAAAGTATGGGAGTTTTGGACGTTTTTACCAACGACGTTGCTTCAATCCTCCTTTCAGGTAGAGTCTTGACTTTGATTGATCAAACCCTTGTTCTCGTGAGGGCAACACTTGTGCTTAGAACATTAAAATCTCCAACAATTAAATGATTGCTCCTCTGTTTGGGGCTCGGTTGTTCTTGGGAAATGAATATCTGTTCTTCTATCTGCTCAATGGGGTTCTTTGCATAGTAAAGCTTGTCAGATCGTTGTGACTTTCTTGATGAGCGAAGCTCTATCGATTTTGACAAAATTTGTTTATTGAGCGAGGTATGCTTGTCTGACGAGGCTCGCTTGTGCACTCAATAAGCGTCGTTAATCGGATGAGACCCATCTGTTAGTCGAAGTTATTTGGCTCAATGATTGACAGAGTTCGTCGATTTGATGAGGCTCGTCTATCTAATGAGGTTCGTCTGTTTGACGAAGTTTGTTTGATAAAGCTCGTCTAATCGACGAAGTTTGATGTCACCGCTTAGATTAGATTTGTTTTGAACTAACTTTGTTTTCTTGTTCTCTGTAGTTGTCCATCTGTCTAATCTTGAGAATTTCCCAATCTTTTAGAACCGAAGTCAGGAGAAATTTTAACAACTTATTGGGATCTTGAATGCAATCCTAAGGGTATATTTCAGATCTAATCCTATTTACCATTTCAACATGCTGAGCATACCCAAAGCATACAATCCCTTCCTCTATAAGTCATCCACTTCCCACTGAAAGTTGGGAATGGAGAAGATTCCTTCCCAAGAAATGAGAGATAGAATTTTAACAATAAGAGCTGAAGCGTTGTTAGAGGCGAGGCTTGACACCACCGTAAGAAGCTTGGTGATAAGTTGGATAAGAAGACATTAGTCAAGACTGAAGTAGAGCGTCGAAGGTCATTGAAAGAACTTGTAACCGAACCTCGTAATGTAGTTCAAGTTCAATCTATGTAATTTGACTTTTTGTTGCTGTAACTTCAATCATCATATGAATAATATTTTTTGATTTCATTCATAACTATTCTCTTCTTTTGTGTAATTAATAACTGCAACTTAGAATTTTTAGCAAACCCTTACCTATCAATGGACTTAATGTGTCTTTACCAACTATCGTTTGAGTTGGACTAGTTATACTTTTTTCCTCAGTATGATAAGTTATCGAGGAGTTTTTTAGATTTAAATGCTAAGATTTCTCCTCTATCCTTAGTCATTCTAGGCATTGGATCAAATGTGTAATCATAATGATTAAGTCATAATCAAATTGAGTTATAGATGTTATGAACTTGAAAGCAAGGCTCATCACATGGTAAACTTGCTATATGAAAACAAACGTCAAAATCAAGAATGATGACATTGAGATGATTATGTCGTTCAGTGATATATATAAGTATGTCGACAGTGATTAGAATAGTGACACATTGCTTGGTATGCTACTATTAAAAAACAAACGTCATTTATGAGAATGACAACATTAGAAAATCATGTTGTTCAGTGACATATAAGTATGACGACTGTGATTGGAATAGTGGCACATCGCTTAGTAGGCCACTATTGGAAAACAACCATCGTTTATGGGAATGACGACATTAAGATGATTATATCATTCAATGATATATAAGTATGACGATAGTGATTAGAATAGTATCACATTGCTTAGTAGGCTACTATTGGAAAACGAACATCATTTATAGGAATGACGACGTTGGAAAAATCATATCATTCAGTGACATATAAGTATGACGATAGTGATTGGAATAGTGACACATCGCTTGGTAGGCCACTATCTTCAAATGCTCCAGAGGGATAGAGCTTTTGGAAGAGATCAAATAGTTAATCATCACATGGTAGGTCACTATTTGACAAAGTATTTTCAAAAGAGATTGACTATTAGAGATAATCATTAACATGATAGTTTTGTGGACCAGCCATCCTGTGAAATAGGATTGATGAGAGATTTTGAAGGGTGGTGAGGAATGAAATTATTACCTTAGTTCGCATCGCGGAGATTTGAAGAAAGTCTAGGGGTAATACCTCTTCAGAAATTTACCATTGATAGGCATCATGATTTTATCGCCATCTTGGTTGATTAGGCGATATGCTCTGTTTGAATAGACAGTCTCCACTACAAATGGTCCTTCCTATTTTGGTTCGAACTTTCCTTTTTTTTTTGGAGTTTAGGATCATTGGGTGTCTAACATCGAGAACCAAGTCACCTTCCTTAAAAATGTGGTGTCTAGCTTTTTTTATCAAATGCCTTAGAAATTCAAGCTTGATAGAACTCAATATGTTGTTGAGATTGTAAACGCTTATCATCTAATGCCTTAAGTTCCTCAAGACGTTGGCGATGACTTTCTTCAATTGTCATATCCATTGCAAGTGCTATTCGAATAGACGAAATTTGGACTTCCAGTGGTAAGGCAACTTCATAACCATATACCAAGGAATATGGAGTAGCACCTGTAGGCGTACGAACCGTTGTGCGATATGCCCATAAACTTTGATCCATCTTATCACTCCAGTCTCATTTGTGTGTAGGGACTACTTTGGTGAAAATTTTGATGATGGTTTTGTTAAAAGCTTCAGCTTGCCCGTTCGTAGTAGGGTTATAGACTATTGATGCCAAGTTTCTGATCCTAAATTTATCGCAAAATTTTGTGAAAGCATGACTAACGAACTGGGGTCCATTGTCGTGAATGATGCACCTCGGGACTCCATATCTGTATATGATATGATGTTGGATGAATTTAATCACATCACTCATTTTGACTAAACTCAATGGGACTGCTTCAACCCATTTGGAAAAATAGTCGGTTATAGCTAATATAAAGCGACGTCCCTTCGAAGATGGTGGGGATATTGGACCAATAATATCCATACCTCACATCTCGAATGGCCATGATGTAGCTGACGGGTGTAAATACTCTGGCGGCTGGTGCATGTAGTTAGCATGTACCTGGCAGGTATGACATCGCTTGATATAGGCAACAATGTCCCTAACAATGTTTGGCTAATAATAGCCTAGTCTACATAGCCGGTCCTATAATTTAGGTCCATGTTAGTGAGCTCCACAGATGCTATCATTGTTGGGTCCTCTTGTTTTGATAATGATTTTACAAACAATTTACAACTAATACTGTTTTACTATTTTGTTTTGTGTTGTTTAGTATATATAAGAAATCAAGCTAAACAAGATATATTGAAGCTACGCATATCAAGTCAATCAATCCAAGTCCAAGCTTCTAAAGATTCTTTTCTGGTATACTTAGTATAGGATTATATAATGTGTGTTAATTCTATAAGCTCAAATATACACACACATTACATTTGTGAATTTTTATGAAAATAAGTGTTTTTATGCAAAATACATTCAAATATATTTTGGACTATACAAACTATGTTAACATCTTTTATTATGTTCATAAAAAGATTACACAAGTTTTTAGAACTTGATTTGAGCTAAAATGGCAAAAACAACATATTTGAAAAATATGTATTTTAACACTTTTGAATATTTCTGAGTTTTCACAAATAGTAAGAGAAATTTGAAAAATTCCTTTTCCAACATGTTCATATTCATGATTATAAACTTTTCCCAAAGTTTTATATTTTTTAGAATTTATTTACTATTTTTAATAGAGCCTCAAAACTCATATTCAAAAAGTGTTTCAGGCTGGTAACCTGTTATCAGTTGACTAAAGAATATGCCTGTAATCTTCAAAAAGTTTCTGTCCTGTTTTGGTCGACTGGCTAGTCAATTGATGATCCATCATTCGACTGATAAAGATAGTCAGTTGACTGATGAGCTGTCTGACGCCTACAACGGTCAGCTCATCAGTCGACTGATGATTTCCATCAGTCGACTGATAAGCCATAATGGCTATTTTTCCAGCCTTGTGTATTTTAACGTTTTACTGGTTTTCATTGGGTTTTGTGCCTTGGTTTTTCTTCCTATATAAACCCCTATTGTTCTCATCAGAATAATAAATTCAAGAGGGTTTTAACAATAGTTTAAAAGTATTTAAAAGATTGTTTAAGTGTTTAAGTTTGAGTTTAAAAGTGTTTAAAAGTGGGGAGCGGAGACGTAGGACGGAAGGTCCAAACTCTGTTATCATTTTTGTGTGTTAGAATTTGCATTGACGTATCATTCGTGTCTATTGCTTAGTCTATTCACCTTTGCTCATTTTTTACATTACACTATCACTCTCATTTGTTTTTATCTTGTGTTTATATTCTTGCTCATATCATATTGTATATCTATCTTGCAAGAATAATTTGTTAATAAGTTTTAATCGACACTAATATCTAATAAGATTAGCAATAACCCTATTCAACCCCCTTTAGGGTACTGTCAATCATAGGCTTTTTTGAGAACTTCTCTTGCTTCTTTGCTTGATAATCAATGGAATAGCAATCCATCATATGGCCTTCGGTATAAGGTTTGTGACTAAGAGCCATAATAGAATCTTGGCGCTCGTCTATGAACATATTCTCTTTCTTTGATGTCTTCGGGTAGTAAACCATACAAGACATAATCAATGATTGAGAATCACTAATATATGATTGAGTATCATCAATTTTTAGGCTCAAGAGGTTCTGGCGCTTTGTCGACCGCGTTAATTTGCAGTGCGTACTTGGGTCGGAATAACTGTCTGCTGGCTATAGTGACTTTCTTGGTAGCTCCTTAAGGCGGAGCTACTGTAGGTGCAAGTGATGCCAATGCGTCAGCATATGTATTCCTGAGGTGAGGCACATAATCAATATAGAAGCCTTCAAAGGAGTTGGCTAGCGTAATGGCTACAGTATGATAGGGAATGAGATCTTTATTTCTAACTTCATATTCCCCTTTTAGCTGATTGACGATGAGCTGTGAATCACCGTACACCTCTAGGCGTTCTACCCCCAGCTGCTTGGCTATGTCGAGGTCGATCAGCAAAGCATTGTATTCGGCCATATTATTAGAACATAGTTATGTTAGAGAGACTGCTCGTGGTAGTACATGGTTTTGAGGGAAAATCAAGACTACCCCTACCCCAACAACGGGGCTGCTACGGCTTGCTCTTGCTGCGCCATCAAAGTATAATTGCCATACTTATTCCCTCGACACTATATTGGCTTCATACGTCTCATCAGGTATATCCTGGTATAAGTCGACCTTCCCATCCAATGGATGGTTAGCTATAAGACCGCAAATAGCCTGACCCTTCACTGCTTTTTAAGGTTTAAAGTGAATATCATATTGGGAAAACAACAATGCCCATCTTGTAAGTTGTCAGTTCAGTGTACCGGGCTGTGTCATAAATGCCAGTATAGGATTGATCTGAGAGATAACATATATTGTTTGTCCAACTAGGTAATATCGCATCTTTTGGACTGTGAAGACCATGGCCACACATTGCTTAAGGTTTTTAGGAGGTGGAAGCTCTTGAATAGCTTTGACTTTATCTGGGTCAAGGCGAATTCCGTTAGCTGTGACTACGAACCTAAGGAATTTACCACTGGCCATTCCTAAAAATGATTTGGTCAGGTTCAACTTTAATTGATGTGCCCTCATGAGATCGAACATCGTTTTCAAGTCACGTAAATGATCTCCCTTGTCACAACGTTTGACAACTAGGTCATCAACACAACGTTCCATAGTCTTCCTTAAATATTCTCAAAAAATAATGGTCATGACACGTTGATATGTAGCATCAGCATTCTTCAAACCCGAAGGGCATTACTATGTAACAGTATATCCCTGAAGGTGTTCGAAAAGAAGTATGCTTCTCATCATCATGATACATCTTAATTTGGTAGTACCCTGAGAATCTATCCATGAAAGACATCCTTTCAAACCCGCATGTATTATCAATAATGACATCCGTGATGGGTAACATAAAATCATCTTTTGGACATGCTGAGTTTAAATCTCGGAAGTCAATGCATACTCTAATCTTCCATTTTTTTAGAGCATGGACGTTATTAGCCACCCAATCAGGATGTTGCTCCTCACGGATAAATCCTGAATCAATGAGTTTCTCAACCTCAACTTCAATGGCCTCCATGATTTGGGGACGGAATCATCGTTGTTGTTGTTTGACGGGTATATCATCTGATTTGATATTAAGGCTATGCATAGCCACTTGAGGATCAAGAACAGGCATATCCTCATAATTCTAGGCAAAAACATCAATGTATTCCCGTACAAGAGTAATGACGTCTTCCTTCTCTTCAGATGACAGACTGTCATTTATGAATATGGGTTTCGGGTTAGACTCGTCTCCCATGTTCACCTGAATCACCTTGTCATCCGTAGGAGGTTCGCGCTGCTCAAAGTGATACTCCCATTGCATGCTGAACTGTCAACTCAGTGGATCATCAAATAAAGGTAAATGATCATCCTCTTGATTTTCAATTGGAAGGGCTAAGGTCATACTGTCTATGAGCACTTTGAATACTATTCCTGTACTGGTGTTGGAATCCCAGTAATTCAAATCAGAGGATGAGCTGATGGAGTTATCCTTTGACCCTCCGTTAGCTCTGAAACACTATGTTAAAGGTGACGATTCATACCCCAATCCCTTGCGAGTGTTGTGATAGTAAACGTTAGGTTCCCTTCCGGAACATAGGTAGGTTTGGGAGGTGTCCTCTATCCTTTGTCAAAATTTAAACATTCTTTGCGGGTGAAGTCGTATCCCATTTTCCTCATAAGATATCGCATTGTTGGAGTAAAGTATGAGAATTGAGGAGCTCTTTCTTCTTTTTTAGATTCTTCTCAAAGGGTTTGTAGTGGATCTTCAGTTTGCCCAAAGATGATGTCTTTTTGACCATTGTTCTTGGCTATGAAGACTACTTGTGAAGATTTGACTTGACGCCAACTTGTCACGAAAGATGATTGGATCGACATGTGCAAAGCAGGTTCATCATACAGTCGTGGAAGGGGATCTGATATCGCATCAGTGCTAATATCTAGCATATCAGGGTTACATTCAGCACAAGATAAGTAAGCTAAATCATCATTATTATTAAAGATAACCTCACCGTCGTCGTCCTCAGCATTGTTTACATCAAGACTATCAAAGCCGATTACGATGGGCTTAATGTCATTAAAGACAAATCCTTGCTCACAGTCAGACTCTATGTCAGCCTCATTACCACTATCAAGGTCCTCAATAAGTGATACATCGGTAGTGCTCACCATCAAGGTAATGGATAGAATCAGTAAAGTAATTCTCCACTCCTTTGAATGGTTGCTTTTCTATGACCACTATTTTGACCTTTCCTCTCTCATCTACATACTTCATACATTGATGTTGAGTAGATGAAACAATCAAATTATTATGGATCCAAGGTCAACCTAGTAACAGATTGTAGGATGTCTCTGCATCGATGACATAGTAAGTAACATTCATCTTCAAGTCTCCCATTTGAAATTTGATCTTGATCTTGCGAAGGGGATGTGTGTTGGAAGCATTGAAGCCATAAATCATGGTTCCTGATGCTGATAAGCGATGAAGCAAGACCCTAAGGTGATGCATGAGTCTCAATGGTACGATGCTCAAAGCAGACCTAGGGTCAACCTGGATTCGGTCTACCCGAATGAAGCCGATATATCTCGTGAAGTATAAGAGTCTATCATGCTTTGGTTTCTTCACATGCATGTCATCTAGGGAGAAGGTGATGCAAGGCATCGGTCCTTTAAATGCTTGAGCGCACATCCCTGCTGGTGGGTCTGCTTGATTTCGTAGGAAATGAGCAAGAAATATCTTATTGTCCGCTAACACTTCACGCAAAGCTTCCCTGCTGGTGCGTCTGCTTGATTTCGTAGGAAATGAGCAAGAAATATCTTATTGTCCGCTAACACTTCACGCAAAGCTTCCCTGGTAGACCGGGAGAGGCGTAGGAGCTCGAACAAGGTAATTATTGCCGGGATGTTGGATAGCTAAGCTAAAACATCAAACTAAAAGGGGCCCTTCAAGGTCTAGGGAGCATCCTTCCTGAGTGTCTTGTTGTAACGAAGTTCCATCGTCTTAGGGTAGCTGGACAGTATTTGTGTCTTTTCAGCTACTTCCTTCGTTAGTTTTGGTGGCGTAACTACCTCTTCACGGTTTTTCTTTAAAAATTCTTTTCCTCCCCTAGTGCCTAGTGCCTGTGTAGGTTGCGTGACGAATGTTGATTGCTCCTTACTAGAGCTGCTAAGGGAAGCCGTTTCTACCCTCTCATCTGGGATAGTGGAAACAACATTGCGGATTTCGACTTTGATGAAGTCCACTGTTCATCTGTTAGTAGGTCAGGATGAATCCACATGACTTTGCCTTTAGGAGTGGTGTAGGGAATCATGCCCTTCTCTTTCTGTTGATGGGGGTCGAGGTTCATGACGCGAGTCTCTGTTCGGGGAATTAGTTTTACACCATCCTGGACTTGAACTTCAGCAAAGTCTCCGAATTGCATGGCAATCATTTTTGTGGATACCTTCTTTTGGTCTTCCCTGAGGGTAAGAACACCTCCCTCCAATAAAATCTGTATCTTGTCTTTCAAGATATAGCAATTCTTCGTTGGATGATGCACTATTCTATAATACATGCAGTAGTTGGGATCATTTGTTTTTGACACTTCTTTAGGCTTTTTTTCTTCTGGGAGCTTAAGCATGTTCATCTTCATCAGAGATTTGAAGATCAGGATGACTTGATCCTCCTTGAAGTCATACCTCCTTAGAGGACGACTATCGGACGAATTACTTTTCTACTTAGGAAAGGTCTTAAGGGAAGGATTGGTCTCCACCACTAATGTGTCCTTTCCTTTTGATTGTTTTTGGTTACCCCCTTTCCTTGGGTGAGATTCACGAGGTTCTTCAATATCCATCCTCTAGAGCATGTTCTCAACCTGTTCTCCCTGCCACCAAGTCTTTCCATGTGCGAGATTTAACGACGCCCATCTTTAAAAGTATATTGATGGAGAGATTATTTCTACACATTTTAATGAGAGTGGCCTCCGAGACCTGATCACGAGAATGTAGTGATCAGTTGTTGAATCTTTTGACAAAGTCACTAACAGATTTCGTCTTATTTTGTTTTTTTGGCCAGGAGAGTGGCTATAGACACTTACGTGTCATCATCAAAGAACATGGCCATGAAAAGTCTCTCCAGGTCCTTCCAACATTTGATGGACCCAGACTCTAATCTTCTGAATCATTCAAATGCAACCCCCTTGAGGGTGCTAATAAATAACCGGATCATGATAGGATCGTTGCCCGTTATATGTCCAGTTTATGCCTAGAAATAATAGATATGTTGTGAAGGGGAACTCTTGCCATCAAACTGCACGAGGTTGAGTGACTTGAATTTCGAAGGATAAGGGACGACATCCCATTCAGAAGGATAGAGCCTGGTCACCCCCAGCTCCTTGAAGTTTTCTTGCAGCTTTAACACATACTGTTATTTCTGGAAGTCATCCAATTTGTGGTCTCGCTCTTTTGCATGAGGGTTGGATTTAGCCTCGGACGACTCAAATTGAATTTTGAAGTTTTCTTCCTCCTCGTCCTCTTCATTATTGCCCTCTTGGTTTCGATGGTTAGTTTCTTCAGTAGCGGGTGAAGCTCTTTTATGCCTTTATCTTGAGCCCTCGGCGGTAGCTTTCTTCTTTTTCTTTTCTTTCTCTCCAAGAACTTTCTCTAGCATTGCTTCCATGCGCCTGATAGACTCATGTTATTAGAGGATAGTTGCTTGTTGTTCTTCCAGCCTCCTTGCCGTATCTTCTTCATTTTTATCCATGTGAGCCCTCACTTGTTCACTTTCATTGGTACTATAAGGCTGAGATGTTGCGATGGCGGAGTTCTCAGGCTCTTCATTGACATTATCAGATATACCAGTAAGCCATTGATAGTCATAGGAATCATTACTCCGGTACGGATACAAGTGTGTTGATAAATGCCCTATCCTAACAAGTGCTCCTCATAACCCTAGGGAAAATTCGGGGTCAGAGGATTCAGAAGAATTGCTTGAGGCTTTGCCTTTGCCCCTACCAACCATGTTAATCATCACTTCAATGTGGCGATTCTTAGACACTTGCTTCTTGGGATGAAAGCATCCTCTTCTGGATGTCAAAATCGTCGATGGCTCAGACAATCATTCAAGAACCGTAGATTTATGTGCCGATTCACTACATGAGCACCGGGAAAGAACTACGGAGATAAGTTTCTCACAGCTACAATGAGATTGCATCTGAATCATGCTATGTTTACGTGTGAGGTAGTCACGGAGATCTATGGTGGAACTACCCCAGTCGATTCTAGTAATTTAGTTTTACTTGAGAGAGACCCTCTAAATGATAGAGGTTGATGAGCTTGGGTAGCTGTACAAACTTTGTCATGCATCTGTTTATGATGAGGTTGGTTGGTTGAACAAGCTTGATACATTCGCCTTCTCATTCGGCTATCCACTTGAGGTTCGTTCTTCTGACGAGCTTGAGTTTGGTTAGCTCGAACACCCTCTTGAGTTGGTTGAACTCCGCATTGAGAACAAGGTTCATTTTCTAAGCATGTTTAGGTGCGGAGATGAGGTTCATTATTTTTACATTCCTCACCCAATCGACCCTTAACAGACATATTGGCCACAGGTTGATCTCCTTTTGGTCGATAGTGGAAACCATCCAACGAGACCAAGGCTCGAGCCTTTTGGCGAGCTTGATTCTGTCGTCGACATTGTCGTGCACATCTCAAAAGTGGATCAACAATAGATCCTGCCTCAGTCAAGACTGTGCGAGGTTCAATAACAGTAGCCAGAGTTTGGCTAGGTTGATCAGTAGAAGCCAAAGTTCGGTTAGGTTGTTTGACAACCCACTTCTTAGCCCGACGGCTAGTTTTCGGTGTCTCCTCTTTAGGAGGCAAAGATTTCTCCTCGAGACTACCTCGAGTTGAATCATCAGAAGCAACATGAGCTTAAGTCTCATAAGAGACTCTACGACACTTCCGTACCTTTGTGGGACTCAAAGTTCCAGAGGAGAGGAACTCCTCATACTTGGATTGGTCGAACTCGATGACAAGAGTTTTAACCTTGGTTCCCATCGTGATCTGATCTGATTGCGCCACCACCAATTCAGCGGAAAGAACAGTTTCTCCCACTGTGATCACCATCTTCTGTAGGATTGAAAAATATACGATTGATTTCTTGTATTGAAGAAATAGGTTCGATCACCCGGTACGAATCCCTTACAATTGCTCTCTTAATTACAGAGGAAGAGAAGATAAATTTAACTTCTTTTTTATTTAAAGTAGGTTCTAGGTGGCGAGAGGATGCCTCACTCGATGCTCAAGCCGAGTTTGCTTCCCGTTGACGATCAGAACTAGATCACTGTAATGACCATGAATTTTTGATACTAGTTAAAATATTTTTTTGGTAATTTAAAATATTAAATTATTATTTTCAAAAGAGTATTTATATTTTTACAATTTTCTAGAATTTTCTACAATTTAAAAATCCGGTTTTATAATTATTTTAATAGTTTTGTTAATTATAAATTAAATTATTACGTTGAAAGCTTTTTAAATTAATATTGGTTATTTAATTATTGTTATTGTTATTATTATTATTATGATTAATATTGATTTTTCCCTAATTATTTTTAATTATTCCTTAATTATTTCCCTAAACCCTAATCATATATATAATCTTCCTCTCTCTCTCTCTCTCTCTCTCTCTCTCTCTCTCTCGCGCGCGCGCGTTTTTTCATCTCACAAAAAGAAACCCGTTGCGACCCTCTTTCTCTCTCTCTCTCCCCTCATCATCTCTCTCCCTTATCACCTCCCCTCACCGTTGACCCGCTGTCGCATTGTCTAACACCGACACCCGCCGACCTCCTCTTCCATCCTCGCCCCACTCGAACCCAGATCAGCACCACCCCTTTCCCTTGATTCGCCGCCTCCAGATCCGCCTTCCACCTCGTCTCCTCCCCGCTCGACCGCACCACCCATGCCACCACCGCTGCCAAGCCTCGAGCTCCCCTCAAACCCTATCACCGCCTTCTCTTCAGCCCGATCCTCTCTCTCTCCCTCTTGCTCTCTTTTTAGCCCGTAACCACCATGCCCTCTCTCCTCTTCCCTAGGCCGCCACCTGCACCGTCGTCCTCCCTTTGCCGTAGCTCCTCTCTGCTTCGACCGTCGTCTCTAATAGTCTGAGCTCTGCTTCCCGCCGCACAGCCCCGACTCCGCACTGTTGACTCTAGCCCCTCATCCTCCTCCTCCACGTCCTGCTCGTCCTTGCTGCTCCGACCACCGTAGTGCCACCGCCCCCACTCCAGCTCACGGACCTCCTCCGACAGCTCCCCTAACTCCTCCGCTAACTCCCCAACTCTGTCCCTATCCACAGCCCTGATGAGCCCCACACCCGCCATCACCGCCACCCGTCGCCTCCCTTATCATCGCCGTCGCTCAACCAGCCCCACTCGTGTTCTCTAAGCTCAGATGCACCGCTGCCTCGTCCACAGACCCCTTGGCCTCGTAGGTAAGATCTCCAACCTCGATTGTTATTTATTTTAATTTTTAGATTATCGTAAAACTTATTAGGCACAAGATTCCATTTCTCTTTGATTCATTATTACAACTTTTGGAGCTGCTGTGAATTAATTTTATCAGGCTGTAATATTATTAATTTGTAGAAAATACTGTGATATAATTATTTGTGTGGGTTTGATGAATAATATTAAATAAATTGTAATTATGTGATAAATAGTATTTTTAGAATAATTATAATAGATTAAAGAATTTATTTTGACAACGAGACTATTTTAAAATAATTATAATATTTGTTAGAATTTATTTTGTGAAAGAAATCATTTTAGAATGATAAATTTTTTTAAAAGAAATTATTTTGGGAAAATAGACTATTTTGAATTAATGAGAATTTATCTTGTAAAAAGATTATTTTTTAATTTATGAATTTATTATTTTAAAAGATTATTTTTTAGAATAATTATGGTGAGAGATAATTTAAAGGAATTTATTTTGTAAAAGTATTATTTATTTGGAATTAATTTAGTTTATAACGTGTGATGGATGATTGTTGACCGTGATATTTTATGTGCAAAACATCCGCCGATTCCATGATTCTTTTTTTATTACATAACATGCCATGTTTTATTTGCATAGAATTAGCTGCATTTATTGTTCCTCTTTGTGTTGAGAACCACTAGTAGTTCATGACTTAGTGGCTTTGTGCGTCATGAATAAGACTTAGTGACATGTGTGTGTACGTTGACTGAGTTTAGGAGATGGACCAGAGATCTAGTTCAGGTTATGATTGTTGACTTAGATAAGTGAGAAGAGTTTGGATGAGGAAGTCTTGGTTCATGTTATCGGATGTGGCTGTTGATGTATCTTCCAGGCTCGTGCCAGTGAATTCGTGTAGTCACTGGGGTTGGTTTGTTGGGCTAAAGTGAATTCGTGTAGTCACTTTGGTCAGTGAATTTGTGTAATCACATGAGTTCTGTTTAAGTTCGGATCAGGCCGAAATCGGATTGCGTGTAGTCCTCTGACCGATTCGTGTAGCGGTATTGGATGCACGTAGAGGATTTATGAATAGTCATTTATCCGAGAATATGAAACGTTGTCTCTATGTAAGATATGAACCTGTGATCTATTTTAGGATGACTAGTACTCGACCCTGTTATTGTATGTTGTTGGCATTATGATTATCATGATTTAGTAGCGGATTGCATGTTGATTTTGTTAGATTTCTAGTTGCTGTTGGCCTTCTTGTTTTGATGATGTTTAACAAACAATTTACTTCTAATGTTGTTTGTCTAGTATTTGTGTTTTCTTATTTATTATAGACAAACAACGATGTTGGAGGTTGGATGGAATAGAGCTTCAACGATTATATCCAACAGAGATTGGCGGAATGTCGGGTTGAAGCCTTGCAATTCAAAGTTAAAAGATCAAGTTCAAGCTTCATCCGCAAAGTGTACCAAGTCAAGCTTAATGAAGATCAAGATTGCTTGGGTAACATAGTTTAGGATTTATATTATGTGTGTTAAGTACGTTAAGCTCAATATCTATACACACACATTTATTGGTTTCTTCGTATATATATACAGTTATATATATATACATAAGTTTTGTTTTCTATGCATATATATAGTTATATATATACATACAAGTTTTGGTTTTCATATTTAGAAATATGAAATCACATGTTTTGTATTTACTATTGTGTTTTCGTATATATTGCATAGAATATGCAATTTTGTGAAAATATTGTTTTCTCAGTTTATGGACTTAATAACAATCATATACATATTTTATTAAGTCTACAAAATCATTGTGCAAAGTTTTAAAACATGGTTTAGCCTAAATGTCAAAATTCATATGTTTACATTTTCGTGTTTTGGACTATTTTGTAAAATGGTGATATTTTTTATTTGGGAAGTCCTTTTTGGAAACCAATCGTTGTAACATGTTTATTATCATGTCTACAATCATTCCCCAAAGTTTTACAATTTTTTGGAATTTATTTGATATTTTTAAACAGTGTTTTAAAATTAGAAAAACAGTTTTCAAAATCAGATTTTCTGTAATATCAGTTTTCGGTCGACCGCACCGGTCGACCGCTCAATTGTTCTTTTGTTTCTGGGTAGCAGAGAGTTTGTCGGTCGACCGTACCGGTCGACCGAAAGCTCGAATTTTCCATCGGTCGACCGATGCGGTCGACCGACGAAGTTCCTGCTCGATTCCTAGTTTGGGATCTGGATCACGGTCGACCGTGAATTTTTTCGGTCGACCGCCGCTCTGTCAGTTCTATTTCCAACGGCTATTTTTGTTACCGTTGCTGGGGCTGTTTTTGTCATTTGGTTTGGGGTTTTTGGCTGAGGTTTTGGAGGCTATAAATACCCTCTTTGATCTCAGTTTCTCAACTAAGCAAAGAAGTTTTTAAACAAGTTTTAAACAAGGGTTTAAGTGTGTTTAAGGGTTTGTTTTGTTTGTGAAGAAGTTTTCACAAGTGGAGGAGATCATCTTCTTGTTTGGGCTCCAATCTCCATCTCTCTATCTTGTCTTCTATTGAGAAGTTTTCTAAACTCTACTCTAGCTTTTATTTATTACTTGTTAATCATCATTTCTATTAAAGCTAGTTTTATATTGAGTTTAGATTTGATTTTATCTCATTGTTACACACACCTACTTGAGCTTATTATATTTGCATACATAGTATAGTAGGGTTGTGAGAGTTTGTAACATTGAGTTGTGCTTAATTGAGTTCTCACCTTGTTAGAGAGAACAAACATTTGTTATATTACGCTTAATTGTGAGATCACTTTATAATACACTTGTACACCGAGTGAGGAGTGTGTGGTGATAGTCGCGGATCGTTCCAAGAGGAGTGGCGTCGGTTGACGAACCTAGGGAAAGGTTGTAACCGAGCACTTGAGGGAGACACGGCTAGGTCCAACACTTGTGTGGGTGTAGAGTGTGATTGCATAGTGTTTGTTATGTGAGAGTTTTCGGTAAACTTGTAAACCAAGTGTGTAGAATTTCCGGCTTCCAAATCGGGTTGTGATAGTGGATTTCTCCCCGGGAGTGGGGAGCGGAGACGTAGGACGGAAGGTCCGAACTCCGTGATCATATCTTGTGTTTGAGTATGCTTTGGCGTTTATTTATACTTGTGTTTATATTTCTTATCGCCATTATCATTAGCTCATTATTTATATGATCCACTATCTAGTTCATATTGTTTACCCTTGTGTTAGTTTACATATCCTTGCATATATCGTATTGTATATCTATTTGATAGGATATATCACCTTGTGTTAGTTTTATATCCTTGCACATACATTGCCTATATCTCTTTGTTAGGATATATCTTGTTGTTCATATTGCTTATTCTTGCTTATATCTCTCGTATATCTATCTTGCAAGAATATATTTGTTAAGTAATTTTAATTGGCATTTTAATCGGATTAGATTAGCATAAGACCCTAATCACCCCCCTCTAGGGTCTAACAATTGGTATCAGAGCTTGGTGCTCTTTGATTTAAGGTCTAATCACCTTGAGTTAAAGATCCAAGTTATCTTTTTGTGCTAATCTTGTTTTGATTACATTTGTATCTTGCTTGCATATTTCTTACAAATTATGGATATGAATGATGCATATTGTTTTGGCTATGATTCTAGTATTGCTCCTAAATTCAATGTTTTCCCTTATGCTTAATGGTGTTTTAGATTCAAAATATTTATTCAATCTAAAAATATCGATTTATGGGAAATCATTGATTATGCTTATATTGTACCCACGTTGGAGAAATCCAAGTGGAGCAAACATGATAAAAAGATATTTATTATGAACAAGCTTATGTTAGAATTTTTATTAAATGCTTTTGATTCATTTATGTCTAACAAGCTTGATTCTTTTGATAGTGCTTACACATTATGGAAATTTATTGAAGTACATCAAGGAGACTTGGAGGCGATCCGACAAGCTTTGGAGGATCCCGCTTCGAGTTCAAAAGGAGCTTCATGCACACGACCACTAGGCGATAGCCCTAGTGAGGTTTGCGAGTTCGAATCTATTAATGATTTACCTAATGATGAACTTGCTTGTGCTAGTGATAAATTATTGCATGCCTACAAGAAATTGCAAAATGATTTCATTAATTTACAAAGCAAGCATGTAATTTTGAAATCCGATCATGAGTCTTTAACTTCTAAGTTTGATACTATTTCAAATGAAAATATGATCCTTAAAGAAAACAATGAAAAATTAAAATTGGATCATGATTCTTTGCTTTCAAACTTTGCCAAGTTAACTCATGAAAGAGATAATGCCATGTTAGAAGTAGAGAACATACAAAATGATACTGCTTCTTTTATAAATGACTATTTATGTTCTACTTCTAAAAGTGCATATGTGCCTAAAAATGAAGATTTGAATCTTATGAAAAAATATATTTCATCTTTAGATTCAACTTTAAAAACATGCATTGATAACCATAAGAAACTTATGGACAAGTGTGCTAAATCTAGTGCTACAAAATCACCTACACACTATGCACACTTGTATAGCAAAGTCTACAAGTGCTCCATTTATGGTCGTAAAGGCCATTTAGTTAAATTTTGCTATGATGCACAAAAACATAAGAATATTAATCCTTCTTGTGCATCTCATCAAGTTTCTTCATCACATGTACACACACATGCACCTATTTCTCATCATAAGCATGCTCTTGTGTATCATTGTGATTTTTGTGGTAGAGTTGGTCATTTAGCTAAGTTTTATTTTGATTTGCGAAAAGTTTCTAAATCACAAAATATTTCAAGTAGACCAACATTATTTCAAATTGTTTCTCATTTACAAAATAATCTTAAAAGACCATCTTTATTTGCAAATGTTCCACGTGCACCTTTTAATGGTCAACATAAGCAAATGCTTCCTTTTCATTGTACATATTACAATCGGAAGGGTCATTTGAGTGATTATTGCTATGACCGTTCCGTGCACCACATATGCCTAAGAGGGTTCATAACCCTATGGCTTTGAGCTTTATTGATAGGGGTCATTGTAGGATCGCTGCAATGGCACTCAAACACTAGAAAGGAGGGTTGAATAGTGTTTATGAAATCTAATGCGGAAACTTTAAATTTTAATAAAATAATATCACAAAGAGTAAGAAAGATCAAACCAATGTGTAGACAATCACAGAAAATTACATACGCAAACACAAGGATTTATACTGGTTCGGTCCTCCAGACCTACATCCAGTCCCCAAGCCTCGCTTGAGATTTCTCCACTATTTCCACTTGCAAAACCGCAAGCACTTGCAACCCGCAAGCAAACCATACAACCTTGACAATCTTTAATTGCCAATGCACTTGAGCTTATAGTATTTCATACATAGTATAATTGGGGTTGTGAGAGATTGTAACTTTGAGTTGTGCTTAATTGAGTTCTCACCTTATTTAGAGAACAATCATTTGTTGAGTGCCTAATTGTGAGGTTCACTTTATATTACACTAGTATATCAAGAGGAGTGTATGGTGAAAGACGGGGCCGCCCAAGAGGAGTGGGTAGGTAGTAATGCCTGGAGAGATTGTAATTCCTAACACTTGAGGGAGACACGGCTAGAGACCAACGCTTGAGGTGGTAGTTAGTGTGTTTACATTGTGAGTGTTGTAAAGTTTTTGATGAGCTAGAAAACCGAGTGTGTGGTGTAAATGTTATTCGGATGAGCATAGAAAACCCGGTTGTGATAGTAGAGATCTCCTCGAGGTGAGGAACGGAGACGTAGGTCGTGGGGACCGAACTCCGTGATCATACCGTTTGTTTATGTTTGTCATTGGCGTTCCTTTATATTCATGCTTATCATTTTGTAAAACCTCGATAATTTATGAATAATATAATTAATGTGTGATAAAATATGATATGTGGATATTTAGTATGATAAATATCATTTAATGGTATATGAGTATAATACCATGTGTTTTGAGTATGAACGAGTTCATACATGAGAGAGAAAAGAGTTAAAAC
The DNA here is from genome assembly GCA_022839385.1 of Asparagus kiusianus. Taxonomy (NCBI): domain Eukaryota; kingdom Viridiplantae; phylum Streptophyta; class Magnoliopsida; order Asparagales; family Asparagaceae; genus Asparagus; species Asparagus kiusianus. The sequence goes on from BQKN01001100.1 coordinate 1,324,678, forward strand.
ATGCACAAATGGCCAAACATATGGAAGCTGGAAATGTCCGGTCCGGTCGACCGCCACGGTCGACCGTAGCCCGGTTGACCACCACGGTCGACCGCGATACCTGCAGTTTGTTTTTCTCCTGTTTTGAGTTGGTTTCGGATTTCTAAACCCATATTCGTTTTCCCCTGATATGTATATGTGTATGTGTATATATATATATATATATATATATGAGTTTTTCATATTTTTCTCAGTTTTCCTAAGAACCCTAACAGCCACTAAAACCCCCCAAACCCTCGTTTGATTTCTTGGAGAAGATTGAAGGCTTTCAAGTGGATTTTTAGGTGATTTTTGACTTTTGGAGTGGAGATCTCCTTCGACGTTGTTTCTAACACATTTTCCTACAACCCCAGGCGAGTATCATCTCTGCTAACCCCCCTCCTAGTTTTCAAAATGTTTTTTAAAGAGTTTTAAACATGTTTTGTAAAGCATAAATGACTAGTTTATGAATAAAGTCAACTTCTTTTGTATTATATGTAACGAGACTAGGTCTTTCTATGCTAAAAAGGTTGAGAACGATTTTTACAGAAGTATTTAAGACCTGAAGATGATTTTAAAACATGGTTAATCTAAAGAAAGGAGTTTGATTCGTTGTTTGAGCTTTTATGCATGTTTTTAGGGTTTTGAATACAAATCTAATGCATAAAATCATATTTATAGTTGTTGAGTTGTTTCTAGATGTTCATATCTGCTTTGACATGTTTGCATACAAGTTTCATGAAGATTTAATCATGTTTGAATCATAAAAACACGACGTGAACACAACATACACAAAAAAAATAGAGAATCTGGAATCAGGGTTCACAGTCGACCGTCATGATCGACCGCGTGCAGGACAGAGACCTGAGTAGTCTCTGGAGCCCGTCACGGTCGACCGCCACGGTCGACCGCCAGTTTGTTTTTAGCTATGCATGTTTATAAGGGTTGGAATTGGATGTCGAATGGATTTCTCGACCTTATGATGATAGCCTATGATATTAGTGATTGTTAAACACCTGGGATGATGGTGAACTTCAGATGTGGTCATGCACACCGAGATTTTGTGCATGTATGCTAGATTGTGTTAGATTGACACACTTTCGACATGAGTTAATTTGATAAACACATATGAATAATGTTGTTCTATACGTATCCAGAAACAGGGAGATGAAACCCATATGCTGCAAAACGATTGAGTAAGAGTATTACAAAAGTATCGTTATTACACGTATCCGGAATAGGGAGATAATAAAACCTATTGCCACAGAGCGATTGAGTAAGAGCATTACGAGAGTATCGCTATACCACAAGATGATGCACACATAGATAATTGATCAGTTGTAAGCTTTACTTTCATGATAGATTGCCCGCGAGTAGGGTATTTCCTTTGAGATTTTGATACACCCATTATGAACGGCAGATATTTTTGTTTTAGTAATTGTTGATATCCTCTTATGTTAGAGCAGATCACTCGGACGTAGTTCGAGATGAGATGATTATTTTTTATGTTGGAGATTGGGAAAGTTATCATTGATTATTTATTTTTTATTCATAGAGAGTTATATGAATGATTTGATATATGTATGTACTGACTCTATTTTCTATATACTCCTACCCTTTCCCCTGGGGAGAGATAGTGATGATCTCACTAGCGCTTTGAAGCTCGTTGTTTTCCCCCCTTTTCAAGCAGCGAGTCCGGCGCACGGAGAGTCGCAGGTTGATGGGACATCTTAGTTGTCCGTTTACCTATTTATTATATTTTGTAGTTATTACAGAACTCCACATGTAGTTGATTATTTTTAGACTCTAGATTGGTATTTTATTTCATAGAGTTGAGAGCTATTGTAAGACTTTGTTTATTTGACTCATTGTATTTGAAATTTAGTTCAGACTCAGAGATATATCTATTTCATTCCAGTTGGGCTCATTATTAATATTTCTTATGCTTCTTTTGTGTATATTCGATGTTGTTCTATTTCTAGTTTTGTCTGTCTGTACCTTCATCTATTTATTGTTTCCACTAGAGAGATAACGATTATGATGGTGAAACATGTCGTAGCATGGTGTTTGGTGCTTGGTAGATTTGACAATCCGGGTTTCACCTGGGACTGCAGCCTTATGTGAACCCTGGGGCGTCACACATTTATATCGCTTTTGTCAATTGTGTGTTGTTTATATTACCCTATCACTTTAGTAGTTTGTTTACCATTGTGTTACTTTTATATCCTTGCACATATATTTGTAATATATCATTATTTCTAGGATATATTGTTAATTAGTTTTAATTTAGTATAAATCGGATTAGATTAGCATAAACCTTATTCACCCCCCTCTAGGGTTCCTTCCTAGTGGCATTAGGGTGCTTTCAATTTGGGTTGTCTATGTAGCATGCCCCTCAAGAAGCCGCTGAATAGAGTCATGTGTAGTTTGCTGGCGCTGAGTAGGAGCTCTACGTGAAGAATCTAATTGATCTTGTCTTGATATGCTCATCTTCGTAGTCTGATCTTTTAATAGTCACTTTCCTACTTCTAGTCTATCGTCTAAGAAAACTAGAATGATGAAACGGTGACAAAGTCTAGTAATCAGGTAAGGGGATAAAACTTAACTCTTGCTATAGATGATGACTTGGCCTAGTCTCTCACACTCTCAATTGAAGATCTCATTCACACGAAGGTAATCCTGGCTGTATCACACCATCGACCAGTGGCTAACTAATAGAGAAGAATTATATCATGAGAAGTGATGCTGGTGTATGCAGTGATGTGTTTGTGATCAAATTTTAGAAAAAGATTGAGTAATCTATACTCTGACTTGAGATTTTCTAGACCGAAGTTGGATTTTAAGATATTCCCACATAAAAGCATGGACATCTCATTATCGTCTCGTGTCCCGGGTTGTATAGTAGAAGCTACCTTTAAAAAATCGGGTACATCAGTTAGTGGCTCCTTAAGTCCAAGGATATCTCTAATTGTGGGAAGGTCAATGACTACCCTAACACCCCTAACTATAGATGAAGTGGAAAATTTCTTATTTGGATCAATTTCCATCTAGCATAAAATTCTCATGTAGGCTGTCTAAAAATTACTACAGATAGCTAATCCTCATCAAACACCAATGATGGAAGTTATAATTTGACGAATTTCATAATATAATTCCACAATCAAATCAATAAATAAAGGCTACAATTAGAAGATTCTCACGTAGATCGAGAAAGTTACCATTCGACGACCTTCACGATAATTGATGGAAACTCTGATTCAACAGTCTTCACAGACAACTACAGGAATTACAATCTGACGACTCCCACATTTTAAGGAGCTAAGGTGGAGATTATAAAATGACGATCTCTGCTAATGCCCTAATAAAAAAGATTAGAAGTCAACAATCTCTTTAAATTCCAAAACCCAGAGTTTAATCCTACTTCTGAGATTCATAACGTTGTGCGAACACTACGTTTTAGCTTTAAACACATGCCCAACACTGCGTTTCATCTCTAAAACGTAGAGTTCGGGTGTAGAATGATAGTTTTGGCATTTGACTCATTCAAACATGAGTTGAACGATTATAGAAACTGTTTTCTCCATGATTTGATAGTTTTTCGCCCCACGTAGGAGCGGATTAAGGGGCAGTTACATCCCTTAATCCCCATATATATACGAACAAACTCAACTGAGTTCAGGATCGACTTTTTGAATCAAAAATATTGCATAAAGGGAGATCGGCGGCTAGATTTTTAGTCATTAGAGGAGCTTTTAGAGATCTTGGAGCATCCTTCAGCAACAGAAATTTTGAAGCTTTTGTACTTAGTTTATTAACTGAATTTCAGTTCAAATCAACTCTCTCACAGAGTTCATAAACTCGTAAAGAGTTCTAACTAACTTACCTCGCAAGTTTCATCAATCATTCTAGTGAATGGAGATGGTCGGGTCGTCAATGATAAGCAAACTCGACACGAGTTTCGAGGGAGGCGTCTCATCGCTACCATGAAGAACTCAGGTTAAACAAAAGAAATGATCTCTATCGACCTTTCTATCTTTTGTAAATCAGGAAACCGATTAAGAAGATTTGTAATTTCTTTTTCTAAGTTTGTTAGAGAGAAATTGTATCGAAAGAATTGTAATTAATTCTTTTTCTGAGTTTGTCAGAGAGAATAATACAAATTTAATTCTTAATTTCTTCTTTGAATTTTCCTACCAAACATCTAGGATTAAGGAAATGTTGGGTTTAGTTAAGATTTTCTCCATCATGCCTCTAAGTCCAACTATAGTCATCATATCAATTGTGAATTTATAGAGTTGAAGTGCACCGATTTTAAAACCTCTCTCAAAATGTACATTAAGACTCTCAATCCGGACAAGAAGTGTGGGTCTATCAATGTGATCATTGGAGTGAAGTTGAGAGGACAAGGATACCGTTCGAGATCTCTTTCTAGGTGCCATCTAAAAAAAATATTTTATTTTTTAAAAAAAGTTTTCTTTTTTAAATTAAAACATCATGATGCTACCCCTCTCTTTGTTCTTTTTTCTTTACCTTTTTTCTAAAAGTTGGCTAAAAAATTCAACATGAGTTGATTTCAAATTATTAAAATTTTGATTTGTGACACATAGATGTGACACCCCTGGGTTCACACAAGGCTGCAGTCCAATGTGAAACCAGAGATGTCAAACCTGTCATGCATCCATACTGTACATAAACACGTTTCACCAATCACAACAATATCCTCTAGTGGAACCAAATAAAAGTGTAGGTACAAAACATACAAAATAAAGGGAATAAATGTAATAGATATGATATAGAAGAGATATCTATTAAATAAAAAGAATCATGTCTCAACTATAATACATCTGATATCTAAATAATGAAAATATTTCAACATGAATCAACTAAAAATCGTACTAAGGTACACTGAGCTATAAGACCAAGATACGTTGCTTTTGAAAGTATACAAAATTATGTGTTGGTATTTTACTCTATCTCCCCAGTGATAGTGGAAGATATTATAAATACAATGTGTTGATGTCTTATTTCTTTTACTACCTTCTTTATTTCTTAGTTGGAATCAATGATTAGAGATTCACAACTTGAGACATATGGTATATATCTGAAGATTTATAGTAATGTATTATTAACCTCTAAGATACGTTTGTGGAATTTTGGGAATGAAATTCTTTTAAGAGGGGAAGAATGTAAAACCCTAAAAAATTGAATATTTTGTAATAAATAATAAATGTGTTGTATTATAAAAAAGATAATATTTATTAATATTTTAGTATACTAGGAATTGATTTGAGATCAATCCAATGCATATATATGAATACAAAAGTGATATCACGCACACGTGCATGGGCCGGAATCTGGGAAAAACGACTAGTTAAAAGTATGTAGATTTTACATACTGAATAATTTGGAATATGGAAAAATATAAAAGATCAAAGTTGTAGGTCTCTTCAAGATATTTCCAAAAAATCTTATATAACCTTATTCTGAGGTCGTACGTGAAAGTTATGGCCAAAATACCGATGATTGTTTTCCTAGTCAGACTAGGTTTCCTGGTTCGGGTCAAACAGGTTTGTTTCGGGTTTGCCTCTATAAATACCTATATTTTTTATGAAAATTCCTCTCTTTTATCATATCTATGAACCCTAGTAGCTACCTTCTCCTCTCAACAATGCTAGATATTTTTTTATGAATTTTAAGAGCTTTGTGGAGCACAATACCGACACGAGGGCGAGATCTTCGACGTGTGACAAGGGAGAACAGGTTATTTATGCTCATGGATTGCTTGCTGTTTATCTCAGAGGCTTAGAACAATATTTAAGGCAAGATTATCTTCATTCAAACCTATTCTCATAGTTAAATAACTAGTGTAGATGATTAATATGATGTTGAATATGTGTTTTCATGCTTTAATTTTAACCTGAGGTGTTAAAAGTCAGATTTTTTGATAGTAAATCTTAAATCAATACTAGATTAGTAAACTTTTCTTATTGTTTATGATAGTATTATAATCATGATCATTAGGGTTACTCATAATTTCATTTATATATGAGGAATTTAAGTGATGTACTAAATATATATTTTCTGCAAAAAACTACAGCACTTGTATAATGTTTAACTGATATTTTAAGATAGTAAAAAAAATTCCAAATTTAACCAAACTAGTTTCAAATGAAAGATATATGTATCTAGTTTCTAAAACAGAAAACCATTCTTAATTTTGTATAAAGAAAGATATGTTATGTTTACTAACAATACGTCCTGCAGAAAAACTGCTGCATATGTATAATGTTTAACTGGAGATTTAGGATAATAAATGAACCCCAAACTAAACCAACCTTATGCCATTTAAAATATGTTTGAATCTAGTTTTCAAAACAAAAAACCATTTGTAAAAATAGTATTTCTAGAGAAAGATATACTTGTTTTACTAACAGAAATCCCGTCTATTTTCCTGCTCGTTTTGTGGAGCTGTGTTGCGCCGTTTTTTGAGATGCATTCGCGGAGTTTTGAGCCGCTTGATGTTACACATATAGTCATGAATATGTTGTGTTACAAATTTGAGAATCCCAAGGGGATTATGATAAATTTTGATTTGATCATATTTGAATTAGATATCGTTCATATACATGTTGGATATCGTTGATGAGCACAGCTCAGTACTATATGGGATAGTGCATCGACATATCAGATATACATGGTTTATACATAAGGTAACTATCATTGATGAGCATAACTTAGTACTATATGGGATAGTGCATCGACATACCAGAGATACAAAGATTTATATGAGGTGGATATCGTTGATGAGCTCAGTTCAGTACTACATGAGGTAGTACGTCGATATTCCACATGTATAGGCCATTGAATCAGATTTTAGGAGGCTTAATATAGTCGTCCATCCTACACTAGGGTGCGATGAGGCTCGTGAGTCATATTTCTAGGATACCTATTTGGTAGTCCGTCCCGCACTCATGTTACGCACTAAGATCGCGATGAGACTAATGAGCCGTGTACATAGTTCAGGATACCTACAGGGTAGTTTGTTGTACTGAGACAATTACTTGATAGCCTAAGTGTGACAGATGTAGATTATGAATACGACCTACCACTGAGTTATATAACAGAGATACGTTGCTTTTGAAAGTATACAAAATTACGTGTTGGTATTTTATTCTATCCTCCAGTGATAGTGGAAGATATTATAAATACGATGTGTTGATGTCTTAGTTGGAATCAATGATTAGAGATTCACAACTTGAGACATATGGTATATATATGAGGGTTTTCTTGTTTGGATTATTTCACTCGACATACCAGTCTCGTGTTATGGATTTCTAATTGTTAGTTTCATTAGATTGTCTTTTCTTAGTTTAGTATTAATGTTTAGATATCTACAATTTAAGACATATGGTATATATATGAAGGTTTTCTTGTTTGGATTATTTTGCTCGACGTACTACATCTCGTGTTGTAGGTTTCTAAATGTTAATCCCACTTAGATACGGAAAAAATAAATCTTGGTAGACTATGCTTAATAGATAGAGCCTTCACTTCATCTAGCAGCCCTTCCCCTGGGGGTGGATGGAGGTAATCTTGCTGTAGCGTTCTGACACTCTTGTTGTTATTCTTTTTCTTTTAAATTACTTTTCAGGTAGTTCGGAGTTTCGGAGAGCCCCAGAGTGACGGAGTTCTGGCATAGTCGCCGTCACGTATTTTTACTTGTAGAGACTCCACGGTAGTTTTGAGTTTCATTCAGACATTAGAGTTTTATATTCATATTGTAAAGGCAGTGTGTCTTAGTATGATTTTTAATTGATTCATGTTGAGACATTTTCATTATTCAGATATCAGATGTATTATAGTTGAGACATGATTCTTTTTATTTATAAGATATCTCTTCTATATCATGTCTATTACGTTTATTCCCTTTATTTTGCCTGTTTTGTACCTGCACTTCTATTTGGTTCCACTAGAGGATATTGTTGTGATTGGTGAAACGTGTTTATGCACAGTGTGGGTGCATGACAGGTTGACATCTCTGGTTTCACCTTGGACTACAGCCTTGTGTGAACCCAGGGGCGTCACAAAAGAATTAAGTTCTAGGGTTTGATGATGAGTTTTTGTTTTTAACATAAATCCTAGAAATTATCCTTTGGACCAATTTTAAAAAGATCAAAATTTTTATAATATTGATCCATGAATTATACATGTTGATATGACAAAGAATAAGGTAATTTTTATGAATTTAAAAAATTTTAAAACATCCAATTTAAACCATAAAATTAAATTTATCAATCAATTTGACAATGTGTTAATTTCAAGCATCAAGCTATTGGATCATTTCATATATATGATAGCAACCCTATTTTCCACGTGATTCAACCATGAGATCAATCCAATTACACAAATTCACAATCTATTCCAAAAAATTAAAATTACAAGATCAAGATTGATAAATTATACTTTAGGAAGGTGTTTAGAGGAAGAAGAATGCTCAAAAACTGAAGAAAAATCCTCCAGAATTACTCTTGATCTCAGGTAGAGAGAGGGAAGATGGGTTTGAGAGAAGGAAATAAGAAAGAAGAGAAAGAAAGAGGAAGAAGGGGGCTCGGGTTTTAAGGGCTGCACCAACCCTGAGTATCGATGCCTGTATTGATATGAGTATCGATACAGATATTATTACCGAGGGTGTTTGGGCTGAAGTTTCAGCGCAAATATGGTTTTCTTTTTCTTGTTTTTCTTTTTTTCTTATGGGCATTGACCAGTGGACTTCAGAAATTTTTTTATAGTTTAGTGGGCTAGGCTGAACAAAAATTATTTCTTTATTTTTTTAAAAAGTAATTGTCCCCCGCTAGTGGGAAAAGAGAAATGAAAAAAAATATTCTTTATTTTATTTTTAGAGGAAAATAAAATTTTCCACTTTAGAATGCCCCGTGTAATTATTAGTGACAATGGTATACATTTTTGTAACTGTTCTTTTGAGGCTTTGATGGAAAAAATATTCAATCACACACTAATTATCAACTCCTTATCATCCTCAAATCAGTGGTCAAGTAGAAGTCACAAATAGACAAATCAAATAAATCTTAGAAAATATTGTTAACCATAATAGAAAAGATTAGTCTGTTGAATTGTGTGATGCTTTATGGCATATCGTACAACTTTCAAAACTAATTTAGAGATGTCACTATACATACTCGTGTTTGGAAAAGCACATCATTTACCAGTTGAGCTAGATCACTAAGTGATGTAGGCATAGATGGAAAATCGAGAATGCCCCAATTAAACGAGTTAGAAGAGATTCGAAGCGATACATATGATAACTCAAAAATTTACAAAGAGAAAACCAAGCTTTTTCATGATAATTTAATATTACAAAAGAATTCTACATCGGGACAAAAATTTTTAGTTTACAATATTTGCATACCACAGAGCGATTGGACTTGTAGGAGTTGTTTATCTCGAAAATGATCATTGATCAGGACCTTTGGTGTCGGTGCATTCGGAAGTCTAGATAAATGATCTACTATAAGGTTATTTGCTTCTTTTCTATCAAGAATTTAGATGTCAAACTCTTGAAGTAGGAGGATCCATTTAATGAGCCATGTTTTAGCATTTTTCTTGGTCAAAAGGTACTTAAATGTGGCGTGATCAGTGAAAACTTTACTCAAAGATATGATGAGATAGGACCTAAATTTTTTAAGACAAAGATAATATCTAAAAACTCTTTCTCAATGACAGAGTAATTTTGCTAGGCATCATTCAGTGTCCTACTGATATAGTATGTCACATGAGGTTTTTCATCAAGCCGTTGTCGTAAGACAACACCAATTACGAAATTGGATGCATCACACATTAACTCAAACGGTAAAGTCCAATCTGGTGTGTGAATAATAGGTGCCGTGGTTAGGTCCTTTTTCAGATAATCAAAGGCCTTAACGCATTCAAGAGAGAAGTCAAATGGTGTATCCTTGGATAAGAGATAAATCAAAGGTTTAGCAATTTTCCTAAAGTCTTTGATGAACCATCTGTAAAAACCAGCATGATTAAGGAATGATATGATATCCTTGATATTTTTGGGAAAAGGAAGCATAAAAATGAGATCTACTTTAGCTTGTTCCACTTCAATACCCCTATTAGAAACTACATGTCCTAAGATAATACCTTGTTTGACCATGATGTGATATTTCTCCCAATTGTGAGCCAGATTTTTCTCCCAACACCATGATAGGACCAGTTTAAGATGATGCAGACACTCAGAGAATGTGTTACCAAAAATAGAAAAGTTATCCATGAAAATTTCTAAAAAGAATCCTACCATATCAGAGAAAATATTGATCATGAATTGTTGGAATATAGCGGGCGTGTCACACAACCCAAAAGGCATTGGTCGGTAAGCAAAAGTTCCATATGGGCACGTGAAAGTGGTTTTCTCCTGATCTTCAGGAGCAATGGGGATTTGATTATGACCTGAATATCCATCCAAGAATATCCATCCAAAATATAATAAAACTCTTGTCTTGCCAAGTGCTTTAGCATATGGTCTATGAATGAAGAGGGAAGTGATATTTCTGAGTAGCTAAGTTGAGTTTTCTATAATAAATGCAGTCTTGCCATCTAGTTTGGATTTGAGTGGGAATGAGCTCATTAGCCTCATTTTGGATCATGGTGATCTCAGATTTCTTTGCAACTACTTAGACCAGACTAACCCATGAACTATTCTAAATGGGATAAATGATCCCATTATCAAAACACTTCAAAATATTTTTCTTAACCGCTTCTTTTATTACTAGATTTAACCTGCATTGGGGATCTCTAATAGGTTTGGCATCATCTATCAAATGGATTTGGTGTTGAATAATAGTTAGACTAATCCATTTAATACCAGTCATGATCCATTCAATGGCTTCCCTATTCTCTTTCAAAACATCTAAGAGGGCTTCCTTTTGACTAGGTATCAAATCAGAAGAAATGATGACCGGTAAATTATCATTCTCTCCTAAGTAAGCATATTCTGAATTTTTAGGTAAAGGCTTGAGCTCTAACTTACGGGGTTCCTCTATAGATGGGTAAAGTTGGACTCAAGGCTCTATATCCAAGATTTTAGGTTACCAACTAATTCTATATACATGATCGACCAGCGGATCTAACTCTTCTAAAAACTTAATTTCATCATTGAAATTCTCCTCAAGACTTAAATCAGATAAACAAACATCTGACTCACACTCTCCCTCTTCTTATTCACTAGCAATTCCCTAGATAAAGTTTACCTCTAGAGATTGATCAGATAGATCACTGGGCTATTTTTTTATGTTAAAATATTAAGATCAATAGTCATATTATCAAAAGATAGCTTCATTTGACTAGTTCTACAATTAATCAAAGTATTTGAGATTACTAAGAATGATCTACCTAAGATAACTAGGATTTGACCTTTGAGATTGGAAATGGGCTGTGTTTCTAAGACAATAAAATCATCAGGAAAAATAAACTCTCCAAACTTGATCAAAACATCCTCTACCTCACCCTTAGGAATTTTCACGGATCTATTAGCTAATTATAGGGTGCATCTGATTGACTTAAGTTCACCTACCCCTAGCAATTGATAGACTAAATAGAGAAGAAAGTTTACACTAGCTCTTAAGTTCAGAAGTGCCTTATCAATAAAATAATTTCCTATAATATATAAAATAGTAGGACAACCAGGGTCCTTATATTTTAGGGGCATAGACCTTAAAAGCATGTAACTAAAGTTGGAAGCTAAAAAGACTTTCCTGAAAATATTAGTGTTTTTTCTTAGTGCACAAGTCTTTTAAAAATTTTTCATAGGAGGAAATTTCTTTAATTGCATCTAATAGAGGGATGTTGACCTTGAATTATTTAAAAATTTATAGGATTTTTCTACCTGAAGAGAGTTTGCCCTAGATCCGAGTCTGTCTAGAAAGGGAGCAACAGACATATACCTATCTAGATTAGGCTCAGTCTTGGTTTTAGCTTTTTGGTCATCGGAAGGAGTTGATTTATCAGAAGGAGTGTGTTGGATGGGAGAAGAAGTTTGATCCGGATGCATTCTAACTTTATTATCTATATGTTTTCCTGATCACAATGTATGAATTATATTCGCTTGAGCTGGGTGGGTTGAACTTGACCCAATATCTTTAGGGTTGGCAATAGGTTTACTTGAAAATTTTTCTTTCTCTTTTCCACTCACGGCATTAGCTAGTTAACCAAGTTAGGTTTATAACCTAGTTATGGATTGAGTGTTTGAGTTGAGCATGTGGCTGGTTATTTTTATGAATAAATTCAAAGTGTTGGATGACTGAGTCAATATAATGGTGGTCTGTGTAGAAGATTTAATCATAACCTCTAAATACTTTTCTAAAACACTGAGACATTTATTATGATCAGAATTTGGAGGATTTACTGTTTGATGATGAGGAGGCTACTAATTTGGATAAGACAGATGGGGTTGTTGAAAATTATTTGGAGAGTTGAATAGGATTGTGTTTCCTCTCGGAAGTTGTTGGTTTAAAGTGGGAGTGAAGTTCTAATTTTCTAGGTAGTTTCCTTGATTCCATGCAAAATTCGAATGATTTCGCCAATCCGATTGTAGATTAGAGAAAATGGATCATCTCTGAGATGCTGGAATACAGCGTTCATCTACTCTAGTGGCTATGTGTTTCTAAGAGAGGACATTGTAGGCGTTAAAAATTACCTATACGTCCCCGCATATGGCTCGAGACACAAAGAAGATGATGAACATCACTATCTGAGTCACAGAAGCTTAATTGACATTGACAAGCACATGAAGTGAGTCAATGAATCATGCGAAGCAACGAAACTTCGGAATAATAGAAACACGAACTGATCAGGAGCTCCGCGTCACTTACGAATGATGAAATACCCCATGTCCCATCCACTCTACAGATGATTCAATCATGGGAGATTGTATATCCTCTCGACAGCTTTCTGATGCATCTTGAATCGAACGATTCTGAGTTCGGACGACGAAGATACGTCTAAAATGGATAAGACGCGCAGAACTATGTTCTGGGTCTCGGCGAGACACCTCTTGGTGTCTCGGCCAGGCCGAGACACCCAAGGGTGTCTCAGCCAAGCTAACGTTACCGACCGTGGGGCTCGACTATGCGGTCGTGCCGATAGTAGGGCTCGACCATATGACCGTGCCAACGGTGCCAACCGTGAGGCTCAACCATGCGACCGTGCCGACGGTACCGATCGTGGGGCTCGACCATGCCGACCGTGGGTCCCGACCATGCCGTGAGCAAAGGGGTCCTGACCATGGCCTCGACCACAGTAAGGGGGACCATCGCTCAATTACGGGGGACGTAGCTCCAACCAACCGGGGTGCATCGACCGGCTTAACATCACTGAACGTGATGTCCGACTCAACCCAACGATATATAATTACACTACAACCCGCGAACTTTGTTTGTTTTTGTCCGTTTCAACCAAAAAGATGAAACTCAAAAGAATGGAACTATTAGAGCTATTTTCCCTATGATGCGCTTTGAATCTGAAGAAACTCAAAAGATGAAAGTTGTAGAGCTTCTTGTTAGCTTTCTAAAACATCTTGGATCACCTCATTCTGAGATCTTATGAGAGAGATAAAGCCAAAATACCAACTACCTTAGAATTCCAAGATAGTGTTGGTGTCTCATAGAAGAATATAGATTTTGTCCATGATTCGATTCGAATATGAAAAATCTCAAAAGATAAAAGTTGTAGATATCTTTGTTAGATTTCCAACGCATCTTGAATCTTATTATTTGGAGATCATATGAGGAAGTTAGAGCCAAAATACCCAAGAAACCCACTGGTGTCTTGGCCAAACCGAGACACCCATGAGTGTCTCGGCCGAGACACCCATGAGTGTCTCGGCCAGGCCGAGACACCCACGGGTGTCCGTAGCCTCGAAAACCAATTTTTGGTAGTTTTAAGCTATTTTTTGATATTAACTGCCTAGATTTGTTCTAACTGATAAAATATCATCCAAGAATGTGGTTAAGTGGTTACAACTGAGGATAAGAGTGAATCAACTGTTCTTATCAAAAAATAGAGCTTCCAAAGCCTATAAATACAGCCCCAGGGCCTTTATTTTTCTAGATAAGGAATTCTCGAGCATTGGCGAAGCCCTGTCGAACTGAGGACTGAAGAGCCACAAAATTTCAGAGAGAATGAGGAGATATCAGCGAATTCTTCGGCATAAAGAAAAGGAGTTCGTCAAATCTGCAGCCTGGTTCCTTCCCTTGAGATTGCCCCGTTGCGGTGATCTCGAGAATAGTGATATCTTGCTGTTGTCGAGATAATTGCTTCGGTTTCTTGATTCCTTCGCGAATCAACAAAGCTCTGGATCTGATCTGATCGTTTGGTGGTTCACGGATATCAACGTACCCATCACAGGCAAAGATCCCACGCAAGCAGCGGAAGATAAACATCCATTGTATTTGTTTGAAGGAGATTGTAATTTTAATTTCATTATGTAAAGGTCTTATAAAAAGACCAAACTTTTTTTGAACTTGTTGTAATGACTGAAGTTGTAATAAGTTATACAATAAAGAAATCAATTTCCTACCCAAACAAGATGGCGACCATAGTGGGAGCTAACAGTCTCGTCAACGAGGCTGTCGTGCCACAGCCGACGATCAAGATCCTCGTAGCTGAAGACGTCGAATACGAGTTCGACCAACAGAAGTTCGAGGAGTACGTCTCCTCCTCCTCCTCCAGATCTGCCTCTCGTCGCAAGCACAGGAAGGTCTCCTCCACCTGAAAGATCCGCTGGTCTTCAAATCTGAAGACTTAAGAAGGTGAATTCTCCGCTACCGTTACCGCAGCCACACATCACAACGATCCATCGGCGTCCAATGAGACCAGATCTACAGATCTGAACTCCTTCGCGATCAAGGAGTTAACTACTGAAGGCGCACCAACTCTATCAAGGAGAGCACGTCAAAGGCAACGCCAACGCCTCGCGTGCCAATTCACCAAGGCTTTGGATCAGGTGGACAGACTCCATTACCAAGCGGATTTGGAGTTCAGAAAGCGCTAAGTGGCTAAGCCATCTCCACAGCAAGCTTCGGGAACCTTCTCCCAACCACCTACTAACGAATGTGTTCGTGTCAAACGGAACCGTTCCACTCTTGAGGAGCACATTCAGAAGCGTCGTGCACTTCTTGCACATGCCCAGATCCTTGTGCAAAAAGCACAAGAAATATAAAAGGAAGAGGCGGTTAAGAGATCACCGAGATCCAAACAAATTTGGATGCCAAAGGCCAAAGCAAGCAACATTACCCCCTCATCCCTCGTCAACTCTAGATTCAGCTCATATTGCTCCCGCACCTCTGGTGAAGCCCTACGTGTGGATCTCTCCAAATCTAGAATTCCATTGAAGGCTCGCCTGGG
Source organism: Asparagus kiusianus (assembly GCA_022839385.1). NCBI lineage: Eukaryota > Viridiplantae > Streptophyta > Magnoliopsida > Asparagales > Asparagaceae > Asparagus > Asparagus kiusianus. The sequence continues at coordinate 1,340,119 of BQKN01001100.1, forward strand.
TCCTCTACATGAAGATCAAGGCAAAACTCGTATTAAAGAACGCTTGGGCCTAGTTAAGGAACCCCGATCAACTCAACGAGTTGGGGGTCGTACACACCTTCATGACAATATGAAGCCTTCTCATAAGGAGAAAATTCCAGCAACTGACCGCATCGGACTACGAGTCGAAGTCCAAGAGCCCGTTGAGGTCCCGTGCTCTCAAGGGCGTGGCTCTAAACATGTGAATCTTCAGAACGCTAATAAGGCAGCAAGTCCTCAGAAGGAAACATGTTCGTCAGATGACAATGTTATACCTAAGAAGTCATGCCAACACGCGATAGATTGCTCCGGTCATCATGCCGATGAGTTGTACTATCGGGCTGGGGGTACAAACAAGTCTCAAAAGAGAAGTACCCGAGGAACGAACTCTCACTATTCGTACATTAAGATTATTAGGGTAGTATTATCAGCGTGTAGCTACCCCAAGACCGCTCAGCAGAGGGTCTCAGTATTTGAGAGGATTTCCACTGAAACCACGAATACCAAGCTAAGGCGTCTCCACAAGAGAAGGTCGGTTGTTCAAAAAGACGAACTCCCGGAGGTAACCATCAACATGGTCGACAAGGAAAAGTCTGTGAGGGGTACAAATGGCTCGAATCCTAATTTCTCTCCAAGAAGAGAAGTCAGTTCGGGAATCGCCCAACGAATATCTCGGTTCCAGCTAGAAGCTGTCGCACATAACAATTGCCCGAAAATCCATGAAGGAATCCATTCCGATGACGAACTCTCGGACTCTTGTTTTGCAATCGCCTCCGACGACATAATGTCTAGTGAGGGGTAAGCTCGGGAAGTGTTTATGATCAACACTGAACAAATGACCAAAATCATCGAGGTCGCTTTGGCTAAGCAAAAAGAGAACTTTAAGCTCGAATTGGAAATGGCCATGATACGGATGAAGGAAGAGCATGACCAACAAATTTGGGCTCTGTCCAATCAATTCGGTGACTCCAGTCATCGCAAGGATGCTAACCGAGCAAATAACAATTCAGATGTGGATGAACGTATCAATGCTAACAACCCTTCCGTTGACCAGAACGCTAGGGGTGGCCCCACCGAAGGCAACAACACTGGGGGTGGTCCCACCGAAGATGATAATACCGGGGGTGGCCGCATTGTTCCTCTCATAAATCATCCAAAGCATGATACAGACGAGGACGAAAAGATGAAAGACCTCGAGAGCAAAATTAACGCTCTAATGTTTGTTCAAGAGGTGAAAAGGACCGGCATTCTGTGTCCTTACCCGAGAGAGTGGGAGTCGATCCCATATCCGGCTAAGTTCAACTTGATCAACTTCATGCCGTTCGACGGGAAGGGTTCCCCTACTCAATATCTGATTTACTTTAAGTCCCACTTGGGCATGATCTCTGGCAATGAAGCTTTGATAGTTTGGTCATTCATCGGCACCTTTCGCGAGCCTGCCTTCGATTGGTACCGCCGTCTCAAGCCTAGAAGTATCAACAGGTGGGACGATATGGAGAGCTCATTCCTCGGTAATTTCTTTGATGACGACGCTGAGATATCCATTAGGACACCCTTTGAGAAGAAACAGGAAGATGAAGAGACGGTTGGCGACTTCATCAAACGTTTCCGGAATAAGGCGAGGAACTGTCATGATCCAGTCACAGAAGACTTCATCCTCCAAACTTATCATAACAACCTATCCATCGATATATAAGAAGTTATGGGAGTTGCACCATTCATTACCTAGAAAGAGTTGAAGGTGCACGGAGAGCAGGCCGAACGCTTCCTCAGAAGGAAGAAAGCTGAAAGAAGCCAACCGACGGCTAACCCTCCGAATTCGAGCTTCGTCTCCTATGGTAAGGGGAAGGCACCTGCAGTAGTTATTAACGTTAATCAGATATCACAACAACAACCCCGGAGACAGCAAAAGACTTTAGGTACGAGACTCCAAAAAGAGTACTCCTTCAAGGACGAAGACGTTCTAGCCATTTTTGAGTCCCTCCTTGAAAATAACAAGATCAATCTACCACCTATCGCAGATGAGGAGGAAGCTGACAATACTACGGATTCGAAATACTGTACGTACCACAGGAGGATCCTTCATTCTACCAAGGCTTGCTTCATTCTTAAGAATAGCATCCAAACCTTAGTTGAAGCCGGCGTCATAACACTTAATCAAGTCAAACGAACACTCCGAAGAGTATACGAGTATAAACTTCTTCTCAATCCTCCAACAGGTATATGAGGTTAAACTGCTCCCTGCATACTCCAACAGGTATATGAGTCTAAACTCTTTCCTTTCGTTTACGGGAAGTTCTTAGAGAGTGCCATGTCTGATATTCTTAAGGATAGCCCGGTCATCCGACTATGTACAATGTTAGACCCAGTTTCACAAAGGAAGCTGGGGATGGATGATTCATGTAACGGGAAGTTCCCGGAAGAATGTATACATATAATATTCTTAGGGATAACCCGATCATTACGAACAAAGTGATAAACACTAAACTTCCACCGTGATTTTCGAACACTCTTTTGCTGAGACGAGATTCAATCACTTCGTTGGATCAATTTTTCCTCACAAAACTCTCATTGGTGTTTGATGACTCACAGTTTTCCACCAAAAAAATCCTCCACCGATCAGACTAATTGACGGTGAGACCATCAAAATTCCTTTCGGTTGAACCCAATCAAATTCCTGCTACATCTGTGAACTCAACACTCCCATTCTTAGAGTCTGGACATAGTACTCAAAATTTTAATATCCTGATCGTTGACAGTTGTCAAACCCTTTTGTGTTAAGTATTTATCACTTAACACCAGGAACCCTCTTTGAGTGATCTGTACGAATCAACACTCCCACTGTAATTTTTACTCCCACTCTCATTGTTCATTTAGTCAAACCTTCCTATAGTTACGGCCAAAGCCGAAATCTCCTCTCGATTCCTTCCATGAACGAGAGGTCCACTTTCAAATCGAGTGATCAAACCTTCCTACAGTTAGGGTCACCTCAAACTCCCGCTTGGTTAAACCTTTCTACAGTTAAGGCCAAAATCACAATACACTCTCGATAAATGAGAAATTCATCTTTAGTTCAGTAATCAAACCTTCCGACAGTTAGGATTATCCGAATCCTTTCGATTCTCGGAGTGGAGATCCCACTCTTAGTTTCACTCTTCAGATTCTCAAAGTGGAGATCTTACTTTGAGTTTCCTTTGCAACTGAAGATAGAATATAAAATTCTTCCTCTCTAGTATTGGGTTCATCTTTTCCCTAAGAGAAGACACTACTTTTCAACTCTCAAAATCCGTGCTTCATACGCGCGGGGAATTTTATCCTAAATCCTAAGTAGGGATAAGTTGACGCCTAACACGCGTTGCCAGTTTAGTCTTTCACCGATTAAAAAATACACCAGAATCCGAGTCTGGGGACTTTTATCCCGAAGCCTAAGTAGGGATAAGTCAGCGCCTAACATGCGTTGCCGGTTTAGTCTTTCACCGATTGAAAAAGATACCAGAATCTAAGTCTGGGGAATTTTATCCCGAAGCCTAAGAAGGGATAAGTCAGCGCCTAACACGCGTTGTCGGTTAGTCTTTTACCGTAAAAAGGACAAAAGCCCACATATTCGATATTATGGTAGGTTGTTATTCATAATGTTAAAATCCGTGCTTCACACGCACGGGGAATTTTATCCCGAATCCTAAGTAGGAATAAGTCAACGCCTAACACGTGTTATCGGTTTAGTCTTTCACTGATTGAAGAAGACACCAGAATACAAGTATGAGGACTTTTATCCTGAATCCTAAGAAGAGATAAGTCAACTCCTAACACGTGTTGCCGGGTAGTCTATTCCCGTAAGAAAGATGAAGTCTACATATTCAATATCATAGTACTAAAAGAGTTAACTCTTTTAGCATTAAGTCACATGCGGAACGGACTTAAACAATTCATATGCAAGCTCGATTCAAACGTTAATCAGTAAAGGCACGTCAAATCCGTTGATGGCTAAGGATTTGCTAAAAATCCTGAGTCTGCATCTGATACATGCGGTCGGATAGTCTATTCCCATGAGAAAGACGAAGTCTACATATTTAATATCAAAGCACTAAAAGAATTAACTCTTTTAGCATAATGTTACATACAGAACAGACTTAAACAATCCGCATGCTAGCCCGACTCAAACGGTAGTCGGTAAAGGCTCATCAAACCCGTTGATGGCTGAGGGTTTACCAAAAATCCTATGCACGTGAGAGTCATTGACGCACTAGCTTCATTAGTTGGTCTCATGACTTGAGCATCCAATAACTTTAGGATAAGATCCATACTTGCAGATGAATCACCTTTAATAGTTGGTCCTATAACCTCAACACTTGAGAGTACCACACGTTGCAATGAAAAGTCAACGTCGGGTAATCCAAAATCCTAGGTTAACGTCGGTCAACACGTAACCCTAGGTTAACGTCAGGCGATCCGAAACCCTAGGTTAACACCGATCAACGCGTAACCCTGGGTCAATGCCAATCAACATGTAACCCTAGGTCCACGTCAGTCAACGCGTTACGATGAAAGTCAATGTCGGGTGATCCGAAACTCTAGGTCAACACCGGTCAACACGTAACCCTAGGTCAACGCCAGTCAACGCGTTACAATGAAAAGTCAATGCCCGGCGATCCGAAACCCTAAGGTCAATGCCGATCAACGCGTAGTCTTAAGTCAATATATTGTGATAGAGATAGTCAGTTCTAAGTCAACTCGATGACACGAGCCAAACTCAACTTACAGGTTTTTGATTCGAGACTTCAACGATGGCCAGACGATAAACGCAACGCTGGAAGAATTTTAGTTATTCGTTAAATATCAAATAGACTAAAAATCAAAGTAGTCAAGAATCAAAATTAACTACAGGTCCTTGTACACCGACTGAAGGTTGGACCAATCATATCCAAAGTATTTCAGGCTCATCTATAAAAGAAACGAGACTGAAACACTTTGGAGGGGGTATCTGTAGGGTTAAAAATTACCTATAGGTCTGTAGGCTGTCTAAAAATCATAATAGATAGCTGATCCCTACGAGATTACAAGGCAATGGTTCCTTCAAATCGAGAAGCAGAATTCATCCTTACGATCGAAACAGAAGAGATTTCTAAATCATTGCATCCGCAGCATTATAATCGCTACAAACACGACCTCATGTTTGAGATGATTGATCTTGATGGTTGCGACAACAACATGACCAATATTATATTAGCAACTATTAGAGGTGCTGATGAGCAGTGTAATGATTTCAGAAATAAAAGGTTGGACTTAGTTGGTGAGTTGCTTGGTAGAGAGCCGTGGGCAAATATTCGTCTAAAAGTCACTATGGATGATTGATTCCCGTCAAGTTCCAACAATGAAAGCTACAATCAGATAGCTTTCATACTAACAGACGAAAGCTACAAATGGAGGACTTTTCATATAGATCGAGAAGAGTTACAATTCAACGACGCTTCCGATAGTTGATGAAGACTCTATTCAGCAGTCTTCACAATTAACAGTGAAAGTTACATTCTAACAACTTTCACACCTCATAACAGCTAAAGCGAGGATTACTGAATGACGGTCCTTGCAATACCTTACAGAAGAGGTTACAAGTCAACAAACTTCTTCTCAAACGCAGAAGTCATCCCCGCGTTACAATTCTGGAAGTGCACATGACCTCAGCGTTTCCAAGCTATAACAAATCAAACGTGAGCGACCCTCGCGTTCGTTGGTGTTCAGCCAACACCTAACCTCACGTTCGTTGGTGTTCAGCCAACATCCAACCTCGCGTCTCAATTCTAAGACGTGAGGTTAGGATCCTAAACGCCAAGGTGGGTGTTTGACTCATTCAAATATGAGTTGAATGGTTTCAGAACTGTTTCCCCACGATCTGAGGAAATCACGCCCACGTAGGAGCGGATTTAGAGGGCAGTTACAACCTCTTATCCCCCTATAAAAACTCAACGAACCCAACGAATCAAGGGTTGGATTTTGGAGATTGGATTTTCAGAATCTAAACCGTAAAAGGGCTGGCTTTTTGGAAAACGAAAGAGCAGCAAGGGCGAATTTTGGAAGATCTAAACCACTCGGGTTTGGTGATTCAATAGCTGCAACAGCAAAATCCTTGGAGATAGGATTTTTGAATCAAGCTCAGAAGATCAAATCTGGGGGGATTCTTCAACAACAGAATAACAGCTTGATCATTAACCGAATTTTTTGTTCTAACAACTCTATCCACAGAGTTCTAACTCGTTCAGAGTTCTTAAACTCATCGAAGAGTTACATATAAAACTTTCCACAGAAGTTCATCGTTCCCACGAGATAAGAGACGGTCATATCGTCAACGGAGAGCAAATTCGACGCGAACAATCGAAGGAGGCACTCCATCGTTGCCTTGAAGAACCCAGTTTTAAACAAAGGAGAAAACCAAATTCGTTTTCTTCTCTTTTGTATTCAAGTTGTAATCAGAATTAAAGGAATTCAATTCAATTTTCTTTTGTTCTTTTCATTGCAATTTTCCCACATACAAAAGATGGCGACTCCGCTGGGGACAAGCTTTTCCGATGAAGAAATGGTGCGCAGTCCGTCGTCCACCTCATGGGAACGACTGTAGAAACTCTCGTCGTAGAGTTTGATCAAGCAAAGTATGAGGAAGCCTTATCCTCTGGATCGCTGAGCCCCAAGGCTAAGCGCGATGTCCGCAAGATCTCCAAGGAGATCAACTCTGTTGTGGAAACACCGAAGAAAGCCCTCTCCTTCGGCCAGGAACTCAAATTGGCTCTGCTAGTTGATGATCCCACATTCGCGTCAGCTCCACGTGCTTTAGGCCATAAACGGCCTGTAGAGGAGATGAACTCCATAGATGTCAATGACGCTACTGCCAAGGCTTTGAAACAAGCCAAGAAGAATGCCGCTCGCAGACGGAGAAGATCCATACGATGAGCACACTTACGTGAAAGCCGAATGTTGGCTCAACGCGAAGATCGCGTTTCTGAAATTTTACCCGAGCCTAGCGTTGAATGCTCGCTTCGCGGTAATGAGCCCAATTACGAGCCTCGGCTGATACAGCTAAAACGCGACCCTGAGTGGCGCGTTGTTTCTTCAAAACGCAGCCCTCAGAAGGAAGCTGCCAAAGATAAACGCGACCCTCAAGTGCGCGTTCAAAAAGAACATGACTCTCAAGAGTCTGCTTCACCAAATAAACGCGACCCTCAAGGGCGCGTTCAACCGAAACATGACCCTCGCGGGTCTGTTTCATCATTTAAACGAAGGCCTCGGCCTGACGTTTATAAATCTGAACGCGACCCTCGCGTTATCCTTCAGGAATGAGACCTTCGCGTTGCTCTTCAAGAACGCGATCATCAAGAGGTCCTCCAGGTTCAGAAAAACCAGTGTGGTTTCAAAATCCACGTTCGGCAAGAACCAATTTCACCCACCCAAGGGCAGGGGGTTCCATCTCCACCTCCACACCCGGGGAAAGTTTCCTCCCAAGTTCCTGATCTACAGGAATTATTGTCAAGAGAAAAACCAACAGTACAAGCAGCTCACTCATGCCAATGTGAGAGGCTTCTCTCGGTAGTCCTTTCAGAGTGCCATTGCTGCACATCTGTACCTCGGCAGTCTGTATTCGACAGGTTGATGAACGTTGTCAGGCCTGCCAAACGACAACGCCGATACAGAAAGAAGATGACTGAGACCGAATACCCCAAAGTCACTATAAATGTGATAGGTAGAGAGAAGACTCCCGATCCCAGTTCTGAAGAATCACAAAGGAGTCATTCCCCGACTGTTCGGGAAAGGTGCGAAGAGTTTGAAGGGGTGTACCAACACACCCGAACTCGTACAGGAGCTATTCGCGCGGTTAACTACCAGAGGTTAGCCAAGGGGATCATTTCTAACGATGAACATTCGGCAATAGCCGAATCCCAATCTTCCAGCTCTGTTGTAGCTCGGGAAGTCTCTGTTTACACAACAGGGAATCATGAAGACTTAGCTAAGAGAGTTGACGAACATCACGTCATGCTCCAAGCGCAACAGGAGACACTTCTCCAAGTAAAGGATATTTTGGCCCAGCTCCTTGCTGAAAAAGGCCAGAGACCTGAATCTTCCCGAAGAACTACATCGAAGGGAAAACAAAAAGCGACTGAACATTCAGATCGCGAAACTCACAACCTGGAATCCTCCTCTGAGAACGAGAAGGAGACAGAGAGAGAACCGCATCTCCAGTCTACTAAAGTGGACGAATTGGAGGCTCGCCTCAATGCAATTGCCAATAGAAGTGAGCTCCGCGAAGAAGGGGTTGTGCGACCTTATCCAGCCGAGTGGGATACAGCTCCCTACCCACCGAAATTTAAGGCCCCTACTTTGCAGCCGTTCGATGGCACAGGATCGCCAAATCAACACATTTACTGCTTCAAATCCCAGACTGAAGATGTAGTAGCAAATGACGCTATCCTGACCAGCTTGTTCATCAGCACTCTTAAAGGAGTTGCCTTTGAATGGTTCATGAAATTGCCTGCCGGGTCTATCCAGAAGTGGGTAGACTTAGAAAGGCTATTCTTGGCCAGGTTCTTCGAGGACGACACAGAGGTCTCAGTCCCGACTCTTCTCGCTACTAAACAAAAGAAAGGAGAGTCCATCAAGACCTATGTTGAGAGATTCCGCAGCATGGCACTGCGGTGCCCGTCAGGTATGACCCAGTCAACTTTAGTTGAATCTTGCAGGCACAATTTGTAGACCCAGCTCCTTGCTCAGATGGGGGTAGCGGAGTGTCGCTCCTGGAGACAACTAGTTTCACAAGGAGAACAAGCTGAAGAGATAGTGGCGCGAGTTAAAGCTGAAGAAGAGCCCCAACCCAAGCCGCAGCAACAACGCAATCAACACAACGCCCAGCGGTCTAAGGGAAAAGAAACTTTAGCAGCTGACTACACACGAGTACCACCACCTACTAAGCAAGGCAAGACGCCAAATCAACAGAGAGCGCCAAAGCAGTATTCATTCAAAGAAGAGCATGTGGACACCTTATTCCAACTACTTCGGAAGAATAACAAACTGCAGCTTCCCGAAATCAGGAAACCGGATGAGGCAGGAAAAGTTGACGATCCCAACTATTGTCGCTATCATAGGTTCCTGGGTCACCCTACCAGAAAATGTTATGTCTTCAAAGACATTCTACAAAATCTGGTAAATGCAAACATGCTCACTCTGAAGCCCGAGCAGAAGACCGTGTCTACCAACTTGATAGCGGTCCAATTCGGCAATTTCCCACCGGTGACCACTGCAAATGGCGTCGTTCCCATTCATAAGGGAGAAATGCACTTGAAGAATGCTGATTGCATAGTCAGAAAGACAGGGGGTTGGTACCCCTCACTACCCTAAAAGGGGAAATCATGTGGGTCCACCCCGACCTGCTTGGAGATCAACAATGGATGAACACCTCATCCAAAAAGAAGGGAGGTAAGGCTAAGTCTTCCAACATGATTAGCCCCTACGTTACTAAAAATGATGATCACCTTAAACCTCTTACTGATTCAGAAGAAGAGAGGATTGTCCTGGCAGCATACCCAGGAGATAACCCTGGCACTCGGTCGGGAAAGGCTTACTTGAGGGATTACAACCAGAATCCTCAAGAAGTTGAAGAACAGCCCCAAGACGCTGGGGGTTCTGTACCAAAGAAGCCGGTTGATAAAGGGAAACAAAAAGAGCTACGGTTCAACAGAAATCTTCACCAGGAACATGGGGAGTCAAGCGCGCCTTTCCAATTCAATATCATGACGTAGCTGGCCAACATACTGGCCAGGATTACTTTATATGAGCTCTTGAGGTTGTCTAAAACCACCAAGGAAACTCTAATTGAAGCTTTAAAGAATACAGAAAGCTTCATCACCCAAGTCACTCCAATTCCTGAGGCTTCTGAAGAACAAACTTGTCGACAATGTCTGCAAGCAGCAAGAAGCTTACCTTGCATATCTTTTACTCAAGAAGACATGCAAGTTAAACACAAACACGACAGACCTCTGTACTACACGGGGTACATTAGGTCGTTGGAAATTAGCCGTGTACAAGTTGACCCGGGCTCAGCTCTCAGCATCATGCCTTACAGGGTCATGCAGGTCTTAGGAATCCCTATACATCGGCTGAACACTACCCAGACAACCATCTTCGGGTTCAACGCAAACAGCACTCGGCCCCTAAGGAAGATCAAACTCAGGTGTCAAATCGGAGACCTCAAGTCCGAGGTGACCTGTTACATAATAGATGTGGACACGTCCTACAATCTTTTGTTAGGACGACCATGGATACATGCAAACCGTATTGTCCCATCTACTCTACATCAGGTCATGAAATATGCCAATGATGAAGGAGAGGTTCGAACCCTAATTGCGGAGAAATATCCTTTCAGAGGAGTTGAAAACTTTCATACCGACTCCGTCTTTTACCTTGAATCCCAGGAGAAAGAAGATGGGGATAGCGGCAATGAAGCTGATAATGAACCAGATCCTGAAGAAGATTGTCCATGGGAGTTAAACTTTGACGTAATGGGTCCGGGTGAGAGTGATAATGATGTACCGAGTGGGGTGAATGGTGCATTAATGAAGATTTTATTTTAGCGTACTTGTCTGATGTGTCCTCTAAAAATGAACAAATAGAGAATGATCCTAATGCAGGTACCAACCCATGGCACGTACTGTGCACAGAGACATCACTCACATTGCCAATCGGGTCATCCTTCGTTTCAGATGAAGAAATAGAAGACGCACATAAGGCTTTCTTCAAAGTCCCATCCAAAAGGAAAGGGCAGAAGCCGATCTGTTTTGGTAAAGTCAGACCTGAACAACTCAGACGAGGAAGTTCGGAGGAAGATGATGGAGTTTCTCAATTCCATTATCACGAACCCAACTCCCTCCGGCTAATGAAACAACTGGGGTATGACTTTGACGGAAAACAGGGTCTAAACTTCGGGAAGGGAAGGCGAACATCAATTCGAATGTCCCTAACCCCTAAAGGGAAACCTCCAGATTATTATCAAAAAACCAGAAGAGGCTTAGGATTTATCACACCTCCCACTGTCTCAGGGAATAAAATAAGTAATTATCTGCGACAGAACCACTCATCCGGAACATCTTCATACGAGTCCGATGTCAGTGTCGGACCTTTCTTTAAAAATCTGACCGTGAATATGGTTTCGACTAGTCGTCTAGATAAAGATACAAGGGGTGATGAAGGGTTAATCGAATCAACCAATGATCCCTGGATCAAACGCCTAAACATCTTATGGGATATGCGATTCGAACAACGCGAACCACCCACTGAAGATAAAGTGGTCCAAGTCAATATGGGGGATGAACATGACCCTAAGCCCATTTTCATAGCCGAAGACTTATCATCATCCGAAAAAGAGGACCTTATATCTCTCGTCTGAGAATATATAGATGTCTTTGCTTGGAATTATGAAGACATGCCGGGTCTCGATCCAAAAGTGGCCATGCATCGTCTCAACATCGATCCGGATGCCAAACCCGTTAAATAACAGCAACGCCGGTTTCGTCCAGAGATCATGGAAGCAATTGAGTCTGAAGTGAAAAAGCTTATAGACTCAGGCTTTATCAGAGAGGAACAACACCCGGACTGGGTGGCTAACATTGTTCCCGTGCCCAAGAAAAACGGTAAGGTCCGTATATGTATTGATTTCCACGACCTTAACGCAACTTGTCCAAAAGACGAGTTTCCACTTCCCATCACCGATGTCATGATTGACAACATCTGCGGATACGAAAGAATGTCGTTTATGGATGGATTCTCCGGGTACAATCAAATCAAGATGTATACTGAAGACGAAAAGCATACTGCATTCAGAATACCGTTGGGGGTATATTGCTACACAGTGATGCCCTTTGGTATGAAAAACGCAGGTGCAACTTATCAACGGGCGATGAACGCCATCTTCCACGAACATCTGCTTAAGAAGATCGAGTGCTACGTAGATGACATAGCAGTGAAAAGTCAATGTAAGGATGATCATCTTGCAGACTTGAAGACTATGTTCGAAATCATGCGAACATATCAGCTGAAGATGAACCCAACAAAATCATTTCCCGGAGAATCAAGTGGAAAATTCCTGGGATTTATTGTCACGTCCAAGGGAATTTCTCTGGATCCAGAGAAGATGCGCGCCATCCAAGACATGCAGCCGCCGAAGAATCTCAAAGAGCTTAGAGGCCTGCAAGGCAGATTAGCATACATCCGAAGATTCATATCTAATCTCTCGGGGCGCTGCCAACCTTTCTCAAAGCTTATGAAGAAAGGCGTGTCCTTTGTCTGGGATGAAGAATGCCAGAAATCTTTTGAAGAGATCAAAAAATATCTCACCCAACCACCTGTTCTTATGGCCCCTATATCAGGAAAACCATTCTTGTTATATGTGAGGGCTATGGATCATTCTCTAGGAGCGTTACTAGCTCAAAATGATGATCAAGGGCAAGAGCAAGCCATCTATTATTTAAGCAGAACCATGATGGGAGCCGAACACCGGTACAATCCGGTCAAAAAAGAATGTCTCGCTTTGGTATTCGTAGTTCAAAAGATGTGACATTACCTAGTTGGACAAATAATTCACGTCATCTCTAAGGTGAATCCCTTGAGAGTTCTGATGACAAAACCGTCATCCCTGAACTGCCGACTTGCAAAATGGGCCATCCTCTTGTCGCAATACGACATGCAATTCATACCTCAAAAGGCAGTCAAGGGTCAAGCATTGACAGACTTCTTAGCCGATCATCCAGTGCCAGGGAGATCAAAACTGTATGAAGAATTGCCCGACGAAGTCGCCGAAGCTTGTGTTGCTCAAGAATCTACACAAGTGTGGAAATTATTCTTCGACTGTGCATCTAGAGCAAACCCTCACTGAACGATTACTGCGGGAGTAGGAGTGGTGTTCGTCTCTCCTAACGGTCACATAATCCCAAGAGGATTTTCCCTAATCGAACCTTGCACCAACAATGTAGCTGAGTATAATGCTCTGCTACTAGGGATGCAACTTGCCGAAGAACTTAATATTCGGCATCTTGAGGCTTATGGTGACTCTCAGCTCATTGTAAACCAAGTCCGAGGGGAATATGAAGTACGTCATGAGGACCTAATCCCGTACTACTTCGCAGTGCTGAAGCAAGCTAAGAAGTTCGAGGGATTCTTTATTGAATACATCCCACGGGCCCAGAACGCTTACGCTGATGCTTTGGCTTCATTGGCAACTTCGCTAGCATTACCGTCAGGTACCGAAACGACGATCCCCGTCGCAGGACATGAACTATACTGCTCTAAGATTCCTACGGAGGGAAATTCAGACAAGATAATGTCGGAAGGGGTCTGTACAACCTCCATAGAGTTCGAATCTAGAGATTGGCGATTTCCATATATTGACTACGTCCTGTACGGAATTTTGCCCGATGATCCTAAGGAAGCGGCCGCCATCAAACAAAAGGCCCTCCGATTTTATTACGATGTAGCCTCTTAAATCCTGTATCGTAAATCACATGACGGGGTTTTGCTTCGATGTCTTTCTCGAAAGGAAGCAAGGGAAGCTCTTAAAGAAGCTCACGACGGAATGTGCGGAGCCCATCAACCCGGAGCTAAATTAGGAGATCGCTTCCGTCGAATTGGCTATTACTGGCCAAAAATGTTCTCAGACGCGGTTGACTACGCTAAACGTTGTCACGCGTGTCAAATTCATGGGGATTTCATCCACCAAGCACCTGGGAACTTACATCCCACATCTGCATCCTAGCCATTCGAAGAGTGGGGCATGGATATCGTGGGACCAATTTCTCCTCCGACCTCCAAAGGGCACCAGTTCATTCTGGCCGTAACCGATTATTTCTCCAAGTGGGCGGAGGCAATCCCGTTGAAAGAAGTCAAGACTTCCAACGTAATCAAGTTCATCAAACATCATGTCATCTACCGTTTTGGAGTCCCGAGGCGAATAGTTCACGACAACGGGACACAATTCATCAGTTTTGGGTTCCAGAGGTTTTGTGATAAATTCAGAATTCAGAGTGTCGCATCTACGGCATATTATCCGCCAGCAAATGGTCTTGCAGAAGCCTTTAACAAAACCATAGTGAAACTTCTCAAGAAGTTTGTTTCCAAGAGCCGACGTGATTGGGATGAAAAGCTTGGCGAATGTCTATGGGCTTACCGCACAATGGTGAGGACCCCCTACGAGAGCTACACCATTCTCTCTGGTATATGGCTGTGAAGCTGTATTGCCATTAGAGATCCAAATTCCTTCTCTGAGAGTTGCGATCACAACGGGACTAACAGAGGAAGAAAAACATCAACGGCGTCTGCAAGAACTTGAAGCCCTAGACGACAAACGACTTCAAGCTCAGCAGCAGATCGAATTGTATCAAGCCCGTATTGCCAAAGCCTACAACAAAAAGGTCAGAGAACGGATTTTCAAGAAGGGAGATTTGGTTTTGGCCAACAGACGACCCATGGTGATGACACACAAAACCAAAGGGAAGTTCAATCCTAAATGGGAGGGGCCCTTCGTAATAGAATCAGTTTACTCGAATGGAGCCTATCGCCTTATCAATCAAAAAGGAGACATGCTCATGATGCCAATTAATGGGAAATTCCTAAAGAAATATTTCCCGTAAATCATGTAGCCCCCTAAACCCCAGATAAATCAGGCTGGGGGTTTCCTATTGATAGTGTAATTCTATTTTGTACTTCGTCATGTTAGCACTACACCTCTGACGATTGAAATTTTCTAGAATTATTCTAAGTGATAATAAAGAGAATTTCGTTTTCATATTGAGTTAACACTACATTTATAGCATTCGCATTATTTTTCATTGTCTTGAATCGGATTTTGACAAAAGAGATGATGAAAACAAAATAATGTCATTTCCATTCAATATTGTTAATTTGAATACAGAGGTGAAAACAATTGAAAGGAAAATGATACAAATTTATTTCTCCACCAAAAGCAGTGGAAATTCTAAGCATCGGGACTCATCAGTCTAAAAGACTTGAGTTTAGATTTCAGTGCTGATATATTCTCCTCGCGAGCTTTTCTGATTTCTTCAGTTATCTTGCTCTTGAGCTTCTCTTCATTAGGCGTTGCATCTACAAGCTCTCGCCGAAGCTTGTCAGCAGCAATAATTTCATCGCAACAACATTTGAAGAGTCCATCACAGTAAACAGCTAATCCTTTTAAGACGTCCAGACCACCAGCTAGCTGAGCATTTATATGGGGTAGCTCAACGCCAGCGCGAGAAAGTTCTGCTGCGGTATCCCGGAGACCCACAGCAAGATTACCCATGTCCTCCTGTACTTGGAGATGTTCCCCACGCAGACGAACAAGGCGAGAATCTGTCTCAGATAAACTCTTCTGAAGAGCTTCTTGCTGTTGTGCCTTCAGAGCCTTGGCCTCAGAAAGAGCCCGATCCACTTCTGGTCCTTTGTCGTCGCGTTGCAGCATAGAAAGAAACTCCAGCTCATACTCCAAGATAATGATGCTCTAGCGACAGTTCTCGGTCCATATTTTATCGCCCTGATGCTTGATCTTAGTCAGGCATTCCAGCAGATGGGGTTCAAAAACCTTAAAGCTCACACCCCCGAGGCTAACGGCGTCGACAGTCATTTGCATCCAACGTTCTAGTTATTCGATGAGCTCTCTCAGAGTTTCTGAGCTTGGAGGTGGAGCAGTCGGATAAATAAAACAATTCGCATAATCAGTGCGAGTAGAGGTGTGCACCGCCTCAGATAATAACTTTTCGGCCACGATTGACGCTGAGCCTGAGATAGCCGGTTCCTACCCCTCGGTTGTCATGTCAAGACCAGGAGGAGCAGCTGGAAGCGTAATATCCTCTCTGTTCTCAGGAGATGCAGCACGCGCTGATCTTATCGCATCCCCCATCAACTTAGCCTTTTTTGAAGTTTTGGCCACTATAGGCAATCGTTTACGAGCCCTCCTGTCATACTCGCCTTGCTCAGCAGCAGAAAGAGCCTTCTTACCTGATCTTAAAGAGCGAGGTTCAAGAACAGGCGTTTCTGTAGGAGTCTCCTCAGTTGTCTGTTCCCTAGGAGAGTCAGCAATTAGTTTTCCCTCTTGGATCCCCGTGGGAACCTCTTCTTCGGAAGGTTCTACGGTGGACAACTCCCTGGGAGCTTCAATGGCTCCGGTTGCTTCCTGTTCACAAGATAGATATTCTTCTATCCCCGGCAAACGAGTGCTTGAAGACCTGCTTCGGGAACGGTACAACTCCTGAATCTCATTGATACAGGAGGTGTAAATATCATAGTCAGGGATTTGGGAAACTTCTTCAAACCAGTTGCGAAAATCTACAACGGTAGAACATCCGGGCGGCGAGTTAGGTAAAGTGAAGTGCGCGTGAGTTCCTCCAGCTAAGAAGAAATATCATGCACGAGCTCCCTCGTACAAATTCTCGACTTGAGCCAAGGCCGGGTTAGGATTGCCAACGTAAAGTTGATCATATCCGAATTGCCTAGCAAATCTAGAAGGCATGTAAGGCTCAATGATGCACTTCTCCCATAAGCGATAGACCAGGTAGCCCAACCTGATCATAAGAAGCCAGTTAAATGTGCCCTCTTCCAAAGAAGACGAGCCCTTAAAAAGCAAGTCCATAAAGAGGACATTTTCTACATCAGCTCCGTCAAAGTTAGGAGCGCAACAAAAAATCCAATAATTATCTTCCCGAGACAGGAGTTGTCGAGCCCTGACTATATAAGAATGAGTCCACGTGGCCGACCCCAATCTCTGTACAAAGGGAATATAGGTGTCACCGCCCTCGTATATTCCCGTCATTAGTGAGGGACAATGCAGCACGAACCAGGCCACCAAGTATGTATACGGCACTGGTACACGTGGTGGAGGAGCTCTCCCGGCTTTCTTCTTGGTAGCTTTAATCTCTGAAGCGCCGAGAAGTTCTGAGGTCAACATCCTCAGGCCATTCTGCATGTAGCCGACCATAGCAGTGAGGAGACTCACAGGTCTTCCATGCGCTAATAAAGTAGCTAGGTACACAACCTCAGCTAATATAGCCTCCGTTGGTTTTGACGGTACTACGCACCGCTTCAACCAAACCATGAAGAAGCCCGTAAGAAGAGCCGTGTCAGAAAGAGGGACTGTGGCTTGGTGGTGGAAACTTTTAAACTCGACACCAACCTCGAAATCATCTTCTGTATGCTTTGTTTTGTAGGTGGCATTAGAAGCCTTAATCCGAGCTTTGGCTTCCTTGGGAAAGATGGTTGCAACGCGAGATACGGCTACATCTTTCCGGTTTAAGTTCTGAAAGAGGTATTCCGCCAACGTAGTATGCATGACACCCCCTCCACACATACCAAAGACTTGGGCACATATGTGGAAGTGACACATCAACTCCCAGAAAGTAGCATAAATTTCCGGGTGAGCCACTTTCAGTAGGGAAAGCTCCTTGGTGGTAGGGATGAACTCCTCGTAAGGCGTTTTTCCAAGCGGTAACCCCGACACTGCCTACATCTCATGAAGAGCAAAGCCTAATTCTCCTACAGGTGTGAAGAATGTACAACTGTCCGGGTTATATTTCTCCAACATAGCGAAGAAATTATGATAACTCTGCACGACACCCCGTCGCGTAGCTAACACTGGAACCGTAAGACCTGATTGAGTGAGTGACTCCTTAAGCTCCTCCAGAACGAAATCAACCATGCGGGTCCACCAACCTCCTTCTCCAGAACAAACCCATCCTGGGGATCTGAACATCTGGGTTGAGAATTCACCTCGAGCTGCAGTAAACTGACGAATGAAAATATTCGCTGGGCGTGGCACCTCCTGATCCTTCTTCTCAAATAAACCAGGTCTCAATCCCTTGAGTTTCCCTCCGATTTGTGTACGAGCTCGCCGACCAGATCCAAGCAACACATTTTCCTTCTCTTTGACTATGTCGAAAGTCAGACCCCGACGACGGCTTGCATTCAAAAAGTAAGAGAGTGGGTACATCCTCTTCATGTTTGGAAGGAAGAAGAAGCGATTATCAACTTTCCGCAACAACTTCGAATCTTCTGCATGTGTGAGGTGATCATCGATGGATATTCGATCTTCGAATATGAACACTGGTTTGGGAAACTGAGCACGACCAGCAGGGGTCTTCATGTCTAAGTCAGTGATCAAAATTCTAAGAGTAGAACATCGAGGAGATCTAATCATGTCCGTTCTCTCCGAGTCAGCGAAAGTACAAAGCGGAAGTATGTTTTGAAGACTAAAAATTTCATTCGCATCAGGTCCGCCAATATACCTAAAATGATGATCTTGCAAAAGCGGCATGTTTGGAAGAAGCACTGCACAATCAAAAGTAGAAGTTAGTAGCTGAAAACAAGTTACTGACGTAAAAACGGAATCAGAAATCTCAAAACGCGAGAGTCAAGCCTCGTGTCCAAAATTTTTGACGCGGAGGTCGAGCCCCACGTCAGGAACCCCAAACGCGAGGGTCGAACCTTGTGTTGAAAAACTTGAACGCGAGGGTCAAGACCCACATGGAGTCCCAACTCCGCGTTCTTATTGAACAGAAACGAGTCATCTTCCTCATTATCAAGAACCCATCTAGGGTTTCCAGAGAACTTGCTAAGGCAAGTTATTCCAGTCAACACTCACCACGACAGGGAGGCCCCTGCGACGGCGGTGGCGACGACAATGTTCCTGCACAAACAAGAACACCGCCGGCGTCCTCAACCGATGGCGTTTTGGAAGTCGATCCGACGACTTTCTTGGAGCTCGAGCCTACTCTCCATGGCGCCATCAACACAGTCGATAGGAAGAAACGTTTCTGAACGAAGAAGACGGAGTTCATCGGAGATCTCACCGAAATCAAACGAGAATTCTCATTCTTGGAAATAGCCAAAAATTTTGAGAGTCAAGTGACTCTTGACGTGACCACTCAGGTCTATTTATAACAGCCGTCAAGTTGTTGAGATAGCACGGGATTCTAGGAAAAAATCCCAACCATTTTCAAAACGCGAAGCTCATTATCGCGTTCAAATGCCCAAGCACAAGGCCTAACCCAGCGTTATGAAGGCCTATAATCCCGCGTTTCAAATCTCATACGCGAGGGTCACCTTAGCGTTGCTATTCTCCCAAATGAAGAATCAACACTTATTCCTCATGTCCGGGGGCCCCCTTAACAGAGTGTTAATCAAAACCTCTGTATCTCTTCACCAAAATCAAAATTCTCATTGGGTTAATGTTTCACCCCAAACTATCATCATCACCACAGAGTTTGAGTTTAGCTGGCACAAAATACCAGTGTAGTTATAACCCCTCTGTCAGAATCCGCTTATCGATTCTCGTTAGTAGAACGATAAGTCTCCAAAATCACTCAGATTATTGTCAACTTATTAGCTCTCTTCAGCAGAGCAATAAATAATCAGTTTGTCAACTCCTTTTCAGTGGGGTAATAAAACTCCCCAAAATCTTGTTCAAATCACGAGTGTCATAATTCATCGCTCTGATGACAAAAATTCTTAGTGATTCTCCCCAACAAGACACAAAAGGATTTTATCCCCACAGACGTCACGTTAAAATTACACCTCTGACGAAAACCAACTTATCGACTCTCTCCAATAGAGCAATAAGTCCTCAAAATTGCTCCGATCGCAATCTCTCCACGTTACGTAAAAATTATACCTCTGACGAAAACCAACTTATCGACTCTCTCCAATAGAGCGATAAGTCCTCAAAATTGCTCCAATCGCAATCTCTCCACGTCACGTTAAAATTACACCTCTGACGAAAATCAATTTATCGACTCTCTCCAATAAGAGCGATAAGTCCTCAAAATTGCTCCGATCGCAATACCCTTTCCTGTTATGTTAACCTTACACCTCTAACAGTCTAAACCCTCTTATTTGAATCCTTTTTTCCCCGCTATCTAAGAGGTGTTCTCATAAGATTTCCAATGGACTAAGTACTTTCTAGATCTATCCTTAGTGATAATAAGAAAAAGTTCGGAATCGCCCCACAGGAAAAAAGTCCACGCCAAGTTAAAATTACACCCCTGGCGCTTACAGACTTCTTTCAGTGTTTAAAGTCAAAATAACACAGGAAGAATTTTACTCTTTAACTCTGTTGTGGGAGAATGATTTAACATTTATCCTCAACGTTGTGAAGTTGTCTAGAGTTATCTTAAACGATAATAAAGGAAACTTTCTAAGTCCGGGCTATCCCGAAGATCTATGCTAAGTCGTGAATACACCTCGGGCGTTTCTCGTGATTTGTTACTTAGAATCAAAACATGACAACTACAAGAAACAATGAGGGACCAATATCACTTTTTATTCAAGAGTCAGAAGAAAGTGATACAAAACAAACTTGTTCTTATCAAAAGAACATTACAAAAACCAAATTCACTCACGCATCAAATCAAAAGATATGAGTTGAGTCTTGAGTTCAGCTAATTCTTTCTCGTGATTAGCTCACACCATAGCTTCAGCCTTAGCCCGGAGTTCATCCTCACTTGGTATGATGATGGCCGCCACTTCGTTCCTGGCCTGCGCTAGGGCTTGAGCTTGTGTATGATATTCCAAGGTACCGTTTGCATTCCGGGTACTAAGGATATTGACAATGCCTTCTTCGCCAGAAAGTTCAGCCTTCAGTCGTAAGACTTCGGCTTCAGCTTCAACAAGCCTGTCCCGAAGCGAATTTATTGAAGCAGTTGAGCGTTCTAATTCTTCTCGCTTCTGAATGTTGCGCTCACGAAGCTCTGCAATCTGACGCTCTTTCTCAGCTAAGTCCCGTTCCATCGCTTCTCGGCGAGCTACTTCGGTGACCTGAAGACCAGCCAAAGTGGACATGATTTGCGGCTGAAGCTCTTGGTGGCCCAATGTTTCGAAACGCTGTAATTGCTCTTCCAAACGGAGAATAATTTCTGAACAGTGCTCGAACCACTGAGTGTTGCCCACACTCCTGACTCTATTCAAGCCTGCCTCCAGAAGAGGTTGAAAGGAGTTCAAAGTTCCCCGGCCGCTCACCATGTATTCTACCACCGTCTTCACAAGGCTGTTTAAATATACCAGAGAGATCTGAAGAAATTCAGGTGCATCGACGAGACTGGAAACCACAGCCGAAGACGCCCCTCTAGCCATCGAGATTGGTGCAGGGGATCCTGGTGCCGAAGCTGCAGAAGCGGTAGAAACATTCAATTGTGAAGGGCTCGAGGTCAAAGCCATCATCGCCCTTGCCTGAGAAGTGCTTGGCCGTGCCTCTGCTGGAGTAAGCGAGATCTTCAGTAATGCGGTAGGCGAAGCAGCTACAGTAGATGAGGCAGGAAGAGGCTGCTCTTGCGTAGGAGCCGATACCGACACGAGCTGTTGATCTAAAATAGGAGTCGCAGCAGTAGTCTCAGGCAACGCCATAGGTGAAGCAGTTGCTGTGGGCGAGCTGGGCATATGTTGCTCTGGCAAAGGAGTCGATGCCGGTACAGGTTCTTGCTCTAAAGGAGCAGCAGAAGTAGTCCCGGGAGTAGGTGAACCTGCACAAAAAAAACGGTCGGAACGCAGAAAAAGCGTGCAGAATAAGTCGAAACAAACTAAGCTTACTAGTGAGATAGAAAGGAGTATAACCAGATGCTTTATCAGATGGAGCCTTGGGAGCATCATCAAAAATGGTTATGTCGTCCATGGAGTTATGCTCTTCATCTTCCACATCATCACCTGGCAAGTTGCTAACTTCAGCATCCTCACCACCTCTATCTTCGTTAGATTCACCACCAATCGAGGAGCCTTCATAATCAACTCGTTCCTCATCATCCCGGGTAGCTGAAGGTTCAGGAAGATTGGTACCAGCAGCTGGTTTAGTCATAAGTCCTGTTGTAGGACTAGGAACTAAGTCATCAGCTTGTGACATTAATACTGAAGGAGGAGGGGATGGACTCTCTTCGTGACCCCTTGGTTCTGATGCAGGAGACTTAGGAAGGTCCATCACCAGGGCAGATTCTGCATCTGCAGCCATTAACTCGCCCTCTTCGTCCTCGGGGGGATGGTAAGAAGAAGCATCGCTTGAAAGGGCTGGGCCATGAGAACGAAGCCCAGTTCTATGTGGCAAGCCAGTAACTGAAGATTCTTGTAGGTCTTCATCTTTAGCAGCTCTGATAGCATCAGCCATCAACTTAGATTTTTGTTGGCCCTTAGGAGGAGGAGAGTCAACTATCAACTTCCGACGGATCTGCTTCTCATATCCACTGGCTTCATCCGCGGAGAGCTTTCTTTTCCCCGCTGCTCTCGTTGTGGGAGGCTTAACCACTTGTTGCTCCTCTCCGGGAACAGGCTCAGCTGTTTGTTCCTCTTCCTGTCCAGCAGGCTGATTCTCAATGGACAGGAACTCATCAATCCCTCTCAATCGGGATGTCTTTGATCCCCTCCTTGAAGCATACATATGCCTGATGTCCTTCAAGCAGGATGTATTCAAGTTGTAATTGAGAGTCTTGGAAGCAGCGAAATACCAATTACAGAAGCTCATGGAAGTATAGGAGTTGGGTGTTTTGTGGGGAAGCCTGAAGGTCGCTTTAGTACAGCCTGCCACGGAATAGTACCAAGCCCTGGCCCCCTCATATATGTTATCCACAGCTGAGAGTTAAGGACGAGGATTCCCAACGTACAACTGATCATACCCAAATTGGCGTGCAAACCTATAGCGCTGGTAGGGCTCGATGAAACAGTGAGCGCCTTGCTGGAAGATCAAATAACCGGGCCTGATAGAGAGCAGCCAATGGAAAACACCCCCGCTCAGCTGGGTGAATCTGTTAGGACCCGCGACGTCTTGATATTCCGCTCCGTAGACGCCACCTTCAAAATCAGGGAAACAACGCCATATGTGGTAGTGGGTGTCCCGCGACAGAATTTGTCGAATTCTAACCATGTATCCCCCTTCCCATTTTGCAGATTCTAATCGTTGCACAAACGGATGAATGAGTCCCCCGGGGGAGAGGCCGCACTCATTAGAGGAGGACAGTGGAGCACATACCAAGCCATTAAATAGGTATATGGCAATGGTATCCGGGGATTGGGAGTTTTGAAAGCTTTGTGGCCCCCGGACTCCACCTCGGCAACGTCAACAAACTCCAAGGCCAACTCTCGTAGTCCACTCTGCAAACAGCCCACCATGGCATAAAACAGATTCAATGGTCTCCCGTGCGCCAAGAGAACAGCAGGGTAGATCACCTCAGCAGCTAGAGCATCGATCGGCCTGGTAGGAACGACGCACCGCTTGAGCCACAGCATTAAGTATCCAGCCAAGAGCGCCGTATCAGAAATAGGGAGCAGAGCTTGGTAGTGGAAACTCTCAAACTCCGTATGAGCCGGGAAAACATCTTCCTTGGCCTCATTGGTGTAATGGGAGGTAGCATCGTCGATGTGGGCTTGGACCTCCTCCAAAGTGCTAGCGGGTAACTTGGTCACTAAGGCTCCCTTATTGGTCAAGTTCTGGAATAAGTATTCCGTCCAAGACACTTGTTTAATGCCGCTTCCTCGAGCCCCTGTCAGCTGCATACAGATGTGGAAGTGACACATGACTTTCCATAAGGTGGAGTAAATCTCAGGGCTTGTCTTCTTCAAAATCTTAAGTTCCGCTGATCCCGGAACAAATTCTTCGTACGACAAATCCCCAAGAAGAAGACCCGAGACTTCATGGATCTCGTGAAGAGCGAAGCCTAATTCCCCCACAGGGGTGAAGAAAGTATAAGTCTCAGGGTTATACTTCTCTAATATGGAGAAGATATTAAAATAGCTTTGGACAATTCCAAACTTAGTGGCCCGCACAGGAACTTTCAAACCAGCTTGGGAGAGGGGCGCATCCAACTCGTCCAAAACGAACTTGGTCATCCGGGTCCACCACCCTGTCACTAGAGAATGAACCCAGCCAGGAGTCCTAAATCCTTGCGTGGGAAATTCCCCTTTCTTAGCTAAAAATTTCTTGGCAAAAGTGTTTGCTGGACTAGCCACTTCACCGATAGGATACTCCTTAGCAAACAACCCTGGCCGTAAAGCTGTCACCAGGCGGTTGTAACCAACTGTGCGGACCCCTTAAAAAGTTAGGGTTCCGAGAACCACTCCATCTTGATCCTTAACCAGCGGCCAATCCATACACCTTGGGATGGAAGCGCATTAAAAGTAGGATATGGGGAACATCCTCTCCATATTGGGCAAGAAAAGGTTGCGGTCCCCAACTTTCCGTAGCCACTTATAGTCCCCATCATAAGCAGTGCCGGCATCAAAGTCAATATAGTCCCCGAAGAGGAATCTAGTTTTGACTATTGGCTTACGGCTCAAGTTCTCAAACTTAGCATCCGTAACCAATATCCTAAGAGTTTCGGGAGAAGCTTGTGTGATTAATTCCGCGCGACTCTTATCCTTAATTCGGAAAACTGGGAGTTTTTTACACAGGTTGAATGTCATATTCGGGTCCACACCACCTTCATGCCCGAAATGATGGTGAAAGGGGAGAGGTTCAATGGTGTGACGTACTGCAAAAAACAAAGGAAGAAGTTAGATCTCAGACGCGGAGGTCAAAACTTAATTTCAACAAAGTTCAGACGCGAAGGTCGAGCCTCGCGTCAACAAAGTTCAGACGCGAAGGTCGATCCTCGCGTCAACAAAGTTCAGACGCGAAGGTCAAGCCTCGCGTCATCAAAATCCAAGACGCATAGGTCGAACCTCGCTTCAAGAATTTAAAACGACGGAGCCCAGCCCCGCGTTATCGAAACGAGTTTCCTCGTTGGATCCAAAGATCAAAACTTGCCGAAGCAAGTTTAACGACCACGGAGGTTATACTTACCGCCGATCAAAGGAAGCTGAGGCGGCATGTTCGCCTGAGCAGCAGCGCCGCCGGCCGACGCAGATGGCGCCGATCCCTGAGCCGTGGCGACATTGGACTTGGAGGGACGTGGGATGTCCTTCTTGGGTGCCATGAATCTTAGTTGGAGAAGAAGGAGATGAACAGTTTCTCGCCGGAGATCGAACGAAATTCTTCTTTTTCGTTAGAATTTCAAGAAGAGTCGAATGACTCTGATTTGACCCTTAGCGGTCTATTTATAGACAGCGGTGAGCTGTCAAATCGTAACGGATGGGATTCGAGGTCAGAATCCCGCCCAAACTCGACCCTCGCGTCCGAGTTGGTTGGGATTCCAAACACGAGGCTCACCTACGCGTTCAAGCTCTCAGGCATAGGGCTCACCTACGCGTTCAAGCTCTCAGGCACAGAGTTCACCTACGCGTTACAATCAATAAGACCTCAAATAAATAGAGGAAAATTGAGGTCAGCCACCAAAATCGAAAAGCAACAAGCGACTCCACTGGGGAGTCTATCAGATGGGTGTAAGCGGATTACAATCAGCAACGCTAAAACCATCAGACTAGAGCTGGAGCGTGCTTCGTCCTTCATTGTCATCAAGGCTCAAAAGCTGTATTGTTTGGTTCGAGGAAGCAACATCTCAACATTCCGACAACCAGTTCCGCGACGTCTTCCAATCAGATGGAGTGGACAATCAATCTACAAAATTTTAGGATCCAAAGTATTCCGAAAATTCGTCCCAGTCAACCGTGAACTTTCGAAAACTTTGGAGGGGGTTCTGTAGGCTGTCTAAAACTCACAATAGATAGCTGATCCCTACGAGATTACAAGGCAATGGTTCCTTCAAATCGAGAAGCAGAATTCATCCTTACGATCGAAACAGAAGAGATTTCTAAATCATTGCATCCGCAGCATTATAATCGCTACAAACACGACCTCATGTTTGGGATGATTGATCTTGATGGTTGCGACAACAACATGACCAATATTATATTAGCAACTATTAGAGGTGCTGATGAGCAGTGTAATGATTTCAAAAATAAAAGGTTGGACTTAGTTGGTGAGTTGCTTGGTAGAGAGCTGTGGGTAAATATTCGTCTAAAAGTCACTATGAATGATTGATTCCCGTCAAGTTCCAACAATGAAAGCTATAATCAGATAGCTTTCATACTAACAAACGAAAGCTGCAAATGGAGGACTTTTCATATAGATCGAGAAGAGTTACAATTCAACTACGCTTCCGACAGCTGATGAAAACTCTATTCACCAGTCTTCACAATTAACAGTGAAAGTTACAATCTAACGACTTTCACACCTCATAACAGCTAAAGCAAGGATTACTAAACAACGGTCCTTGCAACACCTTACAGAAGAGGTTACAAGTCAACAAACTTCATCTCAAACGCGGAAGTCATCCCCGCGTTACAATTCTGGAAGTGCACACGACCTCAGCGTTTCCAAGCTACAACAAATCAAACGTGAGCGACCCTCGCGTTCGTTGGTGTTCAGCCAACACCTAACCTCGCGTTCGTTGGTGTTCAGCCAACACCCAACCTCGCGTCTTAATTCTAAGACGTGAGGTTAGGATCCTGAACGCCAAGGTGGGCGTTTGACTCATTCAAATATGAGTTGAACGGTTTCAGAACTGTTTCCCCACGATCTGAGGAAATCACGCCCATGTAGGAGCGGATTTAGAGGACAGTTACAACCTCTTATCCCCCTATAAAAACTCAACGAACCCAACGAATCAAGGGTTGGATTTTGGAGATTGGATTTTTAGAATCTAAACCGTAAAAGGGCTGGCTTTTTGGAAAATGGAAGAGCAGCAAGGGCGAATTCTGGAAGATCTAAACCACTTGGGTTTGGTGATTCAACAGCAGCAACAACAAAATCCTTAGAGATATGATTTTTGAATCAAGCTCAGAAGATCAAATCTGGGAGGATTCTTCAATAACAGAATAACAGCTTGATCATTAACCGAATTTTTGGTTCTAACAACTCTATCCATAGAGTTCTAACTCGTTCAGAGTTCTTAAACTCATCGAAGAGTTACATATAAAACTTTCCACAGAAGTTCATCGTTCCCATGAGCTAAGAGATGGTCAAATCATCAACGGAGAGCAAATTCGACGCGAACAATCGAAGGAGGCACTCCATCGCTACCTTGAAGAACCCAGTTTTAAACAAAGGAGAAAACCAAATTTGTTTTCTTCTCTTTTGTATTCAAGTTGTAATCGGAATTAAAGGAATTCAATTCAATTTTCTTTTGTTCTTTTCATTGCAATTTTCCCACATACAAAAGATGGCGACTCCGCTGGGGACAAGCTTTTCCGATGAAGAAATGGTGCGCAGTCCGTCGTCCACCTCATGGGAACGACTGTAGAAACTCTCGTCGTAGAGTTTGATCAAGCAAAGTATGAGGAAGCCTTATCCTCTGGATCGCTGAGCCCCAAGGCTAAGCGCGATGTCCGCAAGATCTCCAAGGAGATCAACTCTGTTGTGGAAACACCGAAGAAAGCCCTCTCCTTCGGCCAGGAACTCAAATTGGCTCTGCTAGTTGATGATCCCACATTCGCGTCAGCTCCACGTGCTTTAGGCCATAAACGGCCTGTAGAGGAGATGAACTCCATAGATGTCAATGACGCTACTGCCAAGGCTTTGAAACAAGCCAAGAAGAATGCCGCTCGCAGACGGAGAAGATCCATACGATGAGCACACTTACGTGAAAGCCGAATGTTGGCTCAACGCGAAGATCGCGTTTCTGAAATTTTACCCGAGCCTAGCGTTGAATGCTCGCTTCGCGGTAATGAGCCCAATTACGAGCCTCGGCTGATACAGCTAAAACGCGACCCTGAGTGGCGCGTTGTTTCTTCAAAACGCAGCCCTCAGAAGGAAGCTGCCAAAGATAAACGCGACCCTCAAGTGCGCGTTCAAAAAGAACATGACTCTCAAGAGTCTGCTTCACCAAATAAACGCGACCCTCAAGGGCGCGTTCAACCGAAACATGACCCTCGCGGGTCTGTTTCATCATTTAAACGAAGGCCTCGGCCTGACGTTTATAAATCTGAACGCGACCCTCGCGTTATCCTTCAGGAATGAGACCTTCGCGTTGCTCTTCAAGAACGCGATCATCAAGAGGTCCTCCAGGTTCAGAAAAACCAGTGTGGTTTCAAAATCCACGTTCGGCAAGAACCAATTTCACCCACCCAAGGGCAGGGGGTTCCATCTCCACCTCCACACCCGGGGAAAGTTTCCTCCCAAGTTCCTGATCTACAGGAATTATTGTCAAGAGAAAAACCAACAGTACAAGCAGCTCACTCATGCCAATGTGAGAGGCTTCTCTCGGTAGTCCTTTCAGAGTGCCATTGCTGCACATCTGTACCTCGGCAGTCTGTATTCGACAGGTTGATGAACGTTGTCAGGCCTGCCAAACGACAACGCCGATACAGAAAGAAGATGACTGAGACCGAATACCCCAAAGTCACTATAAATGTGATAGGTAGAGAGAAGACTCCCGATCCCAGTTCTGAAGAATCACAAAGGAGTCATTCCCCGACTGTTCGGGAAAGGTGCGAAGAGTTTGAAGGGGTGTACCAACACACCCGAACTCGTACAGGAGCTATTCGCGCGGTTAACTACCAGAGGTTAGCCAAGGGGATCATTTCTAACGATGAACATTCGGCAATAGCCGAATCCCAATCTTCCAGCTCTGTTGTAGCTCGGGAAGTCTCTGTTTACACAACAGGGAATCATGAAGACTTAGCTAAGAGAGTTGACGAACATCACGTCATGCTCCAAGCGCAACAGGAGACACTTCTCCAAGTAAAGGATATTTTGGCCCAGCTCCTTGCTGAAAAAGGCCAGAGACCTGAATCTTCCCGAAGAACTACATCGAAGGGAAAACAAAAAGCGACTGAACATTCAGATCGCGAAACTCACAACCTGGAATCCTCCTCTGAGAACGAGAAGGAGACAGAGAGAGAACCGCATCTCCAGTCTACTAAAGTGGACGAATTGGAGGCTCGCCTCAATGCAATTGCCAATAGAAGTGAGCTCCGCGAAGAAGGGGTTGTGCGACCTTATCCAGCCGAGTGGGATACAGCTCCCTACCCACCGAAATTTAAGGCCCCTACTTTGCAGCCGTTCGATGGCACAGGATCGCCAAATCAACACATTTACTGCTTCAAATCCCAGACTGAAGATGTAGTAGCAAATGACGCTATCCTGACCAGCTTGTTCATCAGCACTCTTAAAGGAGTTGCCTTTGAATGGTTCATGAAATTGCCTGCCGGGTCTATCCAGAAGTGGGTAGACTTAGAAAGGCTATTCTTGGCCAGGTTCTTCGAGGACGACACAGAGGTCTCAGTCCCGACTCTTCTCGCTACTAAACAAAAGAAAGGAGAGTCCATCAAGACCTATGTTGAGAGATTCCGCAGCATGGCACTGCGGTGCCCGTCAGGTATGACCCAGTCAACTTTAGTTGAATCTTGCAGGCACAATTTGTAGACCCAGCTCCTTGCTCAGATGGGGGTAGCGGAGTGTCGCTCCTGGAGACAACTAGTTTCACAAGGAGAACAAGCTGAAGAGATAGTGGCGCGAGTTAAAGCTGAAGAAGAGCCCCAACCCAAGCCGCAGCAACAACGCAATCAACACAACGCCCAGCGGTCTAAGGGAAAAGAAACTTTAGCAGCTGACTACACACGAGTACCACCACCTACTAAGCAAGGCAAGACGCCAAATCAACAGAGAGCGCCAAAGCAGTATTCATTCAAAGAAGAGCATGTGGACACCTTATTCCAACTACTTCGGAAGAATAACAAACTGCAGCTTCCCGAAATCAGGAAACCGGATGAGGCAGGAAAAGTTGACGATCCCAACTATTGTCGCTATCATAGGTTCCTGGGTCACCCTACCAGAAAATGTTATGTCTTCAAAGACATTCTACAAAATCTGGTAAATGCAAACATGCTCACTCTGAAGCCCGAGCAGAAGACCGTGTCTACCAACTTGATAGCGGTCCAATTCGGCAATTTCCCACCGGTGACCACTGCAAATGGCGTCGTTCCCATTCATAAGGGAGAAATGCACTTGAAGAATGCTGATTGCATAGTCAGAAAGACAGGGGGTTGGTACCCCTCACTACCCTAAAAGGGGAAATCATGTGGGTCCACCCCGACCTGCTTGGAGATCAACAATGGATGAACACCTCATCCAAAAAGAAGGGAGGTAAGGCTAAGTCTTCCAACATGATTAGCCCCTACGTTACTAAAAATGATGATCACCTTAAACCTCTTACTGATTCAGAAGAAGAGAGGATTGTCCTGGCAGCATACCCAGGAGATAACCCTGGCACTCGGTCGGGAAAGGCTTACTTGAGGGATTACAACCAGAATCCTCAAGAAGTTGAAGAACAGCCCCAAGACGCTGGGGGTTCTGTACCAAAGAAGCCGGTTGATAAAGGGAAACAAAAAGAGCTACGGTTCAACAGAAATCTTCACCAGGAACATGGGGAGTCAAGCGCGCCTTTCCAATTCAATATCATGACGTAGCTGGCCAACATACTGGCCAGGATTACTTTATATGAGCTCTTGAGGTTGTCTAAAACCACCAAGGAAACTCTAATTGAAGCTTTAAAGAATACAGAAAGCTTCATCACCCAAGTCACTCCAATTCCTGAGGCTTCTGAAGAACAAACTTGTCGACAATGTCTGCAAGCAGCAAGAAGCTTACCTTGCATATCTTTTACTCAAGAAGACATGCAAGTTAAACACAAACACGACAGACCTCTGTACTACACGGGGTACATTAGGTCGTTGGAAATTAGCCGTGTACAAGTTGACCCGGGCTCAGCTCTCAGCATCATGCCTTACAGGGTCATGCAGGTCTTAGGAATCCCTATACATCGGCTGAACACTACCCAGACAACCATCTTCGGGTTCAACGCAAACAGCACTCGGCCCCTAAGGAAGATCAAACTCAGGTGTCAAATCGGAGACCTCAAGTCCGAGGTGACCTGTTACATAATAGATGTGGACACGTCCTACAATCTTTTGTTAGGACGACCATGGATACATGCAAACCGTATTGTCCCATCTACTCTACATCAGGTCATGAAATATGCCAATGATGAAGGAGAGGTTCGAACCCTAATTGCGGAGAAATATCCTTTCAGAGGAGTTGAAAACTTTCATACCGA